>MU225256.1:11195068-11270568 GCA_018584345.1 Thuja plicata | reverse complement strand
TGTATATATATATATATATATATATATATATATATGCTTGTAAGCTCGAACCTTCTTCTTCCATGGCTGCCATGCCATGGGATAGACCTAAAAAAAAAAACTAGAAGGAGGAAGAAGACTAAACTAGGGTTAGAAAAATTTTAGAGAGAAGAAAAAGAAATAGATTTCCATTTTAGAGTCTAATATTGGAGCCCTAACCCTAATTTTGAATTAAGGTTAGGAATCCTCTAAAAGGAAGATGATTCTATTTTTTTATTTAAACTTTTTTCTTCCCTTTTCCTTTGCGAGGATTATTATTTCCCCACTTAATAAATAAACTAAAAATTATAGTTAATAGAAAATGATGTTATGGGTATAGGGTTTATTGTAATGAAAGTTTTATATTAATGTTGGTAGACACCTTAAGCTTTTGACTTGTGGGTGCCTTCCGGTAAGGTAAGGTTATTAAATTTAATTATATTTAAATCTTTATATTAGTCTTTATTTTTATAGGGAAAATAATTAAATGGGTAGTTAATTTAATACAATAATCATAGAGAATTTTAAATAATAAGATATTAATGGAGTATATTGATTAAATTTAATGAGAGTGTGTTGACAGGGTTTTGTTGACCGGGTCCGCCAACAGTCATAAGTTGTCACTGGGTTCTGGGGGTATCGGCCAACTCTGCTTGCAAAGGCTATTCGGGGAAGTTAGATTCCCTGAGCCTTCAAGCACCTGGGTGTCGGGTCACGACGGTGCAGGGCTCGGTTGGGAGAAGTGACTATTTTCAAGGGGGATAGCTAGTTTCTTCAACTCATTCTCTCCAGAGATTCAGTAAGGTGAGGTTTCTCCAAGCATTCTACACTTAGAAAATAAAATGAAAAAGATCCTACAAGGTCAGAAGTAATCCATCTATCTATAGTTATGTTTAAAATTCAAAACATCGATAGTGCTCTGATATACTACACTAAATACTGAAGAAATACACAACCATCAGTTAGTATTTTATCAGTAGCAAGAGAAAAGAGGTTGTTAAGCTACTTGAAATATCAGGGCAAAAGACATAAGGAACATGAAACATAAAATACCATTAACTCAAAAGTTTGAATGGCAACAACATAATTGCAAAGAATTCTCCCTTCTTCATTAATATTTCTTCCAGGAAGCACTGGTGTGTGATACAATGGTGGCTCCAGGAGAGCATCTAACTATTGGAAAGATGAAACAATGGAGCATTCAGCTCTGCAACTAAAATGAAAAATCACTTTTCTATTACTTTGGACAGCAAAATCATCAATTTCACTGACCCTTGGAAATGGGTCGGACTTTCTATTTATATACATCTTCATCTAACCCTAACCCTAACCCTATTTTACACCATATTACAATAAAATACAATATCCAGGGGCCGGTACTACCTGCGTTGCCCTACAAAAGACCTTGAGACAGAATAGGCCTGACATGTTAGAAGAATAAGACAAGAAGGTAGAGTGGAAGAATCAGCATCGAGAAGAGAGCCACAAAAGAGAAGGAAGAAATCAGATCCCCGAGGATCGAAGCTATATGCCTCATAAATGGAAATGTGGCATCTTGTCTCCAATGTGCCAGGTCTTCCTCTGAAGCGGCACCTTAAGAAGACCATCTTTCAGAAAACCAACTATCGATCCGACGTTCCTTGATGTAGCCAACTCCCTTTTAAGAACCTTTATTAACTACTTCTGAAAGTGACCAGTTGGCCTCGGGGACCGGGACACACATCACTTGAAAGAATACAAAATTTGGGATCCGGGACTCCGGGATCTAGGAACTTTCATTCCGAAAGAATAAAGAATACAAAATGTTTGGGTTTTCTCTGGCCTCCAGAGAAACTTTATTGTTGCTTGTTGTCATTAAATGTTTGGAGAAGGTGGGAGATTCCATCCTCATCAATTTCTCTAAGGCAGGACCGCCGGTACTTAGCCGCCTTAATTTGTTCTCCAAGCTCCGGAACATTATCTTTGAACTCATCGACCATTTTTTCCGCATCATGACCATTAAGGATCATGCGAGTTAGCCCTATAATTTGGGTCCCATCTAGTCCCTCTAGGGATTGGTATTTGGATTCCATTAATTTGTCAAATTTTCCGAAGACGTATTCCTCTAGGGTGCATGTATCGGTGCTGAATGGGTCATCCCTGGAGACCTTTGCTACAAATGCCTTGTATATATTTGTAGAATATTGCATTGTGTTGACTTTGCCATGTAGAGCCCCTACCAGTTGCTTGAGTACCTCCAATGTGAGGTCAATTTTGGAGTGTTGGGTTCTCAAGAAGTCAAATGATTCTTCTCCCAGAATCTCAGATTTAGAGACCATCTCTTCCCCAAGGTTGAGGAGCTCTTCTAGCTCTACCTTCCAAGCCTCGTAGTTTTCCATGTCACCCTCCCATATATTAAGAATATTTTCTACCTTATGTATAACATTTCACACCACATACAAATCTGGGAGGGTGGACACTAGGAAACGCTGGGTGTTTCCTATTTGCAGAGCGACCCACTCATCAACCTTTTGGGCCTTCTTCTTCATTGCTCACAGGGAGTCAATGTCGATCTGCGGTAATAGTGCATCAGACGTGGAGGCCTCTAGAGGAATGGCAGTAATAGGCCTAGCCAACTTAGTAAGCAACCCCATGAGGTTCATTGTCTTTTCCTTTTCTACTTTGAGCCTTTGGGCCTCCTTTTCATATCAGGCCTCTACCACCGTGGCCGCTTCTTTTATTAGGCTTACTTCACCCTGTTTACCTCTCTTTCCCAGTGATATCTCTGTGATATCATAATCTTCAGCCTCTACCATCACCGCATTAGTGTCTAGGGGAGGTGTTGCAACAAGGGCAACTATTTCTCCTCCCATTCCGGTTCAAAGAGTATGAACCGTCTGGGCTTTCTTGGCCTTTGGTGGCTCCTGGACCTGGACCATCATCTCAGCTAGAGAGAGGTGGGCTCTTGGGGTGGATGGGGATTTTCTCTTCTTTCTCTCCACTAACCACTAAGGCGGTAGGGGTGGCTTATTTACCAAAGTATGTTCTTCTGGTTCTTCCCTGGTGCCCTGTTGTTGTTGTTCCTCCTTGGTGGTGTGGGTCTCACCCACCCCTTTTTCTTTGTCTTGGGTCTCATCAGGAACATTTCCCCTGGTGACATTTATCTCTTCTACCTTGTCCTCTATATCTCCAGCTTTGTTGGGGCCTTCATCAGTCATCATGGGGGTGTCCTCTCATTCTTTTTCTTCGGCCTCAGTCACCGGGATCTCTTCTTCTTTTGATATATGTTTTGGGAATAGTGGAGGTACCGAGCTAAGATTCAGCATTTGCGCCATGGTTATTACCTACCCATAGGTTGTCTCAGTGGGTGGCACTTGGAATGTGGTGGCTGAGGTTACGGTTCCTCCTGTAGGTCTGGTTCCCTCAGCAAGTGCCGCTTGTTCACTCTATTTTTGCTGGTCCACCCTCGCATCTTGCATCTCTGGTACTTCGGAGGTGATTTCTCACTTTGTTTCCTTTTTAGGTTCCATTGGCCCTTCCTGCCCTTGCATATTCCTCTATTCCTCAGCCTCTTCTTATGCTGGTACCTCAGCCTCCTGCTCGATGCCCCCTGTAAGTTACCGAATTCATCAGTTGCAAAAACATCATCAAACTCGTCCTATGGGGGAGGGTTGTTCGGGACATCGGCGGGTTCTTCTTCTTTCTCCAGCTCTGGGGAGTCAAAAGAGAGGATTTTAACTTGTGGAGCCTGGGGAATCCCTAGCTTTAGCTCCTTCTTAGGCTTAGGGTCAATCCTCCTTCTTCTCCAAGTAATCAAGGGTGGGCCCGCATCCCTTACAGTTGCTTGCTCTGCCGGATCCACCCCTATTGCCTTAACCATTAAGGCTTCTAGTGAAGGGGAGGATGGAGGATGAATAGGTCTGGCCATGAGTACCAGTGTAGCCAGCCATGTGATTAGGTTCTCCCTCATTTGTTGGGAGGCCGCTACCGATTGCCTTATTTTTTCTTTAATGGGGACTTCTTGCACAGGAGGAGTTGTATCTATCCCTTTCCCTTTGTTCTCTCACTGTGAAGAAGTCTCGGCCCCTGGGGTTTCCTTTGGTACTGGCTATGCTACTCTATGGACACTTCCAGGGAACACCTTCTTAAAGTAAGTGTGGCTATGCTCAACCACCTCACGGGTAAATTATTCAATGGTTGACCCCTCCTGGGCATCCCAGTTTACTGGTGGGAGAGCCAGTGTATCGATCCCCTTTTCTTTGTACTGGGGATCTATTATGGATCCGGTGTCTGAGAAGTCCTTCAGGAATCTCTGGAGATTCAATCTTTCCATCATACCCACCATCATCCTGACGTAATGCCGGCTCCAAACTTCCACATCATCCTAACAGTCTTCCAAAAAGTCCTCCATATGGTATTGATGGGGCTCTGAAGCCCGGGGAAGTGCCATCGCAATCTTGCCGTGCAAATCAAAGTGCTTCCACGCCAAGTAAAACTCTGTAAAGTTATAGCTTTTCAGCTCATTGTTTGCTTCTTTGGTGGTGGCCAGACTGCATGAATAATTCCCACAAGTGATTGGGAATGGAATATTGGTCACCTTCTTCAGGGCAAAGAAGGCATGCAGCTCCATTATCTGCCTACAAAATTCCAGGAGGACTATCTTGTCCCCGCAGTGCTTGGGTAACAAGTAGGGTTTCCTGGAGAAGCTGGTCACCCTTATATATATATGCTGCTAGTATTGTATGTAATAATGTTCATAACTTTGGACCAAGTTCATCGCCTCTATGGACAGGTGGTATCCTGCATCCCGGGTGGGTGTGAGTAGGTGGTAGTAAGGGAACATGTTGTTTACTCTATAGAAATTGGGGAAACTGGCTTCCCATTGAATCTGTGGGAAGTAGTCCCACGGGGCCTTCTGATCTGAGCCAAGCTCGAGTATGTTGTCTGTGAGTAGCCCATGGGCGTGGAGCCTCTATTATGCTAGAGCCCAAAAAACATAAGAAGTCATATAAAATTTCTTCTTCTTGGCTAGTTGGAGGAAATGGGAGTTGACGTGGTTTGAAATTATAGCCGCCCAGTCAAAGAACTCCCTAGCTGTACTTATGCTGAGCAGGAAGTAGTACATCCACCCAAAGAATTCTTGGACATGCTATTGCCCAAAGACCTGACATAGTGCTATTATCCCCATCTGGATGCTCTCTTTGAACTCGGACCTAGGGATCTCTAGCCTCATTCTTTTGGGGTCCCTCTTCGGGACTTTGAGCCAATTATTGTTCATATAGATGCGGGTCGCTTCCTCCAATTACTTGAATTGGGCCAAGGCATCAGACTGGGTGACCACAATCGGCTTGGTGAATTGAGAAATTTCCAAGCCCCTCTGGAAGGTATTAGGGTCAAGAGACACTAAGGGAGTGGGGTATCCTATTGGCTCTGGTGGCGCGAGCATAACAACCCAAACATATGGGTTGTAAAGAGCTGAGAGTGTGAGAATAAGCTTCGGTGACTGCACTAAGCATGGGAAGAAGGCTTCCTTTAGGATCCTAGAGTTTCCAATTTTGATGGCCAAAGGATCTCTGGCCTGTCGTTGAATGTACATCACTTTGACCAAGGCCTGCATTTCTGGCCATGTTCCGATGCTAGTGTCGGTAAAAAGATGCACCTTGGACTCAATCTTTGAGCCTACGATGACTCCGTCCTTAATGTATTTCAGGCTCAAAGGCATCTTTTCCAGAGCCTTCTCCATTTTTGACTTTACTGATGCCCTGGTACTTGCTGTAGATGGAAGTTCCAGACTTTTGGGTGGTGAAGATGCAGATGCTTCAGACATGTTTGAAAGTGTACTCTAGAAACCTACAAGGCAAAGTGATGGCCAGAATGCATTAATAAATAAATACTCTGGGGTCCAGAGATCTTACCACCGTGATGTCTGCTTGCCCTGAAAAGATAGTTTCATTCAAAAACTCCAGAAAGCACACAAACATTATGAACTTAGGAATTTGATTGACCATCCAGGTCTGGGAATTTTATCACATTTGGTAAGAAGGACATGGGATGGGTTGTGGTAGGAGACCCGAAGCCCAAAGAAGTAACCGTTGGTAAAGATGTGCAAAAAGGAAAACCGTCAAACCCATGTGGGTGAGTAATAAATGGGAGTTATAGCAATGATGGCGGAGCCAACTGTCTGAATGCGTGAAAAGTGAAAGCCACTTGGATAGATTTAAATGTGTGCATGGGACATTGATGAGGGCCAGGCTTGTTTTACGGAGGAGAGAGAAAACCACCTATTTGAAACCGGCTGAGAGCCGAGTTTCAAACAGGTGGTATTCTGCTCAGAATGAGCTTACAGATGAAAATCCAGGGACATGGGCAACACAACAAGCTCACCAAGATACCTGGAAGGATACATAGAAGATATACATTAGGGCCAAGGGATATACACATGGAAATTGGAGGGATATTCATTAAATATACACATATATACACTAAATCTACACATATATACACCACAAAACAAACATCTATGGGAAACCAAGAAAAGCATAGAATATCTACAACTTTCTACACTATTTATAGACTAAACTACACCTGCACAGAGGGCTAACAACCCTCTGGCAGAGCCGACCCACCAACGGGCGGCAAAACCAGAAAGAAACAAAAATGAACAAAACCAAAAAGGCAGATACAACAACAAAAAATAGAAAACAATGACACCAGATAGAAGGAAAGCTGAAGGGAGAGGAGGCACCAACCTGAGAATGTAGAAAGAGAGGGAAAGAAGCCTCTACGGAAGTTCTACAACAGCTACAACTGCCAAACGACCACAATCAGCCACCACAAACCACTCACAATCACTCAAAAATGTTAAAAATATTTAGCACTGGATTAACGTTAAATCACTGCAAATCGCTCAAATTTCTTGAGTGTTTAAATCACGGTAAATGTGAAAATGACAGGTAACTTCTATTTATACCCGCGGTAAAAAGAAAGGCATCTTTCCATCTACAAACTTTGGACAGATAGACCTCTGGACTCCAAGCCCAGGGATTCCCTCCGACGACATCCCCTTAGGGAAAGAGAAAATCATGGTGAAGAATCCCCAGAGCCAGGAGTCTGGCTCCTGACAAAGGACAACCAACTCCAGGACCATGGTCCTAGAGGCACAAAAAACCCACAAAACAAAGCACAACTGCAGGGAAGAAAACTCCGGAGAAGGAAAACAAAAAGAAGGTAGAAAAAGACAAGGCAAGAACAAAAGCAAAAAAAAACAAAAAGGGGGACCCAACATTTTGCACACAAAATGTAGGGACGGGGATGCAGGGCATAACAGAGTGTAGTGTTTTTTTTATAGGTGGATAATTTTATTAAACAAGAGAAACTTTAATCCTATTAATTTAAATTTCTAAAGGGACCTTCTAACCTTAATATTTAATCCGGAGGATAGCAAGATAAAAATTTAAAAAAAAAAAAAAAAATTAGGTTGTTATTTAATTAAGTTTCCGAGTCAATATTTAATTAAGTCATTTTGTTTTACCTTTTAAAATTTAAGAGGGGTGGAAATTTAGAAGTTATTAAATTAAATAAAATTTATGAGAGTTGTTATTAAAAATTTAATTCTTTTTGTTCCATTATTTATTTGTATGTGCTTAACTAGGCAATGTTATTTTTAATTGGTCAATAAATGTGGCTAGTGTATTGGCCAGTGCAAAAATAATATTGTGATTTAAATTAAATAACTAATAAAGTAATCTCAACTTAAAAATTTAAAATCTAGAGTGGAGGGGTAGCTGTGAATCCTGAGATTTGGTTTTCAAATCAAGATAACTTTCGTATACCTCGATTAAATATAGACCATGTAAAACTAATGCAAGTATCGATCAATGTAAACATAATGTTATGATGAAAACTAGATTATCTTAGGTCAAAATATGGACTTAGTATTAAATCCATTTTTTTAGGAGAAAGTTTGGTATCAATTATAATTTAACCCTAGGAAAACATAGTAGTAGATTTGAACTTTGATCCTAGTATCCCAGGGTATGAGGGAAGTTGACTCCTATCATGATCTCCCCTCAAACCCTAATATCGACATTTGACCACCATCCCCCTTGTGAGTTCCTTTAAAAAAAAAATGTTGCATTTTTTATCATGCAGATTTGGGCATGACAAGCCTAGTGTTGGGTTTGTGAAGCAACTATAACTTGTAGGTTGCAAAGGGTGGAAAGAACTATTGGAACTATTTTTTAGGGACCTAAATAAACCACACCTATGAGCATGGGTCACCCCTAGTCCTGCAAGTCACTTTTGGGGTATTGTTGCTAACTTGAGTTGAAGTGCTTGGTAGCCAACCTTTGGTAGTTGGTGTTCTAAGATTGGTGAGACCTAGTGATTAGGTTAGCCTTGAGGTATTGGGTTGTTATAACCTTAACCAAGTCCTTTTTCCACACTTCTGATAAGTGTGAAGTACTTTGGATTTTTGAGTGGGGTGTTTAGGGGTGTATTGTCCTATTTGAGTCCTTTGGAGGCTTCCTACTGCCCACTCTACATCAATTTTTGGGTTTGGTGTAGGAGCACACCTAACTCAAACCCCTAGCTCTTTATTTTTGGTATGTACTAACTCTAGCCAAGTTAGGAGAGTTTGTGTGGACCTTAGAAGGTCATTTGTTTTATTTCCCTAACATGGATATGACTAGATCAATCCATGTCTAGATAGGTTGCTTAGTTGGTTCCCTTTAGTTGTGTGTGTGTGTGTGATGTAGTTTGTAAGCCTCTATAAATCCAACCAAGGCATCATGAACCTTTGATAAGCTACTTGACTAACACTGTGGCTGAGTTAACATTGCAGCTGAGTTAATACTGCAGCCAAGTTAACACTGTAGTTGAGTTAACACTGCAGCTCGGCCACCACTAGCAGCTCGGCCAACACTGCAGCTCAGCCAACATGACAGCTCGGCAAACACTGATTACAACTGGCACTCAGCTTGCATTACCATTTCTCAGCAATATTCAGTAGTAACAGCTCGGGAAAAGTGGATCTTGTCTTTTATGGACAGTATGGTTAGTTATAACAGTTCTTGAAGAGATTCTTGTGAATATGTGGGTAGTTAGGGTTGTTTCCTATGAGAGGATGGTCATTAATAACATCCCAAGCCTTCATTTTAGAGATCTAGAGAGTAGATATTGAAGAAGAGGAGAAGCTATAGGAAAGTTGGAGATTTTCAAATTATTGTATTGTTTTGTTTTGTTTCTAGTAATGAGAAGTTACAAACTGTGTGTTTAGTAGATATCAAGTTTATTTGTGGTTTCTTTTGCATGCAAGTAGATGAGTTACTTTATTTTCTTTTCCATGCAAGTAGATGAGTTACAAACTGTGTGTTTAGTGGATATCAAGTTTCTTTGTGGTTTCTTTTGCATGCAAGTAAATAGTTAGTTCTTCACCCATTCTGGGTTGTAACTATTAATGGCCCCTCAAGGTTCCTGAATCCATGGTGAGAGTCATGTATTGGGATGGAACTTGAGAGGATCCCTTGTACATACTTTCCTTTTTTTTATCTATAGGAAAAGAAACAGCAAAGAGTTTGGAGATCTTACCCTAGGCAAGCTTGGCAATAGTCCGGCTAGGGAAGAGAATAAAACCAATGTTAAGAAAACATTGAATAAGTGAGTAGAATGAATCTATTTGTGTAGGTTCAACAAGAAGGAGATGAAAAGAATTTTGATGGGGGACTGAGTCTTGAAGAGGAGGTAAAGTTGAGAGTGACTTACCTTAGTTTAGGGTTGTGAACACCCTAAAATATCTAGGAGAAATATCTCAGAACATAGCCAAGTTGGTTCTATAACAGCAACAAGACTTCCATCCACATCAGATTGGTATCAAAGCCTAAATTGATTGGGCTTGTGGTAAATGTTCCAGCCAGCAGTATCAATAGGTGAAGGCAAGAGGGTCACCAATGTAGATCTTGCAAAGGAAGTATATGAGAAGAAGAGAGTGATAGGGATCAAAGGGAAAGGAGTAGACTCCTTGAAGAAGCCCTGGATGAGATGAAGGTAAAACTTCAATAAGTTACAGATGCAACTAAAAGAAAAGATGGAGATGAAGTCAGTAGCAGAGGGAAGAAGAAAGTTGATGAAGAAGACTTAATACCTGAACTAGACCCTCTAATGAGTGAGGAGCCATTTATAAAATCCCTCAAAGCCCTAGGAGGAAAAAGTATTGAAGGAATTACATTCTTTAATGGAAAAATGGATAGTGAACTAGTTGTGGAGTGGATAGAGGGTATTGAGAATCATTTTGAATGTGAGGGCATAACTAAAGCACAAAAGGTAAAAGTTGCAAAGTCAAGGTTAAGAGGTTCAGCATTAACATGGTGGAAATACCACCAAGAAGAGAGGGAGAAGATGCGTAAGCATCCAATTTTAAATTGGAAGGGCATGTTAAACAAGGTAAAGGAGAAATACCTACCTGGGGATTATGAAATCCAGTTACACAAGAAGAGACAGAGTTTGAAACAAAAATATTTGGATGTGGCTACGTATACTGAAGTATTCTAGAAAATGTGCTTGAGGTCAAGAGTCCAAGAGGATGAGACTATCAAGGTGGCTAGGTATCTTGGAGGCCTAAAATGGAATAGCCAAGAGGAAATCAGTTTTTGGACTCCCACAACAACATAAGTGTTTCCAACTTGTATTGAAAGTGTAAGAGAAGAACAAAAAGAAATCAGAATCAAACTTCAGAGGAAGAGGTAGAAGTAGAGAAGAAAGAGGACAAGGAGGCTATGGTGGAAGAAGATCAGATTCAAGGTAGAAAAGTAAGAAAAATCTCAGTCAAAATCAAGAAGGAAACTCAAATGGAGGAGGTTTCAATAGAGGTAGAGCCTCTAACACTAGTTGGAGAGGAAGGAGCAATAGCAATCAAGGAAGAGGAGCATCCTACTTTGCCACCATGAAGTGATATCATTGAAATCAGCTAGGGCATCCTACCTATAGGTGTCCTGAAAAAGGTTCTACTTCTCAAGGAGGTGGAAAGAGATTTAACTATGTCCAAGAAGAATCAAGTTGCAGCAACAAGCCATCTGAGGTACCATTAGAATCAGAGGAAGGTGACAACCTCGTGATAAAGAGGATCTTAATTAGAGAGCCAAGAAAAGAAGAACCAAGCTAAAGGAGAGCACTCTTTAGAGTGAAGTGCAAGATCACAAGGAAGGTGTGTAGAATCATTATTGATTTAGGCTCAACTGAGAATATTATTAGTGAAGAGGAAGACACCAAGTTAAATTTTAAAAGGATTCCACATGAAAAACCATACAAGGTTACATGGCTCAACAAAGGACAGCATGTGTTTGTAGGAGAACAAGCATGGGTAGAATTCACCATTGGCAAGTATAAAGATAGAGTTATATGTGACATTATTTTCATGGATGCATTCCACCTTCTAATTGGAAGGCCATGTCAATTTGATAGGCAAGCCATGCATGATGGAACCAAGAATGCATACTCATTCAAGAAAGATGGGGTGAATTTCAAAATTCAGTCCTTAATAGAAGAAGGAGAGATGAACACATCAAGTCCAAGTGTGCTCATGGTTCGTGAGAAGGATTTCTTGAAGAACATAGAAGAAGGAGAAGGAGTTGGTTTTGCTTTAGTATTGAAGCCAAAAGATGAAGTTGCTGTCATGAAATTAGAGATACCAAATGAGGTAAAAGAAATACTTGAAGAGTATAAGGATATTGTGAGTGATGGCCAGCCCACTCTCCTACCTCCTAAGAGACTTGTTAGCCATAATATTGACTTCATACCAGGAGATACCTTACCCAACAAAGCTGCCTAGAAGATGAGCTCTCAGGAGAATGAGGAGATAGCCAAGAAAATCAGAGAGTTATTAGACCAAGGCCTAATTAGAAAAAGCATAAGCCCATCTACAGTCCCTACTATTTTAGCACCTAAGAAAGGAGAGATTGGAGACTTTGTACTGATTCTAGTGCCATAAATAGAATCACCATTAGGTATAGGTTTCCGATACCCAAAATTGAAGACCTAATGGATTGTTTAGGGGAGGAAAAGTACTTCAACAAGATTTATCTTAAGAGCGGCTACCACCAAATTAGAATTAATGAAGGAGATGAATGGAAGAAAACCTTCAAAACTATAGAAGGTTTGTATGAATGGCTTTTAATGCCATTTGGTTTTTCTAATGATCCCTTAAATTTTATTAGGTTGATGAATAAGGTATTGGTAGAATGCATTGGTAAGTTTGTTGTTGTCTACATAGATGACATTTTATTTTTCAGTGAAACTAAGAAGGAGCATATTAGGCATTTGAAAATTGTTTTCAAGAAATTACATGATGAAAAGCTAATTATCAATTTGGAGAAGTGTGACTTCATGAAGCAGGAGCTTATATATCTCAGTTTTTTTTGTCATAGGGAAACCTCAAAATGGACCAAGAAAAGGTGGATGCCATTCTAAGTTGGCCTACTCCCAAGGTTGCAACTGAGCTATGAAGTTTCCATGGTTTAGCTCAGTAATAAAAAAATTTCATTAGACATTTCAGTGGGATTTGTGCACCCATGTTAGACACCATTAGAGGTGGGATGAAGACAAAGTTTCAATGGACACCACAAGCAGAAAAAGGTTTTGAAACACTCAAGGAGAAGATCGCAGAGTTGGCTACTCTAGTTCTTCCAAGCTTTGATAAGATTTTTACAGTAGAATTTGATGCAAGTAATGTGGCCATTGGGGCTGTCATAAGCCAAGAAGGAAGACCATTAGCTTTCCATAGTGAGAAGCTAAATGAGGCAAATAAGAAGTACTCTTATTATGACTTAGAGTTATATGCTCTAGTCCAAGCACTCAAGAAGTGGAGGCACTACTTGCTGCCAAAAGAGTTCATAGTATATACTGATAACCAAGCTCTCAGCTTCCTTAACTCTCAAGAAAAACTTAGCAGCAAACACATGAAGTGGGTGGAGTATCTACAAGCCTGCACTTTCAATATCAAGCCTAAAAAGGGAGTACAGAATAAGGTTGTTGATGCATTGAGAAGAAGGTTGGTCATAGTCCAAGAAGTTTAGCTACAAAGTATAGGTATTGATAGCCTCAAAGACCTATATGCTGAAGATGAAGATTTTGCTCAAATCTACAAGGTAAGCAAGGAGTTTAAAAACAACTTTCATGGTGAGTTTTTTGAAAATACTTTGCAGAATGATTTATTGTTTAAAGGAGGTCAAAATTGTGTTCCTAAAGGGTCTATGAGAGATAATTTGATCGAAGAAAAACATAATGGAGCACTTAGTCATCATTTTGGAGTCAATAAGACTCAAGAGCTAGTCACTAGGTTCTATTTTAGGCCTAGAATGAATAGAGATGTTAGACACTATGTTGAGAGTTGTGTAGTGTGTCAAAAATCAAAGGGTACATCTTCTAATACAGGTCTTTATCAACCACTTCCAATCCCAACTAGACCATGGGAATGCATAAGCATGGATTTTATAGTTGGTTTGCCAAGAACAAGGTAGGGATATGACGTAGATAGATTTAGTAAGATGGCACATTTTATACCTTGCAAGACTATTCATGATACTTGTAACATTGCACAGTTTTTTTTCAATGGAGTGGTGAGGATACATGGACTCCCACTTAGTATTATTTTAGACAGGGACAACAAATTCATGAGCCATTTTTGGAAGACCTTATAGCAAAAGCTTGGCACTAACTTGTCTTTTGGATCTGTGTACCATCCGCAGATAGATGACCAAATAGAGGTGGTCAATAGGAGTCTAGGTAACTTGCTGAGATAAGGAGTATGGTCAAGCATCGAACCAACTCATTGGACAAGCTAAATATGCATATAATGATACAGTAAACAGATCAACTGGTAAGATTCCATTTGAAATTGTTTATGGCTTTCACCCAAGAGGAATTTTTGAACTTAGAGAATTGAAAGAAGGAATGTGTAGTAGTGGATATGCTGAGGACTTTGTTCATTCAATGAGAGAAGTCCATGAAAGTGTGAGAAAGAACTTGATTGTAAATGTTGAAAAGGTAAAGCAAAAGGTGGATGCAACAAAGAGGGATGTTCAGTTTCAGATTGGAGACCTAGTGATGGTACACTTGAAAAAATATAGGCTACAAAAAGGTGTTCCTCACAAGCTACAGATGAAGAGGCTAGGTCCATGTAAGATACTTGTAAAGTATGGAAACAATGCATACAAGGTGGAGCTTCCTGAAGACATTGGGTTGTCACTAGTTTTCAACATTGCAGATTTGATAGCATACAAAGGACCAATTCAAGATGCTAATCAAAACCTTCAAGAGGTAAAAGATCTTAAATTAACCCCTACTCCATCTATGATAGCTGAAAAGATACTAGACTCAAGTGTCTACAAGAAGACTAGGAACAAAGACTATATGGGACACCTTGTCAAATGGCATGAAAAAGAGGATTTTGATGCTACTTGGATCAGAGAAATAGACTTCAAGAGGTTGGGAATTTATCCAAACATGCTCAATCCAAGGATGGATTAACCTTTCTTTTTTGGGGGGGAGTATGGTGCAGGAGCACACGTACCTCAAACCCCTAGCTCTTTATTTCTGGTATGTACTAACTGTAGCCAAGTCAGGAGAGTTTGTGTGGACCTTGGAAGGTCATTTGTTTTATTTCACTAAGATGGATTTGACTAGATCAGTCTATGTCTAGATAGGTTACTTATTTGGTTACCCTTAGTTGTGTGTGTGTATGAGGTTGTTTGTAAGCCTTTGGAAATCCAACCAAGGCATCAGGAACCTTCAATAAGCTACTCAGCTAGCACTACAGCCAACTTAACACTACAGCTGAGTTAACACTACAGTTGAGTTAACACTACAGCTTGGCCACCACTAGCAGCTTGACCAACACTATAGCTCAGCCAACACTGGAGCTCGGCAAACACTGATTATAATTGGCATTCAGTTTGCATTACCATTGCTCGGCAATATTCAGTCATAACGGCTTGTGAAAAGTGGATCTTGTCTTTTATGGACAGTATGGTCAATTGCAATGGTTCTTGAAGAGATGCTTGCAAATATGTGGGCAAGAAGAGGAGAATCTATAGGAAATTTGGAGATTTGTAGATTATTGTACTATTTTGTTTTGTTTCTAGTAATGAGAAGTTAGAGACTGTGTGTTTAGTAGATATCAATTTTCTTTGTGGTTCCTTTTGCATGCAAGTAGATTAGTTACTTTATTTTTTGTTCTATAAATTGTTAGTTCTTCACCTATTATAGGTTGTAACCATTAATGGCCCCTTGAGGTTCCTGAATCCATGGTGAGAGTCATGTGTTGGGATGGAACTCGAGAGGAGCCCTTTTACATAGTTTCCTTTTTGTTTTCTATAGGAGAAGCAACAAAAAAGAGTCTGGAGATCTTACCCTAGGTGAGGTTGGTAATAGTCTGGCTAGGGAAGAGAATGAAAGCAATTTTCAAAAAACATTAAATAAGTCAGTAGAATGAATCTATTTGTGTCGATTCAGCAAGAAGGAGATGAAAAACATTTCAATGGGGCACTTAGAATTGAAGAGGAGGTAAATTTGAGAGTGGCGTTCGTCAATTTAGGGTTGTGAACACCCTAAGAGATCTAGGAGAAAGATCTCAGAATAGAGCCAAGCCGATTCTATAATAGCAACAAGACTTCCGTCCACATCAATGTTACCAAATCTGTGTCATGATTTTATCTTATTTCTTATCATGGATGTGATAACTAGTTAGATATATTATAGCATTGAATTTTATATTTTTAAGATACATGATATGCATGTTGAATCAATTTGTTTCAATTGAGTAAAAGTGTTAGGATTCTAATTCACCCCCCCCCTCTCAGTATCTTACTTTCCCAATTAAGACTTCCAATAATTGGTATTAGAGCCTTGTTATCTTAAAAGAAGTCTAACCACTTGAAGAATCAGATCTTGGAAATGGAGGTGTATAAGTTGGGAAAACTCATAAAGAATCAGAAGATTGACATCCATCTTGCACCGAAGTAAATTGAGACAGCAAGAGAAGAATTGAAGAAATGCTTAACTAGAAGGAAAGAATTTTCAATTCACATGAATGACACATCATATCAAGAAGAAGAAACTAAAGGTTTATTTGAGAATGATAACTCCAAGGAAAGTGATATAGCTATAGAAGATCTATTGGAGAAGAAAACACACTGAATGAAAAGGTCAAAATCCTGAAGAGATAACAAGAAACACAATATATAACCCTATGTGAGGTGATTGATAAGAAAAAAAAAGTTGAAGAAGACAAGATTGTGGAAGAAGAAGATAAAATAAAAATTCCTACCAGACTTAATGAAAGAAAACGTGATGTGTAGAGGCTCACGAATAATCAATTGGACATGGTAAATCAACTATTACTTGCAACTCAAGAGGTAAGCAAAAAAGATATGGAAATAAAAAATATAAGATCATAGAACAACCAACTGAGAAATGAGTTGAGAGCATAAAAAGAACTCGTTGAAAGGATAAAAAAACCTAATGAGGCTGCAAGATATTTTGAGGAGCTGATTAGATCCTCGAGAAGAACCAATGACCCTGTTGGGCTTGGCCTTAGTGAACACCTATCATCTACTAAAGAAGGTGAAACATCAAAAAGTGGAGAATAGAGGAATGAAAAGAAAAAGAACAAACCTACATGTCATCACTGTGGAAAACCAGGACATACAGCAAACATTTTCAGAAGCAAAAATGGTAATTCCAATACTAAGGAAAAATTCAATGGATATTGTTTTAACTATAAGAAACATGGAAATTAGGAAAAGGAATGCAGGTCAAAGGCTAGCATTGCACTTGCCTCACCTAGATTTCAAGGACAATGTCACAATCGTCAGAAGTTTAGTCATAAATCCTAAGATTGCAGATCCAATGCAAAACTGAAGTGGACATCCAAGAAACAAGGCAATGCACCTAAGAAAGGTAACAAATAAAATTGGGATTACAATACAAGGTATAGTTGTCATTATTGAAATGAATATGGTCATGTTGTAGAAAATTGTATAAGAACACATTTTAGAGGTAAATCCAAGAGTTGGATGACTGGAAGTTTGGTCTATTGTAGTTGTAAAAAAATTGGCCATACTCAAAGAGACTACAGGAACAGAGTGCCAACACCTAACATTGATCAAATAAAGAACTAGATGAATCAGACATGGAGAAAGAAGGAAGAAATGGGCAGTAGTGGAACCAATGAAGCTGAGATCACCCAATCTAATGGATCAGGTGATCACACTGAATCTACTTAAGGAAAGAAGGTATGTAAGGAATTTTTTTACAAATGCTATATCTTACACTAGTTCCTGACATTAGTTGTGCTAAAGTCCATATCTACATAAGCTAAGATGCACTAGCTCAAATCTAAGAAAAGAGTTGATATGCACAATGGGTGCCAAGAATTAGTATTTATGTAGCGAAAATTCCTTTTAGTATGTGCCAAGTGATCCTATCAACCAAGCAGATAGTAATGACCGAGTTGAGTATGTATTGACTGAGGCAATGTCTTGACCGAGTGAATGGAGTGAATTAGCCGAGTCATTTCATAAGAACCAAGATAGTCACATTTCAACCACTATGTACAAAGCATTTATTGAATACCTAATTTGACCATTTGAAGCTTTATAATGGATTTTTTACATTCATTTTCATTTCACCAAGCAATTAGAGAGTTTGTAGAGCAATTTCAAGGTGACTAAAAGTGAAATTGTGTGAAGATTGTAGATATTAAACTGTGTACCATTGGTGAATAGTGTGGAGTGATAATATCCATGGTTACCAAGTTATACAGAGTTCATCTTTTGAACCCTAATCAGGAAAATAGCCGCTAGTTCATCTGCTGGAGTGAAGAAGCTAGGAAAATAGGTGATGAATGTACAGCTAGTGAGAAGTGATGCATGTGAACCACCAAATTTTTTAGTCATTCCTAAAGGCGTGGTAAAGGGAGGTCTTTATGGAGCCCTTTCATTGATTCCACCCAAATTTTTGATGATACATGATGTAAGGGCATGGTATATGTGAAAATAAAGTGAGATAGGAAATGTTGAACTTAGGGAAGCCTACAATAAAATATGTGAAAATGAGGCATTGAAGGCTCAACATCAACACATTTTTGAAAAAGGGTTAGTCTATGCCCTAGATTTTTCTCAAGAATTCAATGTTGAATGGATCAAGATTTTTCTTAACAGAGTTCATGACATGCAAATATGGTTACAGGATGGGTCATTGAAGATTACTAAGGATATCATCCATCGAGTCACTGGTTACCCTACTTTGACTAGGAAGTGAACCATGCGATGCGACCTCAAGGAAAAATTTGAAGAAAACACAAAGGTAGAATGGAACAAGAGAGGAATGAAGATATCTACCATCATTGATCCTAATCTTGACTTCACAGTGAGAGTGATTGATAAAAAATTCTATCAGTCAAGAAGAGCAAATAGTGTCCCATGTGTTGCAATTGACCAGGCGTGGAAGATTGTAAAGAAGGATCATATATATGACCTTGATGAGTTGCAATTGATGCAATTGGTAGAAAATCTATCATCTTTGAGAAAAGCAAAGAATATTATGTGTAAGTTTGGATCCTTGATAGTTTGCATATTTTTTATGTTCAAAACACTTTTCCTTCCTTAGGAAATGTAGTATGGAGTAAGGACCGACCTGTTACACAAAAAATAAATGATTTTATTCTTCAGTTAGGAGATAAATTTAACAATGTCATGGGAAGATATTTTGTTGAGTTTAAGAATAAAATGAGGAAAAGGAACAAAATTCCTATATCTTTGGTAGAGATGTATTATGAAGATGTTTTTTATTGTGGACGCTGATTTTACATATGTACAAGCTATTATATCAAGGGTAGCATTGTTGAGGCTATTACCTTATGAGGTAAACATTTATGAGACATCTGCATCCATTACAACTCTTCTTGTAGAATCCATTGATAAGAAGTCTAAGGTATTTGGCAGATATGAAGAAGCAAAATCTAAGATCACTATGAACTTGAAGTCTGTAACTGTGGAAAGATAAAGAAAGAAGTTAGTGAAAAATTTGGAGAAAATACTAGGACAAGATGCAGAGGATAATGCACCACTAGAGATCACACAAGGTTAGGGTGAAGACCAATTAAGTTATTCTAAAAATACATAGGATGAGGATGTAGGAGAAAAAAAGAAGGGTAAGGAACTAGTGGTTGTTGAGCTTACAGTAAAGAAAATTACAAGGAGGTTTCCTACTCTTGTCTTAACTAGACCAAGAACAAGGGCATCAACAACTATAAAACCAACTGGGACACAAAAGGAAACTACAAGAGAAGGCTCTGGTAAGAGGAAACCAATTCAAACTAAACCTCTCCCAAGTCATCCTATGAAGAGACCAAGAAGAAAGTTAATATTGGGAAAAGAGTGTGATGATGAAGAATTGACAGTAACTGATGATGCCAGTAAAGTCAAAACTGCTACTCATAGGCATCCATCAAATGTGGATGAAATTTGTGAAAACATAAAAAGCTCAACAAGTTTGGCATGATTTAAGTTCATCAAGTGTGAAACGTTAAGAAAACCTAAAAAGGCAAAGATTGAGGATGCTATGATGGAGATGTTGATAAATTTCAAGATGACGGCTTTGTAAATTGAAATCTCTATTCCTGATGAACTATTTGAGAAAGTTGATGAGAAATAGAATTTTTCCATCATGACCGAGAAAGAGATAAGAGAAGGTGCTTTAGCCCAAATAATGCCCGAGTTGAAAGAAAAACAGAGAAGAAAACTCATGGAGGGTTATAGGAATAGTTTCATTCCTAAGATGAGGGCATACTCAATACTAAAGAATGAAGTTGAACAAGTTGTTCAATAGAGCCAAAGAATACGGAAGAAAATCTTTAGACTAATTGTGAGTAAGGATATAAACCAAGAGGATAGCACATCTAGATAGATAGAGCTAGATAATAAAGAAGACATAGCTGAGTCAGATCATCTTGTAAAAGATAAAATGGAGAAAGTTTAAGGGATTGAACAATAGGTTGATTTCATTGTTCATGGTGTACCTGAAGACACACAATTGAACATTAATGCCTTAACCAAGGAAGAACTCTAGGAATTAGCTACTACCAAGGAAGCTTCAGCTGTATACCTTCCAAGAACCAATCCATTCTTAATATCAATTCATGATTATATAGATATTAAAAGTGCACCAACTATGGATTTAGAAATACAAAGAACCATCCCAATCACTGTTGAGGATTCATAGAATGTAAGTGTTGAGGAGCAAGATAAGATAGAAATCTCAATTCCACATTCCCCTATTGTGGATAATCAAGAAAATTACAACACAAGATGAAGATAAAATCACAAAAGATCAAGTAGATAAGGTAGAAGAAACAAAGGAAATACAAGATCCTAAGGAGAAAGAGGCTATTGAGGAAATTATATAGCTATCTATTGTTACACTTCCTGAATAGAAGACTACAGATACACCTGATTAGCAGGTAATGAATACTAAGAGAGAGTTAGTCTTAGTCATTGTTTACACTAGCAGAGAATAGGAAGAGAAGAGACCGAGCATCAGTTTACCGGAGACTAAAAAGAGGAGGTCACATAAGAAGAAGGACAATTTTCATCGCTCACTAGTCACACTAGATGAAGTTATAGTGCTTCCAAAATGGGACACTGATATTATAACTTATGAGTAGATGAAAACCTTGCAAGATCAACTAAAAATAAAAAGAAAACAAGAGGAACTATGAAGAGAACATCAACAAAAACATGTATTACTTGAAATCAAGGACATTTTTGTGGATGCATTTGACTTGAGAGAAATAGATGAGAAAACTCCTATTATAGATCAATTGGTTGATATTGTTAAGAAGGTGAAAATTGATGATATTGAGGCAAATGTAAAACTAATGGAATGGTCTATGAAGAAGTTTGACAACAAAAATTTGGAGAAGGTTTCCACAGAAATAGATGTGAAGAAAGTTGAACTTTCTGAGTTAATAATTTTTTTGGAAGAAGTTGCAAATAATGTTTATTCTTTGTATAAAAAAATTTGTAATGTTGAATTATTTACAAAGGATAATCAACATCCTATTGAGAAGCTACAAGAATATTTGAGGTCAACAAGAAATTCATTGAGCATGGATGCAAGCTCCAGCTCCTTTCATTTTTCTAGATTGACTTTCACCCAAGGGAGATTAGCCGAGCTAATGGCTTATGATGGCAGAATAAGGGCCAAATTAATTTCTATTCAAACCATGTTGACACCTCATTTGGAGGTTATTTAGAGAGAATTGTAAACTATAAAATAATTACTCAAAATAGATCCACCCTCTTTTTCTAAAAGTATGGTTGATCTAGTTGCCTAGCTAGAGATCAAATTGTAGATTTTGGAGTCTATAAGAATTAGATGGGACAATGCTTTAGAAATGGTACTTCAGATCCACAAACAATTTTTGGATAAGTATTGTCTGACCCTAGATTCAGAGAATGAAATAAACAAGGGAAAATGAAGTAAATTCAATAGGGGAAGACATATGTAGATATATGTAATCTAAGTATATTTTTGTATACCGATTCATAAACTTGGGGGGAGTACTATGTACTATTTTTGTTTAAGTACTGAAAATTCATGAAAAAGTGTTTCTGCCACTAATGTCAAAGGGGGATATTGTTGATCTCCAAGTTATGTTTCCTATTAGTGTCCAACACTTAGTCATTTATCTAGCTAGGTTAGTCATTCATCACTACGAACAAGCTATTCTACTAAGGCTGAGCATTGTATAAGACTTATATTTTGGATCAAGCAGTAGTTACTACCTAGCAAGTCAATGGTTGTCGAGTACTCCTACAATTTCTAAGCACATCAAATGCCAAGCATGTTTATTTTTGAGTTGAGAGTTGTGTTGAGAAACATCCTATGAACACCGTATTAACTGAGTACCAGAGACCTCATATGTCGAGTGAAGCAGTTTTTTTATATTTGTTCAAAATGGCACAAACACTTATGTAAACCATTGTCCAAATTCTATGCAACATATAATTATTGTCAAAGTATTTAATAGAGTTAGTTATGCAATCTGACAGAGCATTGATCCCTATGTAATCCAAGCAACCAATCAGAAAAAGGGAATGATTAAGAAGCAAAAGAGATGAATCTATATCATTGATCTTGATCTAGAAGCTTCATCTATTTTCTATTTAAGGAAGCCTCAAATCCCTAATGAATAGATAGAGTAAGGGGTATGAAGGAGAAGAGATTGTGTGTAAGTCAAAGGTGCATAAATCAGACAGAGTGACCGAATAGAGAAGTGAAGGGAAGAACAGAGTTATCATATTCATAGATTAGATAAGAATTGGAAGGAGGAGATCTGTAATAAGAATTTGAAGTGAAAACTGAAGGATCAGGTACTGATACAAATTTTCAAGCGAATCAGGGTAAATATCTTAACATAGTGGTCCTAATAGACCTTTGTAAATTTCCTAACAGAGTGACTACTTAGTTGTAAGTTTAAATAATTTAAGCAAGGTGGACCTAATAGTCTGTAAGCCTTTAACAAGGCAAACCCCTCATATGGTAGATCATCAGAAGTGATCAAATTTTTTTATCCCTAATAGGCACACTTTGTTACTATAGTAGTGAATATTTGTGGGTGTCATCCCCACCCCTATTTTACCTTCAATTATTTTTGGGTTACCAAATATTTGTGTCATGAGTTTATCTTATTTCTTATCATGGATGTGATTACTAGTTATATCTATTACAACATTGAATTTTATATTTATAAGATACATGATATGCATGTTGAATCAGTTTGTTTCAATTGAGTAAATGTTTTAGGATTATGATTAATCCCCCCCCCCCTCAGTATCTTATTTTCCCTATGATCTCTTTCTTTCAAGGGTCTCTTCCCACTTATGGATATCCTTTCATGATTATCTATTACTTGGATAACAAGAGTTTTCACTCCTTGATAAGGTTTTGGCATACATTATTGTTTTGAGGATATCTCCTTGTTTTTGGAAGTATGTATCCTTGTTCTTTTTTTCCTTATGATTCCACCATAGTCATATTTTTCCACCATAAGGAGGGGAGCATATATACAACCTCCTTTGTATATTATGAAGGGTTTTTTTTATTGATCCCTAAGGAGATAATGTTTTCCTTAAGAATAGTTATCTTTTTGGATCCCTAAGGAGATAACACTTTCCTTAGAACTGATCTCATTTATTGATCCCTAAGGAAACAATGCTTTCCTTAGGACTGATCATTTTTTGGATCCCTGAGGAGACAATGCTTTCCTTGGGATTGATCCCATTTATTGACCCATATGGAGACAATCATTTCTATAGGATTGATCCCATAAGCCACCCCTGAGCACAAATTTTTTCAAGTCACCTCTGTGTGGAAACTTTTCAAGGTAGAATTGACTAGAATAACACAACTTTCTAGAACATCCATTCTCCTTCCCTCTTTCTTTTGATGTGTCGAACTAGAATAATACAAATTTCTATCTTTTCCTTCTCCTCCTCTTCTTCTCCCATGAATCACCTAGCATAGTATAATTTTCTAGACTATTGGATTCATAATCTCTCTCTTCTTCCCATTCTCTCATAGATTTTCTAGTGGGAAAGATAATTAAGTATTATTTTTTCCTTGTCGTATTCTCTTTCCCTTTCCACATGGTCATTTATTCTCTTCCAATAGATTTCCAAGCATGATAGTAGAGGTTGAATTGGAATCTTAGTAAGTGTATAATTGAAAATAGGATGTAATGCCATTAGGGTATCACATCCCAAATTTGATTGTACATTGGAATTAAAAACCCCATTTCCAAAATAAGATATGATTGATGCAACCAAGGATAAGGGTACCAATGTAGGATCTATGCATTGAAAGGGTGTTTTGTAAGGTTCCTTATAGATATTGGAAAAGAACTATGAATGTAAATGACATATCTAATCTATGAAATAAATTACAACGAGAGAGAAATAAGAACAAGTGCACCTGGAAATGGAATAAGAATATGGAGCTTTAAATCTGAATCTGACTATCATTGTAACCTCGGATCTCATTGTAACTCTGGATCTAGAAATCAGAGACCTATATGTGTCTTTCTCTAAAATTTATCATAAAATTGGGAGGGACAAGTTGGGACTTGACATGTACCTAGGGACAAGTCAAATTATAGACTTGTTCCTAGGATTTCCTACTCTGAATGTCCCTATGATAGTAATTTTTTAGCTGACAGAGGTCTCCAAATCTACGACTATAGCCAAACATCTAAACTTGTAGATTTGAAAAAAAAATGTGTGTGTGTGTGGCTATATAGGGGATTTTCTTGGTCAACCCCTATTTTGGTGATTTCCACCTCCACAGATAGCCATTAGAATAGATAGAATGTGTAGTTCTCATAAATCTAGAGTATGTTTAAATTGTTAAATGAGCTAAGATGCATAATAAAATGACTATATCTAAACCTATGTATGATAGATTGAAACCCTAGCATGTAAGTGCAATCAATGTATGATTGAGTGCATGAAAATAATCATAGATCTAAAATGTAAACATACAAACATGAAGAAACAATGCATAGATCTGAAAATAACAAGGAATCATACCCAACTCTAAATGGAAATATTACTCCTAGCCATCTTCATAATCCATTTTAATCTCTATGATGATATTGAAAATAATGTCTTTGATGTCTTGAGTCCTTGCTCAAAAGATTGTAGATACTTTATGCAACCTTCAATAGTGAAACCTCACTTCATAGGATTTCACCAAATTGGGGTCTTCACATTGAGATTAATTTTGTGTATGCCAAAATAAGGTGTGAGGGTTTCCTTTATAATCAAAAAGTCTATCATAGATCTGTAAACCCTGCACATGTTTCAAGATAGACACTAACCCTAAATATGGGCACTAGATCCCAGGAACAAGTCAACATTTCAAGTTATACCTGAGGAAAAATTTGACTTGTCCACATATTCCTTGGGAACAAGTCAACCTTTGGAGTTGTTCCATAAAGAATCTACTTAGATTTTGTAGGTGTGTCACTTTCAATCCACAGGTGAAATATTTGAAGACTCGGCTAATTCTAATGTGGAGACTGAATTCTGAGGCCATAAAAGGGGTGATATAGGGCCTAGGAGATGGAATGAATTTTTTTATTGGAGTAAAATAGGGGAGGACACCTATATATAAGGTCCTACCTCAATTTTACATAATTTTGAAGGGATTAGATGACCCATATTTAAATTAGGTATGAATTAAGTGCAATCATGAAGTCCTAGAATACAATTTATAATGTAAATACAATAATGAAGGTAATAAACAATCATTAAATTATAGAGCACATTAGGCTCTTACAATTTAGGAAGATACATTTATCCCCCACTTTAGCGGTATATGACACTACATGCATATGCAAGATAAACTAAAGAGAGAATCACTAAATGAAAATGGATATATCCAATCCCTCGGTATATACATCTAGCAAGAAACTATTTGAAACCTAATTCTACAACACCCACGTGTTATTGAAAAACATAAAATGCCTAGGGCTTACTAAGGAAATAATGAAATTCTCAGGTAGCTATATGTCCCCTTGTTTTGGCTTGCTATTTAGGAAGGTAAAATAGGGAATCATGTATACCACAATGAATTGAATGCATGTTTTTAAATAAATTCTTATCAAAAAAATCCAAGAGGAGCTCGGAAAGTTTCAAAAATCACTTGGAAAGATAGGAAACAAAATCACAATTCCAATGCCTAAAACAGTGTGGAAATCGGAGCAACCTAGCTCAAGTTATGATCGATTAAGTGGGGAGATGTATTAGATGAGAGAAGAATTAATAAGTATAAAAGATAAAAAGGAACTAAAAGGTACCTTTAAGTTAGGATATTACCTTTTTGAATGTTCATTTTGATCTCTACCCTTTGTTTTCTCTTGTCAAGGAGGATGAAAATGTTGAGAAAGAAGGCACTAGAACCTACGAAGATCAAGGTTTTGAGGTGGCCTATGGAGGATGAATTTCCATTGGGTGAGGTATGTCTTGAAGCACACAATTTGAATTTCCTTCTAGCATTTGAAATTTTTTTAGGAGTTGTTCTAATAGCCTCTGTGTATTTAGGAAGTCAAATTGTACCCAGGAAGTTGACTTGTTCCATGAAAGTTAACTTGTACCTAAAAAGTTGACTTATACAAGGAAAATTGACTTGTTTCTAAAAATTTGACTTGTTCTCCGAGTCCAAGTCTTTTATTTTTCTGATTAAGTTTTATTAATTCATATAGTTCATTAGCTTATACTTTTTCTATTGAAATATGACTATAGGATCTTCCGATCATTCGGAAGCATGTCGGTGAAAAGATGATGACATACTTACAGCTCAGTTCAAGAATCTGAGATAAGAGGATGTATATTTTCTTAGAGAGGTGGGATTGTATTGGGTATATCATTTGCCAAATATGAGATATTGTTGGAGATTTACTTCTGGCATCTAGTTGATTGTATGTTTCTCATTAATGACAACATATAATATACAACAGTGTTATGTATGTACTTATCACAATGATTTTATCAAGCCTTGCATGGTTATATTCATGTTGTAGAAATGTTGTTTATATTTTGTTCATACATGCAGACTCAGATATGAAGTTTCAGTTGTGTTGTGTAATTTTATTAGTGGCAGTTACAGTTTCTTGAGTTTTTTGTATAGAGCTGACGTATTACATTGGTTCTTTAGTTGCACCTATCTTCGGGATATGCGTGTGTATATTCAAGTTTAGTTATGATTTGAAGAGTTAATTTGTTGAGCCCGACTTAGTGAAGTGTCGCATCTATTTAGTTTATATTGCACGGTTGTAATTATGCTTGCGTGGTTAGTTAAGCCAACAAGGATGTTATGAAGAGTTGCCTAACAGGTCCCATGATCTCATACTTTGAGGGATACTTATAGCAGGTCATTTATGAAATGATAAGTGTGAATGATAAGATAAGAGATAGAAAAATGTACATAGCAGAATATCAGTTGTGTTTCGTTAATCAAGGATCTATGTGAAGAAGAAGTGAAAGATTGCAATACACTGGAACTGATCAAGACAGTAGGTCTACTCTACAGTTCATCATCAAATATAGTCCATATATGTTCTACAGAAGATTGTAGCCTTCACCATTGAAGCAATGATATTTTGGATAGTGAGCCCTCACCCTTAACCGGGTTATTTGTAAAAGACTCCTAACAGGGTCAGACCCTTAACTAGGTCACTATAATTATTGCATTGTAAAGAACAACTCCTAACAGGGTTGCAAGATCTTCTAACAAGGATTATTATAAACAAGTATAGTTCATTGTGGGTGTTAATTCCCACCAGGGTTTTTACCATTTGGTTTCCTCGTAACCAAATTATGGTGTTGTCTATTGTGTTATCTAAATGTGCATTTACTTTATTGTATTCTGGAGTTAATAAAGGAAAAGAATTTAATTAGCCGATAACTTATTGACCCACCCCCCCCCCTCTCTCAGTTATCCTTTGGGACTATTCTAACAATTGGTATCAGAGCCAAGTGCCTTGGAGAGAAATCCTAACAGCTTAAGGTAGATCAGATGGCATACTTCAGGAAAAGAGAGTCCTAAGTTTGATGGAGAGAATTATCTGGATTAGAAGAACAAAATGATAACACATCTGCAGTGTGTTGGTTTTGACATCTTTGAGATAGCCACACAAGAAGTTGTTATTCCCTCTCTAAAAGACCTATCAAGAGATGATGCTACTACTAAACAAAAGGATACATTCACAGCTAATGTAGTTTCCAAAGAAGCCCTTATAAGTGCACTATATGATAGTGAATTTTCTGAGATAAAGAAAGTAGACAAGGCATACACAATACGGAAGTATTTAGAACACATGTTTGAAGGAGATGTTCAAGCAAAGAATGCATGCAGGAAAACATGGAAAAAGAAATACAACAATCTTGAGATGTTACCTGAAGAAAACATTAGAGCCTATAATCAGAGGATAAATGAAGCAGTTTTTGGAATCATAAATAATGGTGGAGAAATATCAGAAGAAGATATAATGGACAAGCTATTTACTACTTTAACAATAGACTATGAGAACAAGATCAGTATTCTAGAGGAAACCATGCAATTTTCACAAGACTTCAAGAGAGAGACTTTGATTAGTAAAATCTCTACATTTGAGATATCAAGATTGAAGACTGAACCTAAAAGTGAAACAACCTTCAAAGCTTCAGTCCATGGTAAGAAATCTCACATCTCTAGCAATAATTAGAAAGAAAAAGTTGATGAAGAACTAGAAGAAATAATTGTCGTGATTGCTAAAAGAGAAAAGAAAGGCCAAGGGAAATATGAAGGACAGCTTCCATTCAAATGTTTTTCATGCAACAAGATTGGTCACTTTGCATCCAAGTGTCCTACAAGAGTAAAGAAATTCAGATCTGATTATAAACCTAAATATAGAAAGGAATTATATCATGTTGAAGAAGGTTTAACTGATGAAGATTCAGGAGAAGATAAAATTGGATTTGTTTCTCTTAAAGACATGGAAAAATTGCTTGAGGAAATGGACATTGAAGATGAAAAGGAAGCACAGGAGTTGGCCCTAATTTCCAAAGCAGACATTAGAATTGATTGGATCATTGACAGCGGATGCTCTCATCACATGACAGATGATAAAGATAGATTTATTCATCTAGACAAGTACAAGGGTGGTATGGTCATATTTGGAGATAACACTCCCAAACCTATCATAGGTAGAGTATCTATCATCCTAGATGGAAAGAATAAGATAGATGATGTTCTGTATGTTGATGGATTACATCACAATTTACTAAGTGTTGGACAGCTACTTGACAAAGGTTGCCATTTGGAATTCAAAGATAACAAATACATTATTAGCAACAAAGAAGGAGACATGATTGCATCAGGCTCAAAGACAAAAGGTAATGTTTTTCAGCTTAATTCAGATGTAAGTTGTTTTGTTGCAAAAGTGGATGACAGTTGGTTATGGCACAAGAGACTCTGTCATATCAATTTTGATAATATAGTAAAGATAAGCAATGTCAAGGAAGTTAGAGATCTTCTGAGCATTAAAATACCAATTGACACAATGTGCAGGGAATGTGTTATGGGAAAGCATGTAAGGAGCTCTTTCAGAAGCAAGCATAACTTAGCTGAAAACAAGTTAGACCTAGTGCATATAGATTTATGTGGTCCTACTCAAAACAGATCATATTACGGAGAAAGGTATTTCATTTTGTTTTTTGATGATTTTTCAAGGATGATGTGGGTTGCATTCTTATAGGAGAAGTTTGAAGCCTTTGAAAAGTTCAAAATATTCAAATCCAAAGTGAAGAATGAATCTGGATTAAAACTAAAGTGTCTGAGATCAGATAGAGGAGGAGAATTCACCTCTGACTAGTTTTATGACTACTGTGAAGAACATGGAATTAAAAGATAGTTGAGTGCACCCAAAACCCCACAGCAGAATGGGATAGTAGAAAGAAGGAACAAGATCATACTTCATATAGCACGCACTATGATTATTGAAGGAAAAGTTGTGCACACCTATTGGAGAGATGCAGTCAATACAGCAGTATATAATATCAAAAAAACACAACTAAGGTTAGGCATGGATAAGACACCTTATGAAATTTGGTTTGGTAATGTACCTACAGTAAAATACTTTAGAATACTTGGCAGAAAGTGCTACATCAACAAAGATGATGGTGTTGGTAAGTTTTATGCTAGAAGCGATGAAGGTATTTTCCTTGGTTACTCTACTAAAAGAAAAGCATACAGATGTTTTAATTTGAGATTAAAGAAGATAATTGAAAGTACTCATGTAAAGATTGATGAGAAGTTCATGGTTCAAGAAAGGTACTATGAATATGCACCTATGATTGAGGATGAACCCAGGCCTAGCAGTAAAGACATTGTTATTGAATAAATGTTTGATTGTATTGATGTATCATGTAATGAACCTGAATCAAGCAAAGAAGTATCACATATTATAAATGAGGATGTCACACCAAAAGTTTCAAACTTCACATCTAGGTATCATTCAAAAGATGATATCATTGGAGATCAGAGCAGTAGTGTTTTGACTAGATCAAAAGCAAAAAGGTTAACAGTGGATGAAGAGGTATGTTTACTTTCATAGATTGAACCTTTAAATGTTGAAGATGCTTGCAAGGATTCTGACTGGTAGAAAGAAATGGAAGAAGAATTAGATCAAATAATAAAAAATGACACATGGGAATTGGTTCCTAGACCTAGTGAAAAAAATGTGATTGGAACAAAGTGGGTATTTAGGAACAAGATGAATGAAGATGGTACAATGGTCAGAAACAAAGCAAGACTAGTGTGTAAAGGATATGCACAAAGGGAAGGGATAGATTACACTGACACATTTTCCCCTATGAGTAGATTAGAAGCCATCAAGTTATTCTTGGCCTATGAAACATTCAAAGACTTCAAAGTTTATCAAATGGATGTCAAATCAGCCTTTTTGAATGGTGACTTGAAGGAAGAAGTCTACATAGAACAGCTTGAAGTATTTAATCTATCAAATAAACCAGACATGGTATGCAGATAGAAGAAAGCACTCTGTGGACTTAAACAAGCCCTAAGAGCTTGGTATGAGAGACTAGATGGTTATCTTACTAAGATTGGATTTAAGAAAGGAGTAGCAAATTGTAACTTATTCAAAAGAGAGACACCTGATGGACTATTACTTGTTGTCATATTTTTTGATGACATTATCTTTGGAGGTAATGAAAAGCTTAGTGCAGAATTTGCAAAAGAAATGTAGAATGAATTTGAAATGAGCACGATTGGTCCTATAAAATATTTTTTGGGATTGAATGTAAAATAGACAGATAAAGGAATATTTATAAATCAGTCCAAATATGTGAAGGAAATATTGAAGACTTTCAAGATGGAAGACTATAAGCCAGTATGCACTCCTATGATAAGAGGAAGCAAGCTTTCTAAAGAAGATGATTCTGCAGCAGTTGACAAGACATTATATAAATCTATGATTGGAAAACTTATATATCTTACTCAATCTAGACCAGACATATCTAATGCAGTTGGCATTGTTGGTAGATTTTTAGCTGAACCAAAACAGGATCACCTAATGGAAATAAAGAGAATATTCAGATATCTAAAGGGAACTATAGACTATGGTTTATGGTATCCTAAATCAGAGAATGTACAACTTCATGCGTATATAGATGCAGATTGGGTAGGTTGTCTTGATGACAGGAAGATTACTTCTAGAGGAGAAGTATTTCTTGGAAGTAGGTTGGTTTCTTGGGTAAGAAAGAAGAAAAATTGTATCTCTCAGTTGACAGCAAAAGTTGAATATGTTGCAGTAGCATTGAAATGTTCAACAATGGTTTGGATCAAGCAGATGGTTAAAGATTTTGGTATGCAGGTTGACTATCCTATTGTTATTCACTCTGATAACACCAGCACTATCAACATGTCCAAGAACCCTGTGATGCATGCAAAGACAAAGCACATTGAGATTAAATACCATTTTCTTAGAGAAAAAGTTGTAGATAATGAAGTAAAATTGGACTATGTGTGCACCAAAGAACAATTGGCAGATAGTTTCACAAAGCCTTTATCAAAAGATACTTTTGCGTATCTCAGGGATAAGTTGGGAGTAATTCCCTCTCCTGAGTCTGATTAGATAAAGCAGCAAGAACATCATTCCACAGTGACTGATGAATGGTTGACAACTCTACTTCTAGAGTAGTACCTATGCCTAATTATTTATGGTGCCCTTTGTCATTGATGTCAAAGAGGGAGTATATAGTAAGGGGGAGTATATAGTAAGGGGGAGCATATACTCTGGGGGAGTATAAACATAGACAGAGGAGTTGTAGCAGTGTAGAGGAATCTTTGATGAGTATATTGAGAAGATTGTAAAAAGAAAGAAGACACCATGTCCTGAAGATGGTTTTAATATCATATGTTGCCATCAATGTCAAAGGGGGAGATTGTTGGAGATTTACTTCTAGTAGCTAGTTGATTGTACGTTTGTCATTGATGACAACATATAATATATAGTATTGTTCTGTATGTACTTATCAGAATGATTTTATCAAGCCTTGCGTGGTTATATTCATGTTGTAGACATGTTGTTTATGTTTTGTTCATACACTGAGACTCAGATATGAAGTTTCAGTTGTGTTGCTTAATTCTGTTAGTGGCAGTTACAGCTTCTGGAGTTTGTCTATATAGAGCCAATGTATTGCATTGGTTCTTTAGTTGTGCCTATCTTTGGTATATGTGTGTGTATATTCAAGTTTAGTTATGAGTTGAAGACAGTTATCTAAAGGCACCAAATGTGTTTCAACAAGATTGCAAAGTTAGAGTTAATTTGGTGAGGCCAACTTAGTGAAGCATCGCGTCTATTCAGTTTATATTGCATGGTTGTAATTATGCTTGTGTGGTTAGCTAAGCCAACAAGGATGTTATGAAGAGTTTCCTAATATGTCCCATGATCTCATACTTTGAGAAAGATACTTATAGAAAGTCATTTTTGAAATGATAAGTGTGAATGATAAGATAAGAGACAGAAAATGTACAGAGTAGAATATCAGTTGTGTTTCATTCATCAAGGATCTATGTGAAGAAGAAGTGAAAGATTACAATACACTGGAACTGATCAAGACAGCATGTCTACTCTACAGTTCATCATCAGATATAGTGCATATCTATTCTATAGAAGGTTTTAGCCTTCACCATCGAAGAAGTGAGCTTTTAGACAGTGAGTCCTCACCCTTAACCGGGTTATTTGTAAAAGACTCCTAATAGGGTCAAACCCTTAACCATGTCACTATACTTATTGCATTGTAAAGAAAAAATCCTAATAGGGTTGCAAGATCTTCTAATAGGGATTATTATAAACAAGTATAGTTCATTGTGGGTGTCAATTCCCACTGGGGTTTTTACCATTTGGTTTCCCCATAACCAAATTATGGTGTTGTCTATTGTGTTATCTAAATGTGCATTTACTGTAATGTATTCTAGAGTTAATAAAGGAAAAGAATTTAATTAGCCGACAACTAATTCACCCCTCCCCCCCTCTCAGTTATCCTTTGGGACTATTCTAAAAGATATGATTGTGCCATGCTGATGGAACTTGTGGAGAAATGGGATGAGGTTACATCCACATTCCATCTATCGACTAGTGAGATGACTATAACATTAGAGAATGTGTACCGCATCCTATGACTTCCTATCCAAGGGAGGATAGTGATATGCATAGAGTCACGTATTGAGGTAGAGATCGAGAGAGATCATATTTATTTTTTGGTTTTTCCTTCATTACATGTGCACAATGATCATATATCCCTAGAAGCACTATTGTATTCATATGAGGAGATACCACTGATTTGCAAGGTGTTGATGGGCATTGTTATAGTTGTAGTGTGTTCAGATTGCAGAGCGGCTACATTCCCAATGCCTTAGCACATGTATTTTTCTACATGGAGATATATTGTGTTGTGTACACCTAGGGAGGAGTATGATTGGCCACTTGTATTATAATTTGGGTAAGTATGTACAATATCAGAGATGGAGCCTAGCAGTCTGTACCTTGTTATAGGTATGGATAATTTCACATGCACATGGCTACAAGGATTCCTGATGGAGATGTATACTACAAATCCATGTGTTTTTTTCTATCCAATGAGAACACACTCATAGCGGGGTAATCTGTTATATTGGAGGACTACCATTGATCAGTTACATGTAACAGATATCATATGGAGACTAAAAGAGACATGACATCCTAGGTAGTCAGAGGCCACCAGATGAAATGCATGTAGAGATATAGATTTTTTGAGGGAAGGTAGAACTATATTGTAGTGTCTTTATATTATGTCAATGTGAGGAGATATTTTTTCATCCCACACAGTGCTCCTTGACTAGTGTTGATCTATACTCATGAGAAAAGTTTTATTTAGAGGTCTAGGACCAAATCGAGACTGATACTTGATGATATAAAGATGAAAGATTTATATGATGGGGAGTAATAGGATACGCCCATACCACCCATAGTATTTTTTGCAAGAGTGAGAAGATATTATATGAGATAAAATAGTGTGCACGGGGTGAGACTCATCTTTTGGAGAGACTACACATGAGACCTGAGGTCATGCTTTAGACCAGAGCCTATGATAGTCGAAGATGAGGAGGAGGAGAATGATTAAGAGGAGTAACAAAGTGAGGATGAGCAGTCAAGATCCATGTCAGAGGAGGCACCCATGGGAGAGGACCAAGGGGAGCTGAGGAGATAGTAGAGGAGATGAGTATTTCTTTTCCGAGGAGATATCTCAGAGAGTCTCATCAAAGAGACCACCTCTATAGGAGATTTTTTGTCAAGAGTATGGAAAGATAAAAAAATTTGTACCCCCAGAAACATCCTGGGGTAAAGCCCTAATAATTGTGGCTACTGAAGATCCTAAATACACAACATGAGATTGAGGTATGAAAAGATCAAAAGTATTGATGTTATTTTTATATTGCATTGGGACGAGCTTATAAAGACACTTCATAGGTGAAGTTGTGAGAGATATCTCTCTAGCATCATAGATACCATCATCTTCATAGGTCAAATAAGGATCACAATGGGACCTATAGTGACACAAGAATATATTTTAGCCAGTGGAGGTAGAGATGTAGCTAATAGAGGAGGAAAATTACTGACTCCAACATGAGTTATTAGAGATCCAACACAAGTTATTGGAGCTAAAAGGAGTGATTTGGGAGATACAAAGCTCATCAAGGAGACATTCATGGTCCACAAAATCCCATGGACCATCCTCTATATGACATCCACCATCTTCTCACCATGAACTCAAGGGATTAAGGAGTCATCTATTGTCATATGGTAGTTTTATGAGTTCTTATGAGGAGTGGTCATAAGGGATACATAATTGGTTGTCATTGATGGAAACATTGTTAGGTAACATGATTACAGGTACCGGTAAGATCTTTACATGATCATAAATGGAAGAAACACTTAAGTGCATTGATTAGTAATGGAAGAATAGTTTTCAATTAGAGAAGTTGGTAGTGGTTGAGTTGCATTACAATTTAAGTGTTGCTATCTTAAAGGATGTTTTTATATGGTCAGTGGAATCTATGATTCCGATTGTGAAATTTTTTCAAATAATTTGAGTGAATTTTGTTTTTTGTGAGGGACAGAGTATAGCTATTGGTTCACGAATCAGAGTTTCATATTCATTTGGTTAAGGCGATGGGTTTATGGACATCTATTGGTCATAAGCATGGGTATTAAATTTGATGCCGAAATATTGGGTATTGTTGTTGTTGATCTCAAGGTAGTTGGTCAATACTTTGTTTCAACTATGATGGAAAGTTTCTAGGTTTTAAGTGACCTAAAGACATCACTATTTAACATGATCTAAATTGTTTTGATTTAGGGTTGTGATCATATTTTTCAAGTGGAGTGATCAGAGTTTGAAGGAGTGAATATTATTGCATTATAAGAAAGAAGAGAAAAAATTGGATCTGACAGGAAAGTGGTGCTACTTCTAGATCATTTAACTTGTTGTTACCTAGCAGTTGCAGCAAGCAAATCCCTTAACTGTGTTAACCCTAATATTTTCTTATTTTAAATCTTTAATAAGTTAACTTTTTTATTAGATTATTGAAATCCTCTAGCAAGGTAGATCATAACTGGTCTGATTATACTCCTAATGGTTTACTAGTCACTCCTAATAGGGTGAACCCTCAGAAGGGGTATTTGTAGCTCCTAATAGGGAAAACTCATTTAATGTAGCAGTGGTCTTGTGAGTTTCATCCCCACCATGGTTTTATCCTTCTTACAAGGGTTTCCACATGAAAAATATGTGTGTTATGTGTGTTTCTTAAGTGTATGCTTGATGTTATTTACTTCTATTTGATATCATCAGTTGTGTGTTTCATTATTTGGAATTTGTTGATTAACTATGTTTTGATTAAGTAAAAATAGGTTTTACGACCTGAAACCTTTTACAATGATATCAAAATATAAGCATTAAATATCAAATTAAAATTTTCTATAACACCCAAAGATACATAGGCCCAAGGCCCCAAAAGCAAAAAAAGATGATAGATAGAAAATAGATAGCAACAGAAAAAGATAGCAAAAAGAAAGCAAGGTATAAACTAGCAAGTTTTCATCAGTTCTTTAGCTTGGATGACCAGGAGCTCCATGTTTCCTGGAGATGCCTTCAAATCCTCCAGATTAGCATCCTTCTTTCTGGTGCTGGCATGGGTTCTTTTACCAGGCCCAATTCTCTATGTTATCTCCTTGGTTTCCTCTCCCCTATTTTGCTCCATTTTGGTAACCAAAATTTTATATTTGTTCATAGAGGATTTTAGAATTTCGAAGCTCTACTCACTAATTTTATTCAAAATACTTTCCAGCTTCTCCACTTTACTCTACAAGATGGTAATCTTGGCTTCATAGTTGTTGTCCTTGACATCCTTTCTTAAATCATTCAGCTTCTTTTCCATTGTGAGGACAGTGCCTCCAAGATCCCCGAAGGACTCACCTTTGCACACAGCTTCCATCTAATCTTCCAAACTAGTAGCCAGGGGCTTGTCACCAAATTTTTCCTTCCTGATCATGTTGATCATTTTTTCCTTCTCCTTAAGGTTCCCCTTGATTTTTGCAGTATCCTGCATAATATTAACCATAAAACAACCAAAACCCATAATTCACTCCTTTTGATCCTTCCCAATCTGAACCTCACATTTTTCTTCATTGCCAAGATCATCACAAACCTGATTAGTGTCCACATTGTCATTCTAGTTACCATGAAGAGTAGTATCTTTTCCTGCATTTTCATTGCTAATTTAATTGGTCTCCTCCATGTTTTGCTGAACATGTTAGGTGTCATCCATAGTTTCATCACCTCTGCTCTCAGACTCTTTTTTATTTGTACTAACCTTCTTTTTCTTACTCTTTCTGGAGCTTTCATTAATTTCATCCTCCTAATCTAAGGATATAAAAATACTCTTTTTTAGTTTTTCCTCCTTTAACCTTCTTGATGTTTGAATTCTTCTCCTTTTTGGGAGGGATTTTCCTCTTTTTCCCCTTAAAGTTTCATCTCCTCCTCATCTGTATTTTTATCCTCTAATTTGAACTATGAATCATACTCTTCCATATTTTTTCTTATTCGTACTAATTCTCTTTGAGGTACTACCCTTCTATTTTCCTCTCCCTTTGGTGTTTTTATCGACTCATCCTTGGTGTCCTCCTCAAATTTATCACCTGACTCCTCTTCCTTTGTATCTTCATCACCAGAGGCATTACCCTTAAGGAGGGGTTTTTCAACTTTCTTAACTTTCAAAAAAATTTAAATTAAGACCATAAGACCTTGATGGGAAGCATGGTCTGCATTAGGGTCTTTCTACAAACTCCACATAGATTGTCTCATATAACTAAACATATAGTAGGGAATACTATTTTTTTTCATATCTAAAGTGATTTAAAATGACAAAATGATGCCCATAAGCATGAGAGAACCTACCATCTAGAGTGATGTAGCTGATAGCCACATACAAAATGAAGCACCAAGAATAGTTGATATTTTTGGGATTGTGGTACCCACCAACCCTTTTAACAAGTCTAGTCTCTTGAGTGTCATCCTCGGGAAATCTATCTGCAGCTTTATTTGAAGTACTATCATGTTAGAAATTCATACCCTCCTTCATCAAACATGTGGCCTCATCAATAAACTCTTTAGTAACCTCAATCCACTAATTTTCAAAGAAAATATTCCCATTCTTCCAATTTTTAATGAAATACTTCATTATGCCTAGATTATGGCCATGAAACCTTTCCATATAAGCTTTGAGACCACCTTTCTATAGAATTTTCCAAACCTCATCATTCTGTCACCATTCTTTGCAACTTGTTAGCTCATGTCTCTTCTTGTTTCCACCCATATTTCTTCTCTCAAAGTGAATTTCTCTCTTCACAATACACTTATTTATGAAACCCTCAATCTTATCTGTGTTAGCAATCTTCTTCGAAAACACCCATAATCAGTGAGAAGTGGCATTATGAAAGTGAAGGACAGTTTTGGAAATGACAGATTTATAATTAATCCTTACAAAACTTGGCATATTTCCCATCATTAATTAATTCCTTTTCCATTCTTTTATTACTTTGGATGCGCTCCTTCAAAATGAAAGATTTTATATTGTATGGTATACTCTCTTTAGTTTTCCACGTGTTTATGTTATCATTTCTGCAAGCTTGGTTGTTTGCCCAATCAGCAACTCCATTTACTTCATGGTAAGCATGGGTTATTATACACTTTTTCATAGTTCTTATTATCTCCTTATCACCTTGCATAATGTTCTTGATCGACCATGAGGGAGGTGAAACATTATTAAGACACTTAACAATGTTCAAGGGGCCCCCTTCTAACCATAAATTCTGGCAATTGAACTCCTTAGCAAGCATTAGACCTTGGTAAGCCGCCATGGCTTCTGCAACGTGATTTTTTTGGATACCTATAGGAATAGCCCTAATAGCTCTACATATAAATTTTTCATCATGAAGAACAACACCAGACCTTGCATTGTCAGGGTTTCCTTTAGAGGCCCCATCGAAGTTCACCTTCATCCACCCAATCGAGGATCATTCCCAAATAGCCTCTTCCCTAGGATTTATTTGATCATCATTTTTATTTTCTATTATCCAATTCTTTAAAACATCAATATCCCCCACCACCCTTGTATTGGGATTGCATTCCATAATTTTATAGTTTTCAATAATAAATATTTTAGTTGTTTGAAATAAGATTTTGGGAGGGGTAGAAACCTCTCTGAAGATTATATCATTCCTCTATTTCCAAAAATACCATATTATGTGGGGAAAAGAAATCTTCCATATCCTTTTTAGTGCCTTATTCACAGTGATAATATCCCATGAGCTGAACAATGTTTGAACATCCAAAGGAAAAACCCAATCCAGGTTGAAGGTCTTCATAAGAAGATACCAGATTTCTTTAGCAAAGGGAAAATGGATGAATAAGTGGTTAACTAACACTTCCTCCTTCCTGTAAAGAAAACACATGTTAGGCAAACTTATACCCCTTATCTTGAGGTTATCAAGAGTAAGGATCTTATTTTGAAGCATCATCCAGAAGAAAATATTGATTTTGGGGCCAGGCCTTTCATCTAGATTTTGGCCCATAAGGGAGCTTCAAGAAAATCAAAATTTTGATTGTAGGAGGAAGCCACGGTAAAGTTACCATTAGTGGTAAATTTCTAAATCAGGTGATCTTCCTTATTGTTCAAAATAAAGGAATTGATGGTTGTATTCAAGGTTTTAATAAAAGGATCAATAAAAGTGAGGTCCTTCCACTAACCACCATCCCAATAGTTATAAACTTTGGAACCTATACTAATTTTACAAAGGGCAGCATAAATTCCCCAAAGGGGATTATCTGAAAAAGAAGAATCACCAATCCAAACATCCTCCCAAAAATCCACCTTATTACCATTTCCCACTTTCCATCTTACCCCCTTCTAATAAGGTCTTTATTTTTAGTCACATTCTTCCAAATGCATAATCCTTTAGGAATCTCCTCATTGGCTAATAAATTTTGGAGAGAAGGAATGTCCCTTTTTATATTCTTTGTTCCATATTATGCTCCATTCCCCTCTGATCTATAACCCCTCCAACCAAGCTTAGCAATAAGGGAAACATTAATATTATTTATTCTTCTGAGACCAAGACCCCCCTTGGATTTGGGCATACACACCTTTTCCCAAGAAACTAGAGAAAATCTCATTTTCTTTTCAACTACTGACCAAAGAAAGTTTCTTTATATTTTCTCAATAGCTTCAGCATATTTATTAGGGATTTTGAAAAGTCTTAAAGCATAAAGAGGAATACTCTGAAGGGAGGATTTCAATAATTGAACTTTACCAACTTGACTAAGAAGAGAACCTTTCCACCTAGCGAGGTTCTTGTGAAACATATTGATAATAGAGCTATAGAAAGCTTCAAGAGGATTGATACCAAGGGGAAGACCCATTTAAGTGGTGGGAAGCTGACCAATCTAACAACCCAGAATTATACTAACTTTTTGTTGTTTGTAATCAGGATTATTAATGAAATAAAGGGAGATTTTGATCCAATTAAATATTTGACCAATGTAATTCCCATATTTATTAAGAGCTTATTTTATATTCCTAGCTTTAGATATTGATGATTCACCCATGAAAATAGAGTCATCCACAAACTATTGGTGGGAACAAACCTTATTTGTAGATGAAGGTATGAGCCATTTAAGACCACCTTTTTGGACCCAGTTATCAATATATATCCCCAAACATTTCTATAGAATGACAAAAAACATAGGAGATAGAGGCTTTCCATGTCTAAGACCACTGGAAGATTTGAAGAAAGGAGTATGGGAGCCATTAAATAGCATAAAAAAGGTAGCTGAAGAAACAAGCCGCATCAATAGCTTAATACAATTTTGGTTAAAGTCAAAAGCCTTCAGAGTATTTTGTAAAAAATACCAATCAACTCTATCATAGGCCTTGGAAAGATAAAATTTTAGAATGAGCCCCTCTTTTCTACCCATTACCAGAGAATGAATGTTTTCATGAATAGTTATTATCGAGTCAAGGATCTATCTACCTAGTAGAAAAAGTTATTTTCTATTGAGAAATTATCTTGGGGAGCAAAATCAGGATCCTAGAGGTAATAACCTTAGAGATGATCTTATAGGTGGAATTCAATAGACTAATAAGCCTAAATAGATCCATTGCATCAGCCCCAACCTTTTTAGGAATAAGAGCAATGAAGGTACCATTGATTTCTTTTAAGATTCTCTTGGAACCAAAAAATTCTTTGACAACATTCATGACATCCTAATTGAAAATGAACCAGTACTTATGAGAAAAAACATTGGATAGCCATTTGGTCCTGGGGCTCTGCTTCCCTCAAAATAAAAGATATCCTTCCTTATTTCTTCATTAGAGGGGATAGCGTTAAGAAACTGGTTGTCATCTTCAGTGAGAATTTTAGGGATGCTCTCCAAAATTTCCTATTGATTATTATGATCCAGTGAGGTGTCCTGAGTAAGAAGACTAAATAAAAATCTTTAGCCTCCTTAGAAATATCCTCATCCTTCTCCACATATTTATCATTCACCTTGAGTTTAGATATTCTGTTATCATCTTTCTGCTTAATGGTTGTCATGTGAAAAAGTTTAGAGTTTTTGTCCCCTTCTTTTAGCCAAACATTTCTAGCTCTTTGTTACCAGAAGGTTTCTTGTTTATGAACTATATCATGATATTTGATCAAGACTTCACTCTCTTTATCCTTTGGAACACTCTTATAGCCATATTTTTTAATAGACTCCTGAATATCTTTTAATTCCAACAAAATATCAGCCTTAGAGGAAAAAATATTGTCAAAAGAATCTTTGTTCCAACTCTTGATGTTATCCTTGACACGTCTGAGTTTGTTAGCTAATTTCTACATATAATTACCTTCAATCTTGATCTTCCACCATTTTCTTAATCTATGAACCAAATTAGGATGAATAGTCCACATTTTTTTGAATCTAAAGAGGAAATGCCTTCTTCTGGAGACCAGGTGAGCAATGAAAGAAAGAGGATAGTGGTCTGGCCCCATTCTAACAAAAATAGTCAAAGAAAAATAATAATTTTGATACCAATCATCAAAGATAAGGGCCCTATCAAGTCTCACCTGAATAAGCTCACCACCTTCTCTTCTATTGGTCCAAGTGTATTTAACTCCCTGTAGATTAATGTCTGTCAGAGCTTGACTAGTGATGAAATTCATCAAATCAAGTTTGTTGTCCATATTAGGCTAGATACCACCATGATTTTCATATTCCTTCAAATGGGTATTAAAATCCCCCATTATAAGCCATCAATCATTCACAAAAAAAATTCTGACCTGCTCAAGGTTATTCCAAAAAAAATTCTACCTTTTTTAGTATTAGGAGCGTAGATATTCGTAAGAATCCAAGTAGATACATCCTTAATATGTTGAAATCTGATGCATGCCAAGTTATTTTCTTGGATAAGAACTTCTCCTTTAATCAAATCATCATTTTGGAAAGTATCAATGCCACCAGAAGCACCTTCAGAGTTCCCTCCACTAACAAAACCATTTCTAAAAAAATTTAAACTTTCAACCTTCTCCTTAGACATTTTAGTTTCCTGAATCAACAAAATATCAGATCTGTTATCTCTGATCAAGTTTCTTATTAAGTCCTTCTTGTGAGGGTTATTTATCCCTTGAATATTCCAAGAGATGATCTTCATTTCTTTTTTACTATACTAGACTAGGTGATGGTTTTCTAAGTACCATCTGTTATGTTCTTGGAAGCCTCCTAGTTTCTTTTCTAGAGTTTGGAGGTCTCCCTGTTGACACTTGGCTTCTTCCAACATCTGGCTGATTAAGTCATGTTCTCCTTGTGGTTTTGGACACGTTATTTTTCTTACCATTTTACCTCTCTACTTTAGTAAAAGAATTAGAGTCAAAATTAGGATTTCCTATCACCTTATCTATTTCTTCCTTCTTTCCCCATTTAGGCATTTTTAGTTCCTCACAGAAATCCTTTACAATAGATGGGGAGTTTTGAGATATATCAGAGAGTCTGTGGCATAGGATTATGTCATGTTGTGTATCCTCAAAATCTATCTCCCCTATATTTGGCTACTTCTCCCCATTCAAGTTGTTTGATTCTCCATCCCCATTCAAATTGTCTGATTCTTCCTTTTCTTGGGTTATTGTCTAATTGCCCTCTTCCAATGTCTGACTAGGTTTATCTTGAACACTATTATCCTCTTTATTATCAATTTATAAAGTGTCTTGGACATAACCCTCCTTCTCAATCACATTTTTATTACCAGCCTGATTCAGGTCAAAAGATTCTATCTCACCCGAATCCATTTTATCATTCTTTTGTTGTTGATTCTTTCTAATACTATCCTCCTCTTTTTTGTCATTCCTCTTATTATATTCAGGTTTGTTATTCTTATATTTCTTTTATTTTTCCTTCTTTTTAATAGAGCTATATAATCCATTTGAAGATTCTCCACTCTTTCCAACTGGTTTCCAGACCTTCTTCTATTGAATCCTCTTTGTGATGTTAGTAGAACAGTTTTTGGCCTAGTGCGCCACCTTCTTACAGGGAAATCAAGCAAAGGGGATAGATTCAAATTAAATATTTTGAGTCCACATCCCTAGCTTAGATTCCATTTTTATTTTCTCAAGAATATCAGCTTCAGGGATGACACCAACACAAATTCTAGCATGCGTCAATCTTCTTCTTGAAGCAATAACTAGATCTATTGATAGAAATTCACCAAATGAACTTGCTATCCCACTGAAGAGGAAGCCTAGGTAGCTTAACCCAGACAGGGACTTGAACCACAAAATATTCCTAAAGAGCCATATTTAGGTACCACTTCTGTAACACCAATGTGCTTTTCCCTATAATCCACAATCGACTACTTATGATCTATTTCCTTTCTTCTTCGTAGGAAAAATGAAAGAAATGTAGCCTTTATTCATAAAAATAACATCTACCTATCCCTTAAGAGGCCATCTTTTCTTAACAAAAACTCTCACTACTTCGATGTTAGGCCTTACCCCAATGAATTGACCAACAAGCGATTTTTCCATCCTTTTAATATTATGGTCAATAATTTGATTGGGAATGGTGATAGCATATTTCCCCTCCAAAATATTTGAAATATTTCTAATAGGTGAATGAGTTTAATTACCTGTTGGCTTGACTCCTAAAGGCGAAGACCATTTTGTAGCCTCAATCCCCATATTGTTTGGCACACCTTGTCCTCTAGGTCCGCCTCCTGGGTCCCCAAAACCTGTGAATCAATATTTTTTATTGGACTATGCATCTTCCCTATCTAATTCAATAGGGATTCCCCCTATAGTAGAAGGGCATGTACCTCTTGCAGTGTTCCCTCTCATAAGAGAATTTGAATTTTGATTTCCCACCTTTTCTCCCCACTCCACTCCTTGCTCTCCATAATATCAGTGGTGAAAATTATTCAGTACTTGGTTACACCGATTCACTCCTTGGTTACACTGATTCAAAGATTTGTTCCTCCTCATATTAAGCTTAACTGCTTGAGGAAAAGATCTCTAAAATCCAACATAGAGAGTTAAATGTATGAGAAGTAGCTTGAGGATGTAAACAGACTAATCAATGAATTTAAGGATAAGGTAAGGAACTCCCTTGAAAAAAGAAGAGAACTTACTGAGAAATTGAGTGAAATCCAAGATTACATTGGACAATTGGCTGAAAGTAGCATGTCTGAAGAATCTGAGAAAGCAATTTCTGATCTGATGGATAAAAATAATAGACATAAAGAAGAAGTGGCAAATATGAAAAAGAGAGCTTGAAAGTTAGTTTGTCAAGATGTGTGAAGAAATAGAAGGAAGAAGAGCTACTAATGATGCCAATAAAACTATTGAAGATGCCCTAAAAGATAAATATGAAACCCTAAAAAAAAACTTTGAACAACTATTCATATCATAGAAAGAGGTTGATGTTTTGCATGAACACTTACATGACTCAAATGAAGAAAAGGTTGATATTGTAAGAGAGGGTGAGGGAATGAGGAAATAGAATGAGAAGCTAAAAGAAGATCTTAAAGCTGAAAATGATCTAATGGGTGAAGAAAAAATGTAGCAAATGAAAATTTCATGGGTGAAGAAAGGTGAATTGAAATCTTTCAAGTTGACTGAGAACTCCACAACTTTAGGAAATGTGGAGACTCCATCGGTGAACTAAGTCCAGTATTGACTTATGGGGAGCACTAAAGGAAAAATCCTAAGCAACCCCTATAAATAAATGAGTGGTAAAATTCATATGCATAATGAGATGCCTACTTGTGATTTGAATCATGGTTAGTAAAGATAAAGTTCTATATTTTGTTTTGTGCACACATATAATAGTTATTATGAGTTAACCATTGTGAATGGTGCAGTGCACTATTCGACCATTGTGTATAATGTGTACATTCTCAATGATATAAAGGTAGAAAAGTAATCTCATTTGTTACTTTGCATTCTAATGAGTTTTACTAGAGAATTTTTTCATATTTAAAAGCGATCAGGAGTGTTGTGTGTCTGAGTATTGTGAATACAAATGGTGAATCATTTCAATTATTGAATAACACTAATCGATGAAGTTGAAGGTTATTTCTTGTATGGTGAATATTTTGCAAAAATTTTATTGTAGAGAGTTGATTGTTGACAATATGGATACCCCTGTGTTGGTCGACATTTTTGATAAGCGGAGACCCGTATACAAGTTACATCCTTTGAAGGAAAATGAGAATGATCCAATGGGTGCCATATCCTCAATACCCTATGGTGTATTTCTCACATAATATATCCAATCTTTCATCCACTAGAAGCTGGAAGATCTTGGAGCTTACGATATCTACAGTGATTTCAATAAACTGTGCAATGATCAAGGTTTAAAGAATGAGCACATGCATCTAATGCACAAAGGTTTTACATATGCAGCCAAGATTCCTGATGATTTTCAACCAGATTAGATAAGATAGGTATTGAGAAGAGTCCATGATCAATTCATATGTTTGGAAAAGTCACAAAATATTATAAAGGATATAATAAATAGGGTTACTAGGTTCAGCGCGATCAGTGAGCCACCAACTCTTCAAACTATAGCTGCTAATTTGGTTATTCATTTGATCAAATCCAAATAAGATCACTGAGCTATGACTATCAAATAAATTGAAGAGGGTGAAGTGATGCTTTTTGCAGTGGTGGTAGGGTATATAGTATACCATTCTAGTTGGTTGAACAATGTACCTGGTGGATCAATCCATGTTTCTTATAGAATGGTGAAAGAAGATGCCAAATCTGACCTATGTGAGATGTTGAAAAGCCAATTCTTCATAAACATGGAAAGGATCAAGAATGATTAGAAACAATCATTCAAATATGGATCACTCCTGGTATGTATATTCTTTCACTTGCATAATCAATTTACTAGAATTGGTCCAATTACATGTTCAGTGGAATAACCGGTAGTAATGCAAATTAAGAAATGTATCAGGTCATTAGGAAAGAATTTTTATACTGTTATGTGGGGATATTTTAAATATTTTCAAGAGATAATACACATGACAAAAATAAACCCAACTGGTATTGTTGAAAAGTATAAAAATGATATTTATTTTCTAGTAGATACAGATACATGTATGTTGCCAGCAGTGCAACCTAGGACATTTTGGGTACCATCTATTGGATATGAGGTAGATGGTGACTTGGTTACTCTACATGTTGATGTACTATTGTTAAAACCAATTGATACTTCAACACCTAAATTTGGAACTTTTGAGGAGTCATCTCTGAAAATTCATAGTGAATTGAAGGCACTGGTAATCCAAAGGAAAATAAGGAAACAAGTTGATAACTTATCCAAAAGGAAAATAAGGAAACAAGAAATGATGGCTAAAATTAGGAAGAAATTGGAGAGTGAGGAAGTAGGCACGTCTTCTTCCAAAGTCAAGAAATTTGAAGAAATTACACCTCAGAGAGTCACTAGGAGTTTAGTACTTGAACAAACTCAATCTACTACTACTCCTATTATGATTAATTCATAAAAGAAGTCACTTGTGTCTATTCAGAAAAATTATAAAAGGAAGAAAGATAAAACATCTGGGTATAAAGAGTCAAAACAAAAGAAAGTGATCAAGGATAAAACTGAGGCAGGTGAAGTTGAAACTGAGTTTGATAAGGAACAAAAATAGTTAACAGCTAGTGGGAAGAAGTCCACGGTAGTAGGGAATCCTACTAATAAATCTATCAACACTAATGAAACTATTACTATTGATAGCATAATCCAAGATGTTAAGGCATATGGAAGGACGACTGATGTGATGAAACACTTTGATAAATTTGATAGTGAAGGTAAAAAGAATATGGAGGATGTAGTTGTAGAGATTATACGTGAATTTTGGAAAGCACAAAGTGAATTATACAAGGCCATACTTAAGGATCTATACAAAGTAGTAGATAAGAGATGGAGAGAAGCTATGAAGATTGACAGATAGATGATGGAACAAGAACTTGCACTTTTTCAGCCTGAATTGATGACTAAGGATGTGAAGTTAATGGTTGAAGCTAGGAAGTTATAATTCGAGACAAGGAAAAAAGTAACAAGGATTCTCATTAGAGAAACATAAGTGGTAAAAGATGAAACAATAGATATATCAAAAAATTTACTAAAACCTGAGAAAGAAACAAAATACAAATCGGTAGAAGAGAAAGGGAAAGGTCAAGAGTAAACAAGTAAAGAGATGAGAGGATGGATCCCATATTCATGCTATAAGGATGGAAGGAGTAGGAGAAAGAGGTGGAGAGAACGGGCAGGCATGAGGGAATTTGAAAACCTACGATGGCGGGGAAACGCGACAAAGGAGGAATCCTGGCACCTACAGCTACAAGAGACCAGCAGATAGCGAGAGGATCAATAGAAAAGGGCTCCACAAAATATTTGGATGAATTCAAGGACCCTCCTTTCTGAGATAGTGGGCCAGGAGAAACATCTAAAGGCTCCTTGGCCGATCTAAATGATCATGTTGCAAACAAGAATCTACTTAAAGGTAGCTGGTCATCGTTATTCATGATTAAACCATCATGAGAATCTTCTTTTCCTAGAATCAACAATATTTTAGATACCTTTAAGTGTTACTTTGGAATATCCATCCTTGATCCCCTTATGGACCATATTATCTCCACAATGGCTCTTACTCTGGTTGGTAAGTTTACGAGGACAAGACCTAATATTGAGCTTGTTAGAGAGTTTACTTATCGTGGACAAAACCTAATATTGAGCTTGTTAGAGAGTTTACTTATTGTAAATGGAAACTTAAGGGACAAGTGGATATAGAAGTAATGATGAAGGGGTTTTTATCCTTTGTCTTCTCAAATACAGAAGACCTATCAAAAGTGCTATGTGGAGGACCCTGGATGTTTGGAAAATCATCGTTGGCTCTTCAAAAGTGGGTTATGAATCTAGATCTCAATGCTAAGATATTTGATACTGCCCATGTTTGGGTGAGACTACCTAGCCTCCCAATGGAATTTTTGCATGAGGATGTTTTTTCTAGTCTCACAAGTGCATTTGGGGAGCTGCTATTGATTGACCCAATGACAGCTACCAGATCTAGATTGGTCTATGCTAGAATATGTGTGAACATACATCATAAAATGGATCTACTTGAGCTCATCACTATCAACTCTAAACTAGGTAAGTACATCCAAACTGTTGAATATGAATCACTTCCCTTTTCTTTTTTTTCCTATAAAAAAGTTGGTCATTGGGTTAAACACTGTCCACTGAAAAAACCAAAAGAAAAAGAAGATCATAAAAGGGAACCTAAAAAAGTATGGGTGCAGAAAATCAATCCTAATGATAATTATTTAGGGAATCCTGATCTAGGCCAACAGGAGAAAAAAATAGAGATTTTAAACAGTAATGAATCAGAGGTAAATCTTCTACCTGAAAACCAAATCACTTTAGATAAACAGCCTAGTATTGATCAAGAAGTCAGAGTAGAATCTAGTCAAGAGCAGGGACAACCTAAGGTGAAGGAGCTAGAAGCTAATAATAATGCTACCAATTTGAATGACCCAAAATATTTATCCCTTTCTAGAGCTTAATTTCCTATTCATGATGAAGGAATTATCAGGGAACATGACATTAATGGTAACTCTTCAGAAGATAGTGATGATGAATCATTATCCCCTATTGCTGCTTTGTGGAGTGAAGAAAGCCTAGAGAAAAAATTGAGTCCAGACATAAACCTTGTTAACCAAGAAGCTCCTTAGTCACAGGTAAAGAAAAATAAAAATTTCAACAAACACTCAGGCAAAAAAGGTGACCCGAACAATAGTACTTCATGTGAATCTACTAAAAAACAAGAAAATCATAGTCAAGGGGGTGTTCAAACCAGAAGACAACTTACGGCTGATGTTGGCACTCCTAAAAGTAAAAAAGGAAGGGAATCACATAAAAAAAAGAGAGCAGGAAGAAAAACATAATATAGCAGATGGTAAACAATGCACCATCCCTGAGATATGTTCTCTAAGTCTTTAATATGAAAGTCATCTCTTGGAATATAAGAGGGCTTAATAGCCTCCATAGACAGGATGTTCTTAGGAACATGGTTAGAGATAGAAAACCTGATATTTTACTTATCCAAGAAACTAAAATGACTAAAGAAAAACTGGAAAAAAATGCATGTTTCTAAAGACTATGAAAGAATTGGAGGTGATTCTGAGGGTGCTTCAGGTGGCATAGGGATATTTTGGAAAAATAAAAATGTTGTGTGCAATTTAATTCTCAATGAAAAGAACATTTTAGTGTTCAAGATTACTTTCCTCAAGGAGAAATTCAGTTGGAACCTTATCAATATATATGCCCCTAACACTAGAGGAGGTAGACAGAAGTATTTGAAAAGATTGAAAGAAATCCATAATCTTTATCAAGAAATTAGTTAGATGATCATGGGAGCCTTCAATACTCCTCTCAAAAATGAGGACAAAAAGGGAGGGATTATCTCCCAAATTGACAGCAGATTTGATCTAATGGAATTCATCAATGAGGAAGCCTTATTAGATATTGACCTGGAAGGCATTGACTATACTTTGTCGAATAGACCTACGGGGAAGGAAATGATCCAGGTTAAACTGGATAGAGCCCTCTTAACCCATGATTGGTTGTCCAGGTACTTTTGCACTCTTTCTGCTAAACTTCATATTGGATCTGACCACTATCCTATATCCCTAAATATTAATCAGATCAAGGACATAAAAAATATTCCCTTCATATTTGAAAGAATGTGGCTAGTCCACCCTAATTTAAAACATAATATTGAGGAATGGTGGAACTACACTATTGAAGGGGGAGCTATGTATAGAACCGCTAAGAAACTAAATACAATTAAAATTAATCTGAAAAGATGGAATAGGGAAGTGTTTGGGGATATATTCCATCTGAAAGGGAATTTGTAGAATGAAATTAAGGAAATTCATAATAGTATCCAAAAGGAGGGTCTTTCAGAGGAAACTAGAACCAAGGAAAACAAACTCTTAGTAGATTATCATAACATTATTACCAAGGAGGAATCTTTCTAGAGACAGAGATCTAGAGCTCTTTGGCTTAACGCAGGGGATAAAAATACAATATTTTTCCACATGACAGCTTTGAAATATAAAGCAATTAATAGGATAACAAAGCTTCAATCTAAAGCTAAAACTATAAGGAAGGAGGAAGACATCAGATCATAAATGTTAAGATACTTCTCAGAGCTGCTAGCTAAGGAAAATAATTTGAATAGATCTAATCAAGAGGAAATTATCTCTGTCATTCCCAAGTTGGTCGATGATCCTTCTAACAAAATGCTCCAAGCTATCCCTTCAAACAAGGAAATCAGAAATGTTGTCTTCTCCTTTGAAGGAGAAAAATCTCATGGCCTAGATGGCTTCCCTATGTTGTTCTTCTAGAAATTCTAGAATATTATTGGTCAAGATGTGCAGGATGCTATCAAATAATTCTTTGGCACTAGATGTCTTCTCGGGTAATTAAATGCTAGTTTCTTATTTCTTATTCCTAAAAAACTAGGAGCCAATACTGTGGAAGAATTTAGACCTATCAGCGTATGCAATTCCTTATACAATATTATTTCTAAATTTATTACCTCCAGACTGCTTTCATTTCTTTCGAATATTATTTCCCCCCAGCAAAATGGTTTTGTTCCTGGGAGACAAATCCTCGATTATATTATCATGGCTCATAAGAATATCCACTCTCTAGAAAAGGAAAAACAACGGTGCTTCATGATGAAAGTGGACCTATCTAAGGCTTATGACAGAGTCGATTGGCAATTTCTTCAGATGGTGTTGTCTTCTTTTGGTTTTAACAAGGAGGTTATAAAAATTATTATGCAACTTGTTACTACTATTTCTTCCTTTGTCATTGTTAATGTGGGATCTTCTACTTTTTTAAAACCAACTAGAGGGCTAAGACAAGGAGATCCTATCTCTCCTATTCTCTTTGCTATACTTGTTGAGTGCCTTGGGAGGTATATCCATAAAATGGTAGAAAAATGTGAAATAAGTGGTATACAACCTTCTTCAGCTAGACTAATCTTCTCTCATGAGAAATTTGTGTATGATACTCTTATCATGGGAGATTTGACTATTAAAGAAGCCAAAAATCTAAAGAAAGGTCTTTCTATCTATACTATAGCAACTGGCTAGCTATTTAATTTGACTAAGAGTTCCATCTTCTTCGTAAATACTCCTGAAGAAAGACAAAAAAAAATGTCAAATATTCTTGGTTGTAATATTGGGAAACTTCCTTCATCTTACATGGGCTTACCTCTTTTTTCCAATCCTCCACAAAGTTTATGGCATACACTTATAGACAGGTATAACAATAAATTTGCTGGCTGGAAAGGGGTGCTCCTCAGCAATGCGGGAAAGCTCCAATTATTGAAATCTACTCTTCAGAATCTCCAATTTTATGCAATGATCTTGTTTAAAATTCCCTACAAAGTTGCTATTGAAATTGAGAAAATCCATAAAAGATTCCTTTGGTCAAGGGTTGAGGAAAAGAAAAGATTGAGCCTTGTTTCTTGGGATAAAGATTTTAAGCCTAAAAAGTTGGGAGGTCTTGGGCTGCGAACTCTTAAAAACATAAACAAATCCCTCATGGTGAAACAACTGTGGAGGATTTATGGAGATCAAAAAGAATGGAATTGTATCATTAAAAGAAAATATCTTTTCCTCAATAATTCTTTGGAGGAATTTATAGGTGATGACAATAGTACTAATGGCTCCTTCATTTGGAATAGTATCAAGTCTACCAAAGACCTGATTGTTAAAGGAAAAAGATGGAAGCTGGGAGACAGAAGTAGAATTGATTTCTGGGATGATGAATGGATCCACTTAGAGCCTCTATCCAATAACCAAGACTGGAAGAAAATTATTGAGAGATGCAAAGAATCTATTGGCACTAAAGCTATTGATTACTAGCATGACAAAAATTGGAAGAATTTGGGAGAAATTGATGTTAGATTTATTTCCCTCCAGCATGAACTAAAGACCTGGTATATAAAAGATAACATCCAAGATTCGATTGTGTGGAATCCTACTTCTGATCACAAGTACAATGTGGCCTCCGCTGTTAAAATCCTCACTGAAAGAGAGGAAAGGCCTCTCTTCTCCTTTGTGTGGTATAAAAATATTATACCTAAAATCATTTTTTTCTACTGGCTCTTAATTAAAAATAAACTGCTGACTCTTGATAATCTCTCTAGGAGGGGTATAAATATTGTTAATAGATGTAGTCTTTGTTTTGAAAATTCTGAATCTTGTGATCATATCATGCTCCATTGCCCTTTCACTCATAAAGTTTGGGATATCATCTTTAGAAAATGGAATCTCTGCTGGTGTTTTCCTTCTGTGTGGCAGGACTTTGTTTCTCAATAGAGCTACCCACCTCAGAACTTTATAGACAAAGATCTTTGGTTTCTCATTCCCCCTCACTTTTCCTGGAGAATATGGAAAGAATGCAACAATAGAATCTTCAGATAAAATCAGTCTACCCCTAAAGTGGTAGGAAACCAAATTTGTAGGGCACTGGAAGAAAAATTCCTTTCTTCTAAATCAAAGTCTAACTTTAGTAAGAGGGAAAGTGACAAAAATGAAAGAGATCCTAATCCTATCAATTAGAGATCCATGGCTACTTGTACTTCACCCCTTGAAGACTGGGTTAAAGCTAACTTCGATGGGGCTATGAAGGGAAACCCGGGAACAGCTGGAGGAGGAGGCATAATAAGAGATCAGAATGGTAATTGTGTTGGTGCAATTGCTTCTCCTTTGGGAATCCAATCTAACCATAGGGTTAAGGCAATGGTAGCTCTCAATGTTATTTTGCTGGCAGAGGAACTGGGCTGTAAGAAATTCTGGCTGGAGGGAGACTCTTTAAATATTATTAATAGTATTAAAGGAAAAACTAAGGCATCTTGGACAATTGATTATATTATTGCTAAGATTAATTATGTGGCCTCAAAATTTACCTCCTTTATGTCACTCATAATTATCAGGAAACAAACCAAGTGGCGGATAGTCTTGCCAATTTTGGAGCTAAGAATGATGTCACTTGCAAGTGGCAGGGGAACGCTAAAATTAATGATGAGGTTGGATTATTTCTCAATTATTATTGGGTTAATCACAAGGTAGGTGAAGTCATTTGTATTAATCATTCTGATTAATTATGATCTGATCTGGGGTACAGCGACGGTGTCGAACCATGTGAAGTGTCAATATGATGATGTCTTCCTTCAGCTACAAGCCTTCTGGGGTATCATTAATTACTCTATGTTTTTGAATATCTGTATTCATTTTGAGCTGAAAATTAGTATGAAATAGAGCAGAGAAAGATTTTATACCAAAACTAAATAGAATGAAGAAATGGGGGGAGATCTAAAGAGAGAAGAACCTACAGTGTGCAAATGGAGGAATGAAAAAGAGGTGTGGAGAAAGCTCAAGAAAGGTAAAGTTCATAGATAATTAAATCATCTCCATGGAAACAACAAGGAAGCAATGAAAGCTTTTGTTAATGGGGGGGAGAACGGGAAAGTGAACATTCTAGGCAAATCTGTTAAGCTCACTCTGGACCGCCTAGCAGAAATAATGGGTCTCCCTTTGGAGGGTATGCATTTTTCAAAAGACAAAAAAGAGGGCAACAAAGGGTATAAAAAATTCCCCAAGACTGATGAGGAGAGGGCCATGCTCATGAAGGGTGATCTGGACTATGTCAATCTGTTAAACATTAAGCGCATATGGACATTCATTATCAAGGCTATCATGCAATACTTCACCCTTGATGGAAGGTATTCAAAGGTATATAATTACCATTTTGTTCTGGTTAACCATTTCCATCATGAAATTAGGGTTTTCTTTCCCTACTATCTTTTAAGCTCACTCAATTAGAGCATTATTGATCATAGAGTTAAATCTTCCCCTGTTTTACATGAGGGTCTAATTCTATTGATTATAGACTATGTTAAAAACAATATCCCTAACCCCATTTATAAGAGTATTGAGAATGTAAAGAGGAAGAGTATGGAGGTGTCTAATGGTAAGAGTTCTAGCAGGGCTAAAGCTAAAAAAATCCATAAAGGCCCTATTGCTGCTGATATCTCTTTGTCAATTTATGACGACATCGAGGGGATGAGAACTGGTGATGAACAGGAAATTGAGTCTTCAGAGGATGAGGGTTTCACTAGGAAATCGATAAATACTAATAATCTAAAGACAAAAACCATCATTACCAATGATCCTTTGGGTGGTAAAGATGATATTGAGGATACCCAGAAGATGGAGAAAAAAATTCTAGATGAAATCACTGAAGAAATTGACAATATCATTGATACCCACATGGAGGACCATACTTTCAAAAATGATAGTGAGGAGGAGATGAACCAAGAAATTTAGGAATCTCACAGGGAGTCGAGGTACATTGATACCCACATTGATGACCATACTATCAATAATGATGGTGAGGAAGACCAGAATCAAGAATTTTGGGATTCTTATATGGAGACGAGGTTCATGGAGGAAACTGAGACTGACAAGGGAAAAACTAAGAACAATGAAGAGAATATTGTCCCAAAAGATGAAGCTGACAAAGGTGATAAGGATAACACAGCTAATTATAATGAAGAGTATAGAAAAGATAACTCGAAAGGAGATTTTGAAGTGAAGAAGGACCATAACATGAGGAGCCTAGATGATGATCTCCATGAGAGAGAGTTCAATGTCAAAAGGGTGGCTACTCTTTCCTTCCTTCAAATGGCCATAAATAAAGTGGAGAAAAACTATAATATGGATAAATGGATTCATGATGATATTAAGAAGATTCAAGCTAATTATAAGAACCTGGAAGAGAGAAATTCATTGTTGGAGGAAATTGTGGACAAAATGTCCAATGATGCAATCATGTACCAACAAGGGAATGATTTGTTTGATAAGGTTAACAATATGGACATTAAGATCAACACCATGGTTGATAACAGGCTCAAACAAATAAATGACAAGGTTAACAACAACAAGGCTCTTCTCAAAAAACTTACTACTATAAGAAAAATGGGTATGAAAAATTATGTGGACAATCTGAAATCTATGTATACCCTTCTGGAAGGTAACTACAATGATAAGGAAAGCCATGAAGATGATGGTCCTTTAGAAACTCATAGTTTGGGCCCAAGTACAAGGACTTGCTCCAACACTAAAAAGAAAACCGATGTTCAGATCAAAGATATCACCAAGCTGCGGGAATTGATCCAGAGCATGGAAATGCAAATGGTTGAAGTTCAGATGTTGGAAGATTAGATGGAAGTTGTTTAGCTTCTATTATGCAATGTTTTGGTTGCTAGAAGTTTTTTGTCTCCCATCTACTGGAAGCTTTTAGTAGTTTGTTGTTCTTTTGTTATGATATGTATCTACTATTTAATCTGGGGTTTATCCCTCTTTTGGTTTTCTGTCATGTTTGATATTTTTTTGTTGTTTTAAGTCCTTTCTTGTCTATCTTTCTGGTGCTTTGTAAAGGGTTTTGGGGCCCCTTCAAAACCTGCTATTACCTTAATCAAAAAATAAAGAGATAATAGATGTCATAGATAATGTTATCTCTAATATATCTGACCAGATATAGAATATTGATATTCAAACCCAAGTGGATGCACCAAGTGAACTGATTACAGAGGAAATGATAAGACATAAAAGTGAAGATAAGAAAGGTGATGAAGAGGTACTTTTAGTAAAGAGGAATTTGGATCTAACCTATTAATCTAGGAATAAGAAGAAGAGTAGAACAAAGGATTCATATATTTATGAGAAAGAGGATGAAGGTGAACAAGAAGATGAAGAAATTCAAGAACATATTTATATATCAAAGATGAGCCCTAAGGAGTTGAGGAAAGTATCTGAGAAGATTAAGGTAAAAGAAGAAAAGGACAAACTAAAAGGAAAGAAGAACGTTAGAAACTGAAGGCTTCCAAGAACATAATTACTAAATTATTTCCTGATGTGGAATATGAAAAATGGGATAGTCCTATTGATCAGCTAGACATATTGATCAAAATCAATTTTTATCAAGCACCTAACTTCGAGGATTCCCTAATGAAGTTGGTTGAGCATTAGTTTGAGAAGAAAAGGATAGTGAAGTTGATAGATAATATAGCCAAATAAAAGATGACACTTTCAAAACTTGTGGATAAGACAAAGAACATACTAAAAGAGGTAGTTCAATTACTGACCAAACTATCAAAACTTTCAGATTTTACCAAGGATTTGGAGTTTAATAGAGAAGATGCCCAAAAGGAGCTTGACAGATTAGTTGAAAAAATTGATCCTATCATGAGATCTACATCAGAATACAGTGTCAAGGTGAAAATGATTACACACAAAGTGAGGCAATTACAAGTGGAATAGGATAAGATATTCATCACACTACTTGAAGTAAAAACATATCTTGCACCCACAGTAGTGGTGATGCAACAACGTGTGAAGAATGCATAAACTCTAATTGAGTTACCAGACTTGAGCACTCTATATGGTATAGATGAGTTAGCATCTAATCTACATGGGAAAATAATTGCTATGAACTATTTGAAAAATTTGTGGGATATATCATTGTAGATAGCAAAGGAAAACTACAAGGATGTATTTAAATCAATGTAAGCCTGGTATGTCATACTTGTACATATTTCAATTTGTGAACCTTTTTCATTGTATGACAAAAAGGGGGAGTATGAATATGATTATGAGTATGGGTATATTTTGAAGTGTACAATGATAATAATTTAACTAGGAAGTATGAACTAAGGAGGAGTTATGTATGACAGAATGTTGTTTCACAGAGTTTTTCCATCAATGCGAAAGGAGGAGATTGTTGGAATTATGGTAGTTTTATGAGTTCTTATGAGGAGTGGTCATAAGGGATGCATAATTGGTTGTCATTGATGGAGAAATTTTCAGTTAAAATGATTGGAGCGACCGGTAAGATCTTTACATGATCAGTAATGGAAGAAACAGTTAAGTGCATTGATCAGTAATGGAAGGACAGTTTTCACTCAGAGAAGTTGGTAGTTGTCAAGTTGCAGTAGAGTTAAGGCATTATGATCTTAAAGGAGGTTTTTATGTGGTTAGTGGAATCCATGATTGTGATCACAATAGTTATTCAAGTAATTTGAGTGAATTATGTTTTTGGTGAAGGATACAGTATACCTATCGGTTCACCCATCAGAGTTTCATATTAAGTTAGTTAAGGTGGTGGATCTATGGTTGGCTATTGGTCATAAACATGGGTATTAGATTTGATGCCAACATATTAGGTATTGGTGTCACTCATCTTGAGGTGGTTGGTTGATACTTTTTCTGACTATGATGGAAAGTTTCTAGGTTTTAAGTGACCTAAAGATAACACTATTTAAGATTATCTAAATCATTTTGCTTTAGGGTTTTGATCCTATTTTTCAATTGGAGTAATCAAAGTTTGAAGGAGAAAATATTAGTGTAATATCAGAAAGAAGAGAACATATTGGATCTAAGAGGCAAGTAGTGCTACTTCCAGATCATTTATCTTGGTGTTCCCTAGTAGTTGGAGTAAGAAAAATCCCTTAATTAGGTGAACCCTAACAGGTTCTTATTATAAATCCTTTAACAAGTTAACTTCTTTATTGGAGTTTTGAAATCCTCTAGCGAGGTAGATCATAACTGGTTTGATTACACTACTAACAATGTACTATTCACTCCTAACAGGGTGAACCCTTAGAAAGGGTATTTGTAGATCCTAACAGGGAAAACTCAAAATCTGCAGTAGTGGTCTTGTGGGTGTCATCCCCACCGTGTTTTTCTACCTCTTACAAGGGTTTCCACATGAAAAAATATATGTATTATGTGTGTTTCTTAAGTGGATGTTTGATTTTACTTACTTCTATTTGATATCATCAGTTGTGTGTTTCATTATTTGGAAGTTGTTGGTTAACCTTGTTAGATTGGTGGTGAAAATTATTAAGTACGTGTTTACATTTATTCACTCCCCCTCTTAGTGCTTCTAAATACTAACAATTGGTATCGGAGCTTTGGTCCTCCTGATATTAAGCTTAACCACTTGAGGAAAAGATCTCTAAAATCCAACATGGAGAGATACATGTATGAGAAGAAGCTTGAGGATGTAAACAGACTAATTAATGAATTTAAGGATAAGGTGAGGAAATCCCTTTACAAAAGAAGAGAACTTACTGAGAAATTGAGTGAAATCCAAGATTACATTGAACAACTATTGGAAATTACCATGTCTGAAGAATTTGAGGAAGAAATTGCTGATCTGATGGATAAAAACAATGGACTTAAAGAATAAGTGGTAAATCTGAAAAGAGAGCTTGAAAGTCAGTCTGCCAGGATGTGTAAAGAAATTGAAGGAAGAAGAGTTGCTGAGGATACCAAGAAAACTAGTGAAGATGCCCTAATAGATAAAGATGAAACCCTAATAGAAAGTTTGGAGCAACTATTCATATCGGAGCAAGAGTTCAATGTATTGCATGAACACTTACAAGAGTCAAATGAAGAAAAGGTTGATATTGTAAGAGAGAATGAGGGAATGAGGAAAGAGATTGAGAAGCTGAAAGAAGAGCTTAAAGTTGCAAATGATCTAATGAATAATTTCAATAAGAGTTCTACAAAAATTTTATGAATTACTTGGAATTTAAAGGAGGAATGGAGAGAAAAAAATTCTAGGTTTTTCAAATTTTGAAGATGGAAAATCATCTGGCACTAAGGAGATCAATCTAGGAGAAAAATCAAATCCCAAGGTGAACAATAAAATTGGTAAGAGAAGGTATAGACCGGTATGTTTTAATTGTCATAAGGAAGGTCATACTGCTAATGTGTGTTGGTTTAAACATATTGGTCCTAATGTTAGATGTAGAGGTCCTACTGTTAGATCAGGAAATTTGTATGGTAAAACTCATAACTACAATGCTAGATCTAATGAATTCCATGGAGTTTGTTATTATTGAAATGAATTTGGTCATAGAACTGATGAGTGTAGGATCGGAATCAACAACTAGTGGTCATATGATTACAACAGTTAGAGACCTATCAATCAAGGTAACTGATCATATGTTACCTATTATATTTGTCACAACTATGGACATGTGGTTGTGAATTGCAAATTAAGGTCAGTTGGAGGCAATGTTGATCCTTGAAGACTAACATCATCACCCTATGGATGAAAGTTGATGTGATATGCATTATGTATGTTTTGATATATACGAAACATTTTTAATAGTGCCACTAGCATTTTGATGTATACAGATATATTAAATTTATGTTTGAAGTATATTACTACTTTAATGTCCTTATGATTGATTTTGACATAAATACTATAAAGATTAAAATGTTATGCATGTTATCTAATCAAACATTTCCTCTGATAGAATGAAATGAGGAAACATGATGTAGGAGCATCCTTGGGTCATTGGAAATCTTGCATCACCTAAAATTATTTCCCTTTCAGTTTGTTCTCTTAGTTAGGAGTTGTGTGTTTCTGGTAGTGATCCTTGGTTTTGGATTGTTATCTATTGTGAATGTGAGGGTTTTTTTGGGTATCATGTTTTACCTATGTCTAGGTTTGCACCTCATCTAGATACTTCATTGTGTACATATTAAAAATTCATGGTTTGTTTTGTATGTTCTTCATGTTCTAATGATCAATTGAGGTTTTTTTATCTTATGAAGTATTTTCCCTATGGACGAAGCTTGGTGACTCATATCCTTATGTTGTTGGATCTTTGGCCAATGTCTCTCCTCAATCATGCATAATTTCTCCATCTTGGCATTAAGATATTTATGATTTGGTTCCTGGCCTATATTGTTGTATTATGTTTTCTTATTCTTCAAAAATGTAATTGATTTGGTGGACTTATGAGTTGCAGAGGCTTTATAAATTGAGGCTCTTGGTATTTCTTTAGGGGGGATTTCTTAGGAGATAATCTTGGATGGTTAGCATTAGGTTTAGGGTATATATTTAATTTGTAATCAGGCATGTATGCCAAAATTTTATAATCTATATGTTGCAGGCCAATATGATGTAAATACCTAATTCTCTGCTAAAGTGAAGATTTTTTATAGCATTTTGATTGTCTAGTCTTGTTTTTGAGTTAGTTGTTTCCATTGTGTTGACTCTTTCTGCATGGTTGGATCATCTCCATTGGGGAAACTCTGGCCATGACTCCATTAAGTGGTATCAGAGAAATTTTGATGTTCTTGTGTTAGTAGATCAAGTTCTTGAGCTTAGGAAGCCCTAGCTGAATCTATTGTGAGGTGGCAGAGTGTAGATCTAACTCGCAATTGTAGAGAACTTGCACAAGGGGATCGATGACAAGATCATCATTAGGTGAGAAATTTTTTGGAATTTTGAAGGCATATCAAGGGTGAACAGGTTTCTGAGTTGGAGGTAGGTTGCATGTGTGTTTGATAGATCATTGAGTGAGAGGCAATTAGCACCTTGTAATAAGATCACCAAAGTTGAGGCAGTTGCACCTGAGGATTGGAAAGATGTCACATAGAAGGGTGAACCCTAGAAGGCTAGAAAAAATTATGGAGGACTTTAGAAATGAGATGATGACTAATATCATAAATGTGTTGACTAGATTGCAAAGGAATCTTGATATTGAAGAGGAATATGAGGAAATTGTTGAAGATCTTGAGACTATAGATGTTGAGATCCATGCATATGAAGAAACTTTGTTGAGGGCTATGGAACAAGTGAGTAAAATTCATAGAATAAATTTTTTTACTTTCATTGGTTCTTCCCATCTTAAGGATTTGATAGATTGGATTGGTGAACTATAATATTACTTTGAGTTAGAAGATATCAGATCTCTACAGAGGGTTAGGTTAGCACAGACTAAGTTGAAGGGTCATGTTGCCTTATGGTGGAACGAATTATAGAAAGATAGAGAAGAACATGGTGAAATGAAAATCACTAGAAGGAGGGTAATTGTTGCTAGATTAAAGGCTGAATTCATTCCTGAGGATTATGAATTAGAATAGTTTAATAAATTTCCAAACCTGAAGAAGAAATACATGAGTGTGAAGAAATACACCGAAGAGTTCTATAAGATGAAAATCAAGTATGGACACCAAGAGGTATCTAAGGAGAAGGTGGATAGGTATGTTAATGGTCTAAGATTTAATATTGAGGATGAGTTGAGTATGTTGAGGATTTATACAGTGGAGGATGCTTATCAGTATGCATTGAAGGAAGAATATAAGTTGAAAATAAGATAGGGTAACCCTAGATGGAAGGAGAAGCAAGAAAATAGCAATGGAAAAGAGAATAAAACCATTTAGGTTGAACTTAATCAGAAGACACTTAAGAGGAATGGTAGAAAATAATTAAAATGTACTTGTTTCAAATGTGGTGGAATAAGACAGAGCTCTTTTAATTTTTTGAAGGATCTAGTAAGAACTTGGGTAGACAAAATCTTGTGGCACATGAGGAGTAGAATACTGATGAACTTGTGGAAGGTATGGAAGAACCTAAGATAGGAGAGTCTCTTATTATTAGGAGAGTCATGTTGAGTAGGAAATAGCCTAAACCTTTATAAAGGAGGAATTTTTTTAGGACTATTTACAAATCAAGACGTAAATATTGTAAAGTTTTCATAGATGGTGGTAGTATTAAGAATCTAGTATCAGAGGAAATGGTACAAAAGATTGAGGCTTAAACATCCTTTTTCTTATAGGATAAGTTGGTTTTTAGATGAGTATAAGGTTGAGGTGAACAAAAAATGTTTGGTCAACTTTAGCATTGGACCTTATAGTGATGAGGTGGTATGTGATGTGGTATCTATGAGTAATTGTCATGTTCTATTGTGAAAAGCTTGGTAATTTGATAGGGGAGTTATTCATGATTGCGGAAGAAATTTGGTCACAATAGAGAAGGGTGGAAAAAAGTTTACTTTTGTTCCCTTGAAGGAGGAATAGGGGAGAAGTGCAAGGATATAAGTATGGTAAAGAGTTAATGTTTAGAGAAGTAGAATATAGAGATTGGTAATTATCTTAAAGGAAGACTTGAGAATAATTTAGTATCATACTGTGAGTAGTAGAAGGCTTTGGTTGTTGATCAGATGAAGGCTTGTAGAAGAATTAATTTAGTTATGTGAAGGAAAGGAGCTAGTAGTAGGAAATCTTGTACAAATGTGAGATATAACAGAAAAGGTGGAGAGAAGAATATGTGGATGGATCTAATTAAACATGGAGCATAAGTGCATAGGAAGAGAGTTGCACATAAAGAGGATATTTGGATCAAAAATGTGCATGGGATTTATGTCCCTCATCCTGTCAAATATTCATAAGTTTCTATTATTGAATATTTTCTACTCACCAGGGGTGTCTGATACAGGAGCATCCTTGGGTCATTGGCAATCTTGCATCACCCAAAAATATTTCCCTTTCAATTTGTTCTTAGTTAACAGTTCTATGTTTTTAGTAGTGTTCCTTGGTTTTGGATTTTTAGTTGTTGTGAACCTTAGGGTTTTTTTGTACATCATTTTTTACCTATGTCTAGGTTTCCACCTCATTTGGATACTTCATTGTAGATATATTAAAGAATCATGTTCATTTTTGTATGTTCTTTATGTTCTAACGGTGAGTTGAGGTTTTTTGATCTTGTGAAGTATTTTCCTGATCGGAGAAGCTTGGTGACTCATATCTCAATGCTCTTGGATATTTGGAAAACATCTCTCTTGGATTGTGCATCATTTCTACATCTCTCTTGGATTGTGCATCATTTCTAAATGATATGACCAACTTATGAGTTTTGAAGGCTCTATATATTGAGGCTCTTGGTCTTTATTTAGGGTCCAATTCTCAGGAGATAGCCTTTGATGGTTATCATTAGGGTTAGGGTATAGATTTTTGTTGTAATCAAGCATGTATACTAGAATTTTGTAATCTACATGTTGCAATTTAATGCGATATAAATACCTGATACTATGATAATGCAAAGATTTGTTATAACATGTTGATTGTCTATTCTTGTTGCTGAATTAGTTGTTTCCGATGTGTTTACTCTTGTAGCGTGGTTGGGCCATCTCCATTGGGGAAAATCTATCCACGACTATATCAAAACATAGCTATGTAAATAGATGAACATGTAATCTAGTTAACGAAATAAACTAAACATTAATCTATCCAAACATGAAGCATGTAAAGAGAAGAAGTGTGCTAGTATCCCATAAGGAATATCCTAACCAAAATTATTAATACATTACTCAGATTCAAGACCAAAATAAATACATTTTTTTCAAGAATGAAGCAATATATCAAAAATAGTAAAGATAATCCTAAACCATTTAACACACATTCTTTAATACCAAGATACAAACACACATGAATCCTAGAATAATGAAATGAAATAGAAAAAGAGAGGGAAAGAGATAGAGGGAAAGAGAAATGGTCAAGTGTAATACCAACGCAAATGCATGGCATTTACGGGGTCCCTAAGGGATGTAAAGTCCATATCATTTATCTCATATGCGCCAGAACCATATAATTTCATTATATTGTAAGGGCCAAGCTAGTTAGTACTGAATTTTGCTCTCTCCTCAAGGAGAAAATTGATATTGCATTGATTCTCATAAAGAACCAAGTCTCTAATGGAGAAAGATAATTCAATCACCTTGTGGTTATATTTCTCTCTTATGAAACTTTGCAATGCTTGAATATGTTCAAGGGAATTAATGTGTTGTTCATCCAACATTTAAATTTTTTGAAGGCATTGTTCTCTTAAATTGTCATTATCGATGATGCCACTAAGGGAAATTTTTAATGTATTAGTTTCCAACTTGAGAGGCACAATTGCATCTGCACCATAAACTAAATTATAAGTTGTTCTTGTCGTAGTATGAACACTTGTTCTATAAACCCATAAATCATATGTCAATTGAGTATGTCAATCCTTAGCGTGTTTGTTAACAGTCTTGCTAAGAATTTTATTTATTATTTTATTTGATTCTAAATCTTGACTATTAGATTGAGGATAATAACGAGTAGAAAAGCATTGTTTGATATGATATTTATCCAAATATTTTATTACTTGTTTTTAAAAGGAGTACCATTATCATATTTTATCGTGGATGGAATACCAAATCAAGTGATGATGTTTTCTAAGAGGAAATTACAAATAACATCAGTTGTAGTAGATCAAAGAGGAACTGCCTCTACCCTTTTAGTAAATTAATCCATAGTAGTAATGATGTAGGTGTGTCCTTGAGAAGGAGGGGATATTTTACCAATGATATCCAAGCCCCACAGGTTAAAAGGTCATGAAGCTACCTCAAAGTGGAGTTAATTTGTAGGAGAATGGATGAGATTATTGTGATGCTAACATTGAGGAAATATTTTGAAAAAAGAAAAGGAATATTTCTCCATTAATTGCCAGTAATATCTCATTCAAAGGATCTTGTTAAATAAGGATTCTCTGCCAAAATGTCCACCACAAGACCCTAAGTGAGCCTCTTGTAAGGCCATAGGAATATCAATTTTGTTAAGACAATAGAGGATAATACCATTGTAAGGGTGCCTATAAATAATATTAGAAAGGATGATATATCTTGTAGCAATTTTGTGAATTCGAGCTCTAGTGTTTCTTGTTACAAATTCAGGAAAGGTACCATCTTATAAATAATAAAAAATGTATGAATATCATTCATCTGAATGAAGAATAAAGAAATAAGTATCATTACTAGAACTTTAAGAGATAGAATGACTCTCAATATTACCTATGGTGAGTTAATAACTATCAACATTATCTTCTAAATAAATAAGGTAAGATGCATTTTCCAGAGAATCTACATTTCTATTATCCTTTAGAGGTAAAGAGGAGATAGAATAAGAAGAGAACTTGTTTAAGAAACTTAAGGAGAGAATTTTTTTCTTGATAATTTTCATTAATTTGTTGCACTATCAATTGTGAATCCCCAAATCTAATTATATTTTTCACCTTAAGGAATAAAGTTGCTTTCACCCCAGCAATGAAGGCTTCATATTCTGCAATTTTGTTAGTGCAAGGAAAGTTAAGATGATAGGATAAAGGTATTGGTTTCTTTGAAGGAGATATATGAATAACACCAACACCAGAGCTAGTCTTAAATCTAGATCCATCAAGGTATAATTCTCATGTATCATAAATATCAACGCTTAAGACAAATTCATCAAGGAAAGTTATGGAATCATAAATTTTTGTTGATGAAGAAGCTTCAACTAAATGAGCAATCAAAGCTTGTCCTTTGATTTCCTTTTGAGAAAAAAACCTCAAATAAAATTCACTTAGCATCACAACCCATTTTTCTAAGTGTCAAGAAAGATCGGTTTTTTGAGAAAAGATGTTTCAAAGGATCAAATTTTATGATGACAACAGAATTAAGAATGTAATGCCTAATCTTCTGACAAGAAAAAATGAGGTCAAGGCATTGCTTTTCTATTAGATTATATCAGGTTTCATAATTTATCAAAGTACAACTAATGTAATACACCAATTTTTCTTTTCCATTAGTATCATGTTGAGCTAAGATAGTGACCAAAGTATCAGGAGAATAAAAAGTGTATAAGAAGAAGGGTTTATATGGTTGAGTAGTTTGTATAATAGGAGGATTAGAAAGATATTTTTTGAACTATTCAAATGCTTGGTGACAATCATCATTCCATGAGAAAGTAGTATCCTTATTTAACAAAGAAGTGAAGGGAATGGTACGATCCACCAAATGTGACACAAATCGATGCATCCATGGAAAGAATTTCCCCAATAGAGGCAGTCTAACCATGCAAAAAGAGTTAAAACAATATAAAAAAGCCATGGTAGTTCATAAACAACTCAAAAATGAACAACATACATACCTTGTAGGCCTTCATATTATCATCAGCTCAAGATTTACAACATACATGCCCAGCAACATGTCAAGTTACATTCTAAGGCACACATGCCTGATTATAATCAGAAAACTAGATCCATACTAGATGATAACCTCTCAAAGATACCTACTAATTCTCCCCCTAAAGACCCTAAGACTATAAATATATACAAGACCGCAAGCCACGAGTCATCCAGAAAAGATCGCATCCTCCAAGAAGAAGAAAACATGTTACACAATTAGGTCATGACCCAAAACCATTAGGACCAACCTCCAATGAAATAATTAAGAGATGTGATCATATAATAAGGTTGGCCACAATTTTAATAATGATTTGGCATGATCGCAGATGAAGATTCCCACTAGAAGATCAACAAATGATCGAAAAACACCAAAACCAACCAGGCAACTGAAGAAAAAAATAAGACCGTACCAAACTTAAGATATCTTCTCCAAAACAAAATGAAACATGATGAGATCATAGAAAAATTTTCCCCAAGATGTTTAGAAAAAACCCATCTGATCACATCATCTAGAAATCCAACTGGACTGACTTCCACCTAAAACACCAAAACTGCCCAACTAGAACATAACAAAAAAGAACAAGAAGGAATTTTTTTTTGGTTGATGCAAGTGTTATACACCAAATTTTCACCCTATTAAACTCATAATTATAATGATCTAGTATAACATGGGAATCACTTTCATTTTGTGGGACCTTTTCTAACTAAAGTGAAGCCTCTAGATTCTAGGCTAGTTCCTCTTGGATAATCACCTATTTTTCTCTTAAAACTTGAAAAGTAAACTTGGGAGGAAAAGGGATAGAAGGAGAACTGAAAGAAAATAAAGAAAAACTTAATATAAAAGGTGATACACCAAAAGACGTGAATTACAACATAATGACTAAGCATTAGCATGAAATCTCTGAAGTAAGACAAGCCCAACTTCCTGAATAAGCTTGCAAAAGTGTTTCATAGAGAGGTCTGGGATGAAAAGAGAATACTTAGGGAAAGAAAATATTTCAAAAAAAAATCTTTTACAAGGAATAGACATGGACTATGACTTACAAACAAACATTCACTCCAAAAAATAGGCGTAGGAATGAGACAAGATAGCAAGGAATGAACAAAATTCACAAGACTATCTTTATCAATCATCCATAATATCACACAAAGATGCAGAAAAGAAAGAAGACTTAGAATAACCCAAAAACTTCTTCAATACTTAGTCAATATATTATGCTTCAGAAAGAATCCCAAACACATGAAAACTTGGGGGCGGAGAGAAGGTCACAGAAATTCTTTCATAAGCTCAAAAAAACTGAGAATTACATACATGTGAAAAGCTTGAGGATAGAGAAAATGTCACAGAAAAATCTTACATATTCTGAACATATCTACAAAACATCAAAAAACAACTTATATACAAGCTCCCCCAACACACAGGCTTGGGATTCAATCCATCTAATCAGATCAGGGTAGAATTAGGGTTGCAACATATATTCATTAAACAATTTAGAAACCCTAAAAATAGTCAATTTTGTCCATTAATGCACTCAGGAAATATCTCAAATGATCAGATAGCCTCGAAGATACCTCTCATCACCATAAATTTGAGCAGACAAATCAGCTTGAACCATCTACCCTCTTTTCAATTTGGAACATGTTGCCACTGCCATGAAACCCTTAGATAAGATTTGAATATTTGAATTTATGTTTATAAAAGTAACAGGTGGCACGGAAAGTCATATCGATGACTCAGGCTTGAATATTTATCAACTTTAAAATAGAACCGTTGATCTCCTTTAAGTTACCTATGAGCATCAGGATCCAATATGGACACGCAACATGCAAGCATGATGCCTTGAACATTAGATCTTGAGCATCTTGGATTTAAGTCATAGTGCACACTATCAGATCTATCTTGACTTACCTTATCTTTATCTTTTCTTTAAGCTTTGATCTGATCTGGACATGTGGAACAATGTTGCAATGGCTCAATGGATAAAAACCTTCATCTTTGTCTTAGAGGCTTAATGCCTATCATCAGATCTTTACAAACTTATAAAATCTTTACTACTTCTAAACCTAAGACCCATGATGTCAGCAATACTAGATGTCACCTTGGTGCAATGCCTCAAACATTATCCATCGATCATCTTAACCCTAAGGCAAAGTTCCATCCACATGATCAAATATGACTTGATCTATCTTTACCTTTACCTTTACCTTTCTGAATTCTTCCTGACCCTGCCATGGACATGTGGCACAATGGCACAATGGCTCAATGGATAAAAACCTTCATCTTTGTCTTAGAGGCTTAACGCATAACGTTAGTTCTTTACAAAATTATGGTATCTTTACTGATTTTAAACCTAGGACCCATGGTGTCAGCAATGTCATATGTCACCTTGGCACAATGCCTCAAATGTTATCCATCAATCATCTTAACCCTAAGGAAAAGCACCATCTACAGGATCAAATATGACTTGATCAATCTTTACCTTTACCTTTCTAACTTCATCCCGGCCCTTCCATGGACACATGAAATGAAGGTGCAATGGCTCAAAGGCTTTCTGTCATACATCTTGGTCTTAAGTAATAACGCCCACTGCATGATCAAAAGGAACTTGCTCAAAGATTAACTTCCCGCAGACAGGCCCAGGTTCTGACAATCTGCCACATGTCAACGTGGATCAATGGCTCAAAGACTAACTGTCTATCATCTCCACTTAAAGGAAAAGTGCCCACCATAGGATGAAGATCAGCTTGCTTGGACATTAAATCAACCATTTTTATTTAAATAGCAGGCCCCACTTGACCAGAAAGGACACGTGTCACAACAGCATAATGCCTTGAACATTAAAAATCTTCATCTTGGCGATCGAGGGAAAGTGTTAATCGTACAATACATTGAACTTGATCATAGTTTAAATTTCCTCAAACCTTATAGAAAGGTGGACCTACCATAGACACATGGCATGATGGTGCAATGCCTTGAAGAATCTTCAGTTTGATCTGGTGATAAAGGATTTTCGATGACCGTCCAATCTGATTCTTCCCTGCAAGCCACTTATGTTCCTTTTGGCTTGGTCAACACTTTAGGTTTCCAAAAGGAACTTAAGTGGCTTGTAGGGAAGAATAAAATTGGATGGTCATTGTAAAGCCTTTATCACCAAATCAAACTAAAGATTCTTCAAGGCATTGCTCCATTGTGCCACATGGCTATGGTTGGGTCACCTATCTATGAGATTTGAGAAAAGTTAAACTATGATCAAGTTCAATGTATCATATGGTTGGCACTTTCCCTTGATGGCCAAGATGAATATTTTTAATGTTCAAGGTATTATACTATTGTGAAACATGTCCTTCCCAGTCAAGCGGGGCCTGCAGTTTCAATAACAAGTGATGATTTAATGTCCAAGCAAGTTTATCTTCATCCTATGGTGGGAACTTTTCCTTTAAGCAAAGATGATAGATAGTTAATCTTTGAGCCATTGTGTCTTGTCGAAATGTGGAAGGTTGTCAAAAGTTGGGCCCATCTGCGAGAATTTAATCTCTGAGAAAGTTCCTTTTGATCATGTGGTGGGCTTTATGCCTTAAGACCAAGATGCACGACAGATAGTCTTTGATCCATTTCCCTATTGTGACATGTGTCCATGGTGGGGCCCGGCTGAAGTCAGAAAGGTAAAGGTAAATATTAATCAATTCATATTAGATCATGTGGATGGCGCTTCACCTTAGGGTTAAGATGATTGATGGATAATGTTTGAATTGCACCAAGGTGACATCTGGCATTGTTAACATCATGGGTCCCAAGTTTAAAAGTAGTAAAGATGTCATGAGTTTGTAAAGATCTGATGATAGACGTTAAGCCTCATAGAAAAAGATGAATATTTTTATCCATTGAGACATTGCACCATCATGCCACATTTCCATGGCAGGATTGGGCTGAAGTCATAAAGGTAAAGGTAAAGATCGATCAAGTCATATTTGATCATGTGGATGGCACTTTTCCTTAGGGTTAAGATGATCGATGGAAAATGTTTGAGGCATTGTGCCAAGGTGACATTTGGCATTACTGACATCATGGGTCCCAGGTTTAAAATTAGTAAAGATACCATAAGTTTATAAAGATCTGATGATAGACGTTAAGCCTCTAAGGCAAAGATGAAGGTTTTTATTAATTAAGCCATTGCAACATCATGCCACGTGTCCATATTAGATCAAAGATTAAAGACAAGATAAAGATAAGGTAAGTCAAGATAGATCCAACGGTGGGCTCTATGACTTATAGCCAAGATGCTCGAGATCTAATGTTCAAGGCATCGTGCCTACGTGTCACATGTCTAGATCAGATCCTAATGCTCATGGGTAACTTAAAGGAGATCGACGGTTCTATTTTAAACTTGATAAATATTGGAGCCTAAGTTGTCAATATGACTTTCTGCACCACCTATGACCATTATAAACAAAAATTCAAATATTCAAATCTTATCTTGGGGTTTCATGGTAGTAGCGACATGTTCCAAATTTCAAAGAGGGTAGATGGATTGAGTCGATCTATCTGCTCAAATTTATGGTGATGAGAGATATCTTCAAGGCTATCTAATCATCTGAGATATTTCCCAAGTTCATTAATGAATAGACTTGACTATTTTTAGGGTTTCTATATTGTTTACTGAATATCTATTGTAACCCTAATTCTACCCTAATCTAATCGGATGGATTGACTCCCAAGCCTGTGTGCAGGAGGAGCTTGTCTATAAGTTGTTTTTTGATCTTTTGTAGATATTTTCATAAATGTAAGAGTTTTATGTGACATTTTCTCTATCCTCAAGCTTATCATGTGTCTGTAATTCTTATTTTTTCTGAGCTTATACAAGACATTTTGTGGCATTCTCTCTATCCCAAATTTTTCATGTGTTTTGGGATTCTTTCTAAGGCATAATATATTGACTAAGTATTGAAGAATTTTGTGGGTTATTCTAAGTCTTGTTTCTATTTTTCATCTTTGTGTGCTATTTTGGATGATTGATAAAGATATTCTTATGAATTTTGTTCATTCCTTACTATCTTGTCTGATTCTTGCGCCTATTTGCTGGAGTGAGTGTTTGTTTGCAGGTCATAGTATGTGTCTATTCCTTGAAAAGGATAATTTTGTGAAATATTTTCTTTCCCTAAGTATTCTCTTTTCATCTCAGACCTCTCTATGAAACACTTTTTGCAAGCCTATTCAGGAAGTTGTGCTTGTCTTGACTTAGAGTTTCCATGCTAATGCTTAGTCATTATGTTGTGATTCATGTGTTTCGGTGCATCACCTTTTAGATTAAGTTTTTCTTTATTTTCTTTCATTTCTCCTTCTATCCCTTTTCTTCCCAAGTTTAATTTTTAATTTTTAAGAGAAAAATAGGTAATTATCCAAGAGGAATCGGCCTAGAATCCAGAGGTTTCACTTCAATTAGAAAAGGTCCCACAACCTGGAAGTGATTCCCATGTTATGCTAGATCATTAGACTTATGAGTTTAATAGGGTGTAAATTTGGTGTATAACAACAAGATAGCCAACAACCCAAGATTCTCCTGCATCAGACACCTGGGGTTAATAAAAGTGAGCCTCTCACTTTGCAAATATAGAATAAATCCACAACTAGATAAAAATATTTCATTTTAACCTTTGGCTTCCCAACCCTCATGGTTAAGAATATGAACCAACACACAAAAAATCTATTCCTTCTTTGATCTAATCTCCACAACCTCTCTACCAAATCAAACCAGCCAAAAAATCCACAACAAGAACCAAACATATCAGCCATATAACTAACTCAAGATCTGTACTCTTCTTCACAAACCCACTTATCAACCTCAACCACTCATCCTTGGACTCATCAGACATTTAAACACTCTCTGTCATTAGTCCATTAGAAATAAAGAAATTAGGAACACCACTGAATCCACCACCCTTATCCTTAAGCCATTCATCCATATTCATCATCATCAACCTTGTCTTCATCGTCACTCTCAACATATCCATCCTCTTGCTCAAGTACTCATCTCTATCGAGGAAATATAGTCCCTCTTTCCACACTTGCATTGCAATATAAGAGACAAGATCCTCTTTCACAACAACAATCTAATTAAAATCAACATCAAAATTAACCACGAGTCTTCTCTCTCACACCCTCTAGGCAAACTCTACAACAAATCAGCACTCAACTAAAACAAATCAGTCTATAACTCTCCATCAGCTTCATGTACATAATCAAAACTAAAATTCTCATCACAAGCCCTCTCATACTTAATAATCTCATCAACATTAACATCCCTACTGCAAACAACATCATACTCAATAGCCACCCCAACAAGGTCATTGGATTCAGCCAAAGGAATCTCAATTACAACTTTAGCGACCTCAACCTCTTCAGTATCATCAATCTCATTATCCTCCTAAATAACAAGACATTCCTCAACTATCTTATCAGATCCAAGCAAAAAATTATGAAATTCACCCATAACCATATCTACCTTACCTCTGCAATCTTTGTCAAAGATTTCACCAATGTACATACCTCAATCTCAATAGTAACCCTAAATTTCTTTCTCTTCCTTTGAACAATCCTTCTCACAGGACAAACAATCCACCTCTTGACCAATAAATGTCAACTCAACCTATTCATCTCCTTAGTAGCTTCTTCACACTTATTCTTAGGTTCAAGATTTCTCCTCAAACCAACCAAAGCATTACAAATCTCAAACCTCAACTCAACTCTAAGGTCTTCAAACATTCTCTTTAAACTTCTAGGATTTATCCTATCAAACAATATATCTCCCTTCACAAGGTGCAACTACCTCTTCTCAATTATTTTTCCACCAACAAGATGTCTCAAGGAACTCAAGCCACTCCTAGCTTCACAATCAGAAACAACTAATCTCTTATCCATCCTTGTTCCAATCCTTTTCCTTCGTAGGTCAGATCTACATATTTCCATCCCACAACAAGTCTTCCACAAGATCATGATCTCATGAACAAACAACAAACCATCACACACTCTGATAAAATCATATCAACACAGTAAATCAACCTTCTATAGCAATCCCCTATAACCACTCTTATGCAAGTCCTTCATTGATTCCAGCCATATCTAGTCTTTGCCATCTCACACGTAACATCCTAAGAACTTCACAAGTCTAGAAACTCATATCATTGCCAACACAAAATTGAAACTCACTCTGATACCACCTGATGCATGCATGGAAAGAGTTTCCCCAATGGAGACAGTCTAGCCATGTAGCAAGAGTTAACATAATGGAAACAATCCACATTAGCTCATAAACAACTCAAAATGAACAACAAACATGCCTTGCAGGCCTTCATATTATCATCAACTCAAGATTTACACCATACATGCCAGGTTAAATTTTAAGGCAGACATGCATGATTACAATAAGAAAAATTGATCCATATTATATGCTAACCTCTCAAAGATACCTACTAAAAATATCCCCCTAAAGACCCTAAGACTACAAATATATACAAGACCACAAACCAAAACTCGGCCAGAAAAGATCACATCCTCCAAAAAGAAGAAAACATGTTACACAATTAGGACAAGACCCAAAACCATTAGGAGAAAACTCCAATGCAAGAATTAAGAGATGCAATCATACAATAAGTTCATCCTCAACCATAATAATGAGCTTGCATGATCGTACATAGAGATTCCCACCAAAAGATCAACAAATGTTTGGAAAACACCAAGACCAACCGAGCAACTGAAGAATAGAATAGGACCGGAAAAAACTTAATATATCTTCTCCAAAATATGATACAATCATAGAAAAATGTTCCCCAAGATGTCTATAACAAACCCATCTGATCACATCATCTGAAAATCCAACTGGAGTGACCACCACCTAAAACACCAAAACTACCCAACTGGAATAGAACGTCAAAGAATAAGAAGGAAATATTTTTGGTATACAAGATATCCAAGTTCCCAAGATGGTCCTTTATCAAAAATTGATGAATATCTTGGATTTTCCCTTGAAATATTTGAAGTTGTGATATGTTTGGAGGAGGTGGCATATTGACTATTAGAATAACTGGGGGGTGAATCATTTGGTTCCCAATTATCCTACAGTCCCAAATTATCCTAGATGTATAAAACAACAATTTCAAACATATAAATCAACTCGGTGAAATGTAAACTGTGATCTCAAACTTATCTTCAAACTCATCTATTAAGTTGTATAGTCATTTATCGAGTAGCAGTAAATCAATATTTTGATTACCTATCAACTCAGATAAAGTAATGTGTAAAGTAAAATGACAATCCAAAACAATCATACACATTAACACAGATTTTTAACGTGGAAACCCTGCTAAGGGAAAAACCACCTAGGATCGGTAACCCAAAATTTTTCACTCTTCTAAAGTGAGCTCAGTAAAGAGCCAACCCTGTTAAAGGTTACAATGTACACTATTAAATGTGACCTGGTTAGAGGATTTAAAACTAATAGTTCTCTCTTGACCAATCATTCACTATGGGGTCAATAAGAAAACACTCAACATTCATTTAAATTTCATAATAAATACTTTCATGTCCTACTTGGTTAAGAGATTTATCTATAACAATGGTTAAACTCATACAGTAGTGATCTTATTCAAATACAACTTTGTTTGCAGATTTTCAGATCTATGCTAAGTACATAATACCTCTGATCAATTTGTTTACTTTAGTTCATCTGATTCTTCATACTATGTTCTGCTTAGTTAATGCTATTTCCTTTGTCACTCAGTTTTGACTGCAGAAAATGCTTGGTTCTATCTTTAACTAGTTTGATTAGTCATGCGTAAACTTTGCATGTGTGCACATGATAGCATCATTTTAGTATAATTCATAATGAATCTCTTTTCTCTTATATAGACATCATAACTCATTTAATTTCCATCTTTTAGATTTTTTCGCTTAATCTCCATCGTTGGTTTTGTCGCTTAAACCATCATCGTTAGTTGTGTCAAAAACATTTTTCAACCTTCATCATCCGATCTTCCTTGAATTTTCATATCCATTTAATCATTATAAAAAATATTATCATTTACCTCAGAATCATCAATTTCCATCTCATCATTTTAGTTGGCCTTGGTTTGATTTAATTGCTCGGTCAATACCATGATGTGTCGATGATCCCTAGCTCAGTTATCACTGTTCTCGGTATACATGTAATACCCTCTCCTATGGTGATACTTGGACTTTTGACTTGGACATTTTATTATGATGGTTAGAACTATACATTTACATTTATATTTTGTGGATGATGATATGATTGACATGCTCATTTATGGTTATCATTTATATGTTTA
>MU225256.1:11146059-11163265 GCA_018584345.1 Thuja plicata | reverse complement strand
GAAGATTGTGCCCTAATTCCATATAAAAGGGAAGCTTTCTCTCTCATTTTCTCTAACCATCATCAAGCGAACTAAGTCTTCTAATCATGATCAAGCATTCTCAAAACTATCTTCAAGTGTGATTCAATCAAGCCAAGGAGTGAGATTTGAATCAAGTATCCATTAATTCAAGTATCCATTTCATGAAGGAGATCCATTGGAGGCCATTGAAGCATTGAAGCTACATAGTGCCCTTTTGGTGATCTCTCCATCCACCTTCTTCCAAGCCTATTCCAAATTCAAGAACCCATTCAATACTTGGTGTTGGAGATCTATAAGCAAGAGATTGAAGACATCCTACCTTTCTACATTCCACATTTTGAAGCATACTTGTGGATTCAAGGATTCGAATCCGCCACAAGGACTTTTACAAGCAAGGTGAATTTATGCATTTGCTTTGTTTACTTCTGTAATTTCAATTATATATTTGAGGTTAATTCCAAACTGGGGTTTGACCAAGGAAAACCCCTACCCCACAACAAACAATCTCATTTTTCTTGTAGGTGCAATTGCAGAATAGTTGATTTGAGACCAGATCTGGATACCCTTTTCGGCTTTCTTTCGAACAGCGCGAACATAATTTTTGTCAGACCTATGTAGGTCAGGGTCGACATTATTGGGTCAGGGTTGACATTTGTGGGTCAAGGTCAACCTTTTCCATAAGATGGCATCAAAATAGAAAAATATCTCTAGGTTTTGTTCGTCTCTACGTTCCGGTTCGTGATCAAATTTTAGTTTTTTCCAAAATAGTCTACAGACCTCAGAAAACAACATTCTTTGATCTACAATATTTCAAGGTTAGTGCATTTCTTCTATTTATTCAATTACTGTCATATATCATTTCCATACTTATATTTAACAGAATTTAAGGTATATCCTTCGTTATTCTCCTTTCCAAATAGTTGATTCATTTGTGCATTAGCCCTTCCTTAGGGTTGATCAACTTGGATCTCCCATTTGTATATTTGAGGGTAAAAAGGGAACATCTTATTTTCTCCTTAATCACCATTGCAATACTTAATCAATACAATTCAATTAAGGTTAAGGAATTTAGTACATTCTAGGCAACTTAAAGGGCAACTTACACATCAGTGCATTACATTTCAAGATAATCAATTAACCCTTCTTAATACATTACATATTCTTAATAAACTTATCTCTATTTCAATCCCCTTTACATTTTTATATGTACACATTATCAATTACAATCTATCATAGAATTTTATATTGTACAAAGAGTACATGACATTATTCAGAATAGGCTGAACAAAGACTACATGAAGCAGCTCGGGAAAGATATTATCATAAGAAATAAGGTATGTCTATATATCTCTTTATCTCTCTCTCTCTCTAGAAATTTTAAGTTGATGGTTATGACTTGTCTTAAAATGAAACATGTAAGCATGATATTGCAATTCCTTATTAGACCTAGTTTGATAAAGAAGACCTAATTAGACCTACTAGGACATAATTAGACCTAAGACCCTAAACCCTACCTAATTAGACCTAAGACCCTAAACCCTAGGAACCCTACCTAATTAGACCTAGATTAGGTCATAATTAGACAGGTAATTATGACCTAATTATCCCTAAGACCTAATTAGCCCCAAGACCTAATTAGACCCAGTTAGACCTAAGACCTAATTAGATCCAATTAGACCCTAATTAGCCTTAATTAGACCTAAGACCTAATTAGATCCAATTTTACCTAAGACCTAATTAGATCCAATTAGACCTAAGACCTAATTAGACCCAATTAGACCTCAGACCTAATTAGATCCAATTAGACCCTAATTAGATCCAATTAGACCTAAGACCTAGAATTAGATCCAATTAGACCTAAGACCTAATTAGACCCAATTAGACCTAAGACCTAATTAGATCCCATTAGACCCTTTAGGAGCTAATTAGACACAATTAGAGCCAATTATACCCTTTAGGACCTAATTAGACCCTATTAGACCTAGTAGGACATATAATTAGATCCAATTAGACCCTTTAGGACCTAATTAGATCCAATTAGACTCTTTAGGACCTAACTAGATCCAATTAGACCCAAATTTAGGACATAATTATATCCAATTAGAAGGTATTCGGACCTAATTAGATCCAATTAGACCCTTTAGGACCTAATTAGACACAATTACACCCAATTACACCCATTATGACCTAATTAGATCCAATTAAACCCTTTAGGACCTAATTTGATCAAATTAGAAGGTATTAGGACCTAATTAGATCTAATTAGACCCTTTAGGACCTAATTAGATCCAATTATACCCATTAGGACCTAATTAGATCTAATTAGACCCTTTAGGACATAATTATATCCAATTAGACCCTAATTAGCCCCAATTAGACCTAAGACCTAATTAGACCCTTTAGGACATAATTATATCCAATTAGACCCTTTAGGACATAATTAGATCCAATTATATCCTTTAGGACATAATTATATCCAATTAGAAGGTATTACCTGGCCTAATTAGATCCAATTAGACCCTCTAGGACCTAATTAGACACAAGTAGACTCATTATGACCTAATTAGGTTCAAATAGACCCTCTAGGATATAATTATATCCAATTAGAATGTATTAGGACCTAATTAGATCCATTAGACCCTTTAAGACCTAATTAGATACAATTACACCCAATTACACCCATTAGGACCTAATTAGATCTAATTAGACCCTTTAGGACCTAATTAAATCTAATTAGAAGGTATTAGGACCTAATTAGATCCAATTAGACCCTTTAGGACCTAATTAGTTCCAATTATACCCATTAGGATCTAATTAGACCCTTTAGGACCTAATTAGTTCCAATTAGACCCATTAGGATCTAATTAGACCCTTTAGGACCTAATTAGATCCAATTAGACCCATTAGGACATAATTAGATCCAATTAGAAGGTATTAGGACCTAATTAGATCCAATTAGACCCTTTAGGACATAATTATATCTAATTAGAAGGTATTAGGACCTAATTAGATCCAATTAGACCTTGTAGGACCTAATTAGACACAATTAGACCCATTAGCACCTAATTAGATCTAATTAGACCCTTTAGGACCTAATTAGACACAATTAGACCCAATTAGACCCATTATGACCTAATTAGATCCAATTAGAAGTTATTAGGACCTAATTAGATCCAATTAGACCCTTTTGGACCTAATTAGATCCAATTAGGCCTAATTATACTCTTTAGGACCTAATTAGATCCAATTAGACCCTTTAGGACATAATAAAATCCAATTAGATCCAATTATATCCTTTAGGACATAATTATATCCAATTAGAAGGTATTAGGTCCTAATTAGATCCAATTAGACCCTTTAGGACCTAATTAGACACAATTAGACCCATTAGGACCTAATTAGATCCAAATAGACCCTTTACGACATAATTAAATCCAATTAGAAGGTATTAGGACCTAATTAGATCCAAATAGACCCTTTAGGACCTAATTACACCCAATTACACCCATTAGGACCTAATTAGATCTAATTAGACCCTTTAGGACCTAATTAGATCCAATTACACCCATTAGGACCTAATTAGATCTAATTAGAAGGTATTAGGGTCTAATTAGATCCAATTAGACCCTTTATGACCTAATTGGATCCAATTAGACCAATTAGGACCTCATTATATCTAATTAGACCCTTTATGACATAATTAGATCCAATTAGATCCTTTAGGACATAATTATATCCAATTAGAAGGTATTAGGACCTAATTAGATCCAATTAGACCCTTTAGGACCTAATTAGACACAATTAGACCCATTAGGACCTAATTAGATCCAATTAGAACCTTTAGGACGTAATTATATCTAATTAGAAGGTATTAGGATCTAATTAGATCCAATTAGACCCTTTATGACCTAATTAGACACAATTAGACCCACAGGACCTAATTAGATCCAATTAGACCCTTTAGTCCACCTAATTAGACCCATTAGGACCTAATTAGACACAACTATACCTATTAGTCCCCTAATTAGACACAATAGGACATAGGAAATTGCATTCCTAGACTTTTGTTTAAAATAATTATATCATTGGCACAGGAAATTCTCAAGAAGAATAATCTTATGAAGTTGGAGAAGGCTCATCGCAAGGTCAACAAGCTCAACAAGTAGAACCTTCAAATTCCTAAACAAGTACACATCTCTCTCTCTCTCTCTCTCTATGTGGTTAATTATGCATTTTGGGTCTTTCCCAAGTTAAGATGAGCTATTAAGAGAATTTTGAATTTTCTTTGCAGCCCAAGTACAAGCAAAAAATGGGAATGTTATTATAGCCCAACAGTTGAAGAGAAAAATTAACTGTAAAAGCATAGATCATTTAATTGAAATGGATGTGGACAAATTGAGATATTATTCTAAACAACCCATAAATACTACGAAGAAGGCATTGAACAAAAAGTATAAGGAAATAATTGCATAATTTGAGAATCTGGATACCCTTGAAAAAACCCAATTATTATCAATTACACTTCTTAAAGATTAGTTAAAAGAGCCATTAAATTTGTTGGGTGTAGATGCAAACTTGAAAAGGAAAAAAGCATCTAACGTACAAAAAAATATTGTTGAAAGTGTTAAGGAAGGTTTTCATTCCATTGGGAAAATAATTAGATCTACAGATAAGTCCATTTCAAGAAGAGTGATACTAACAACTATTTAAAAAAAAAACATGTCCCAAAAAAGACAAATTTCTTCACTTTCATCTCATATCGGGTACAGTAGGAAGACACTAGGACATTATTTGAAAAGGAGAATCAATTTGGATGATACTACATTGGAAGGTAATTGGGAACTAATGTGTAGAGCCTTACACTCTGATAGGATTAACGAAATAGTTAGGAACTTGGTTACGACATTTTATACTGATCATACTTGTCCTTCACCAAATACAAGAGATGTTATCAAGAAGAGGACTGGGCCTAAGGACTATTTACAACACACAAAACATTGGTTGGATAACACACAACATGAATTATATCTCTCATTTTGTAATTCAAATCCTGACATTAAGATTGGACAAACAATGTTTGAAAGATTAAAGCCATATTTTGTAAAGATAAATAAATATTTTTAAACTTGTTGTTGTCTATATCATGTTGAATGTGATCTCTACTATCAAGGGTTTAAAAAGATGATAGAAGAAAGAGATGGATATCAAAATGCTTTTCTAAAATGTCCAAGCCAATTCATAGCATCAATCTTATGTAACAAATCAATTTATCATGAAATACCTGAAATAGATTGCATAAGAGGAACTTGCCAATCATACGGGGATTTGGCTAAATTTCCTTTGAGAGTTGATGTTAGAATAGTCCCAAAGGATAACTGAGAGGGGGGTGAATCAGTTATCAGTTACTTTAAATATTTTCTTTTCTTAGATACCAATTAACATAAAGTAAATGCACATTCAGATAACACAATAGAGAACACAACAATTTGGTTACAGGGAAACCAAATAGGTAAAAACCCTGGTGGGAATTAGCACCCACAAAGAATTATACTTGAGTATAATTATCCCTATTAAGATATCTTGCAACCCTGTTAGGATTTGTTCTTTACAATGCAATAAGTACAGAGACCTAGTTAAAGATCAGACCCTATTAGGATTCTTTTACAAGTAACCCTATTAGGGGTGAGGACTCACTGTCCAAAAGCTCACTGCTAAAATAATGAAGGCTACAACCTTCGGTAGAACAGATATACACTATATCTTGTAGATGAACTATTTGAGTAGACCTGCTATCTTGATCAGTTCCATTGTGTTGTATACTTCCACTTCTTCTTCACATAGATCTTTTCTTGATGAATGAAATTTCTCTACTATCCCAAAACAACTGACATTCTTACCTGCACTTTTTTTGTCTTTATTCTTCTCATTCACACTTGGCGTTCATCAATTGAACTACTATAAGTATCTTCTCCAAAGGATGTGATCTTCATCATCTCTAGGAGTCCCTTCAATACTTCTTTAGTCAGCCACAACATCCATGCAACCTGATTAGAAAAATGCAACTCATACTAAATAGACGCGATGCTTCACAAAGTCGGCTTCACCAAATTAACTTCAACTTCACAATTCTGATAGAACATATTTGGCACCTTTAGATAATTATCTTTAACTCATAACTAAACATGAATACAAACACGCATATCCCAAGGATAGGTGCAACTCAAGAAATAATGTAATTATGTCGGCTCTTCACAAATAATCTTCAATCTCTGTAACTGTCATAACTGATTAACATAACTCTACTGAAACTTCATATCTGACTCGGTGTGAATGCACATATAATCTAGAACATGTATACACCATGGAAATGAACATGCATAGCTCCAGAACATCTGTACTTATAATTGCATATAGAACACTGTTGTATATTATATATTGTCATTAATGACAAACATACAATCAATTATTTCCACAGAAGCAAATCTCCAACAGTTGAAGATACTGACTTGACAAGGATGGTAAAATGTAAGAGTTATAAGTACATAAATTTTGAAATGAAATTCGGTAAATATTCAACAAGGTTGGAATATGTAGAGGAGGAGATACCTTTTGCAACATTTATGGAGAATTTTTCATAAATTGATACAACCATATATGCGTCATGTTTTTTTTTATCTAAATGGAAAGCAGAATAGTTCCAACTACTAAGAGAAACTTTCCAGTTGGAACAATTTTATTGGTTGTTCACTTTTCATAAAACTACTCTTTTGTTTCTCAAAAACAACTTCAAGCATAATACTACTATACAAAGCAGGTCACTATCATGGTACATGTTTCTTATCGACATGCACAATTAGATTTGGATGGTCTTGAAAGTACATATCAAACACAGGTCATAAAGAAAGAATATCACTTTTACATTAGTGATGATAAAGAGCATGACATACATTTTGTTGAGCATTGCTTTAACACATTTTTGGATATTTTGAAAACAAAGGCATCAAAATTGAAAAGCATTTTGTTTGTTCAGATGGATGTACAGCACAATTTAAATCAGCAAGGCCATTTTATGCACTATGTAGATATCATCGATACCAAAAGATATCACATCTTTGGAGTTTCTTTGAGAGTGGACATGGAAAGGGAGAGCATAATGGTGCAGGAGCCTGTATCAAACATGCTTTAAGAAAGTGTCAGCTGGACTATCAGGGATATCGTATAAATAATGCTCATGATGTTGTTGAGTGGTGCAAGACACATTTTGTGGCTCCAACTTAGGATCACACAACATCACATTTGGATCGAGTCATACCATTCATATTATTCTAGGATATATCAGGTATAAATGCAACATCGCTTGTTTTGAAGTTTAAATTTATGTATGTACTTTAAATTTATTTCAATTGAATAATTAAAGAACGTGTGTGTGTGTGTGTGTGTCTATATATATATATATATATATATATATATATGATTTTAAGTTGTCTTAAATTTTTACATGTATGTGTCTTGTTCAGGTGTTGATAGAAGATCAATCCATGGATGCAAGAGGGTAGAAAAATAAGATCTTTGCATTCAGTTATGAGTACAGATAGTAATGTGTGGTCATTGTATAGTAGAGATTACTCATGCTTTTGTTATGACTGCATTTCTGAAAACTATGGTGAATGTATCAACCAAAAATGTGGATATGTTAGTGAATAAAATTTGGTTCCACTAGATGTTACTAATACAAATGATTCTTTTGAGGATGAAAACTTTAACAATATTCTATTGATTTCAACCGATTATGACCATATTTCAGGTTTGATCAAAATTGGTATGTGTCCATGTAAATAACACTCGCATGTACACATGTTCTTATTTACTATTAAATTTAGAGCCACTCTAAGACATATATACAAACTTAGATGTTTAATTTATATTTAGAGACATGTTTTTTTGCAGGACATATTTTTGCAATAATAACATAGCCTGGAAATGTGGAATGTGTTACCTACTATTTATTGTGTTGCACCAAGGAGAGGATGAAGCTAACAAATAATGAAACAATCAATGAAATTATGCTTCCAATAGGTTAGTGTACATGTTTGTGTTTAATTTATTACAATTGAGGTATAACTTGTGATGTAATTATGTGCAGTTATATGGTTAATTTCACATCTATCTGTATATGTTGTTGGAATTGTGTGTGCAGGTTCATTTGTTGTGCAAGGAACATATTTGAAGCAAATCAAAATATTAAAACATGGGGTTCATTTTATTGATTATCAACCTAACAAGAAGGTTTATCAGTATAGTCATCTTGTAATTACCACTGTCCTATCTCTTCATCTAGTGACAGGACATGGGGTTCGTAAGTGGAGACTTGATAATGATGACCATGAGAGAATATTAAATGTTATCCAAGAACAAGCATAACCACTTGATGTGGTATACAACATGCATGAAATATGATCTGTACTAAATTTGTCATTAGAGAGACCAGAGGTTTTCTCAGCTCCATTCTTTCCTACCAGTGCCCATAGTGAATGGAGCAATTTTTTAAATTTATAATATCTCAAAAATGTCTTCAAGATGTGTATTTACTTTAGTTTTATCTAGTGAATTAATTCTAGGTTGAATGTGGATGCAGTTTATTTAGTTGGAATATGAATGTGTAGATCATGCATGTTGCAAAATTACTTAATTCTAGGATATAATTTAATTTTATAGGTAGAATTGTTTATTAATTAAATATGATCCATAAATAATTTTAAAATTAGGATCAGTCATATATATTAAACATATATATCAAATATGTATTTAAAAGCATGAGCTAGACATCATCATTTACATCATAGGTCAAGTAAATTTAATCAAAAAATGTATAGGTCACTTGAACTATATCTCTAGAGTGAAATTATATCTATGAAAGTATATAATGATGACATGTAACTGATTGAATGTTTGAAGATGTTAATTTGATTATCATGCAAAGAATTAATCAGTTAATGTATTGCATTGTCATTGATGTCAACTTGATATAATCTATATGGTCATGGAAATACTGCCAAAAACTTCAAAGAGCCGATGAATTAAAGGCTATGCTATCAGTAATGCATATAAGTCAAGTATTCACTAAGTGACTATATACATCGATGGAGTGCACACTGACGGTCAGAGTAAAAGAGAAAAGTCACAATGTTACCTGACGAGAAAATTCATAGCATTACTAACGATAAAATTCACAGTGTTGCACGATGAGCAAAACACAGAGTAACCCGACGGACAGAATATAGTGTTTCCTGACAAAAAATACAAGGATGGAGATCCCTATGAAAACTGAAGTCACACTGATGGAACAGTCAGTTATCACTAATGAATAACTAAAGTATTGTTCAATAGAACAGAGAGTTCAGAAAAAGACAAAATGCTTAGCTATCAAGAGCTAAAGATAGACTTAACTGATACTTATCATTGTTTTCATCATCCAGATAAAGATGGAGATAAGTAATTGATTTAAAGTTGATTTGTCCAGTTGGCAAGAAGATCTCTTTGAGAGAAAACTAGATTTTTCTTTAAATCTAATTGGCAAGAATTGTTGATCACACCAAGATCAAGAAATCCAAGAAAAGGTAAATCATGTCTATAAAGAGACAAACCCAATTCATTATGAATTGTGTGGGGAAGAGGAAAGATGCTAAAGAAAATCTAAAGGAGAAGAAAGTCTTCGTTCAGACTTGATCAATCAAGCTGAGGAAAGAGTTAGATTCTACAGACACTGACAAACAGTGAGACAGCATCACAAAGCAAAACAATGTGGAGCAAAGGTATAGAATTGATTATATTGATAAGATAGGTAATGCACTTACAATAGATCTAAAAATATGTAATTAAGTTGTATGTGTGAACATATCATTAATGTTTTAGTTTAACCATTGAAGCATCAAGTCTCTTAACCGAGAAGTACTTAAAAGTCTTTTACAATTGAGATGCATCCCAAGGAGTATCAAAAATTTTGATCATAGAAAGTAGCATTGGATATGCCTGATACCTATTGATAGGCCAAGTGAGTGTTTCATCAAGGATGGTAGCATTAGATGCCAAATACTAAGTGACAAACTATATTTTAAATCCTCTAACAAGGTCACACCTAACAGTGTGTTTGTAACCTTTAATAGGGTTGGCTCCTAACAGAGCTCACTTTAGAAGAGTGAAAATTTGGGGTACCGGTCCTAGTGGTTTTTCCCTTAATAGGGTTTCCATGTTAAAAATCCATGTGTTATGTGTTAATATTTTATTACTTTACTATTTTACATTTCGCATGTGCAATTCTGGATTTATCGGTATACTCTGCATATTTACTATGTTTCAGTAAATAGTTGACTGCTTATCGGTAATCATATAGAAGAGAGAATTACAAAGCAATCCAACAAGTTGTAAATTGATATAAGTATTTCAAGGCATTCATCTTGTAGGACAGAAAATAACTAGAGGCATAATTTGTGGTTATAAGTTTTAAGGGCTGATTTAAGGATTAATTATTGAGGCCACAGATTCACCCCCCCTCTCATTCATTACTAATAATTGGTATCAGATCTTGTGTGCTTAAGAAGGAAGGTTTCAATACCTAAGCTAAAGATCACAAGATGAACAGATGAGATGTTCACAAGTTGAACAAAGATAATTTTACTTCATGGCAGAGCAGAATAAGACTCCACTTATCAAGTATTGAAAATGGTGTTACTCAATACTTAGATACTAAATATGTGTTTCCCATAGGAGCACCCACAGTTGAACAAATGAGAGAGAACCATGAACACAACTTCATGATGATAGAGCTTGCTTCCTCACCTCTGATGCTGAGTTTGAAGATGTCAAAACCTACAAGACTGCAAAGCATATGTGGGACAAATTGATGCTTGTACATGGTGGTGACAAAAATATTTTGAGAGCCAAGGTAGAAATCCTTAGAGGAAAGTTCGATGATCTCAAAATGAAAGAAGATGAAAACATCACACAGTACAAAACAAGAATTAAAGAGGTATTCAATGTTATCCAAGGAGTTGTAGGTGTACTAGAAGAAGATGCAGTGGTAAGTAAAATTCTAAGAACCTTACTGCCTACTTATGCTATTAGATTATTTGCCATTCAAGAAATGAGAGTAGTATAAAATAGCAATGTTACTCTCGACAGTTTGATTGGAAGACTGATTTCATTTGAGATGAACAACTTTGATAATAGTGTCTTACCAAACATAGAGTCTGCATTCAAATCTTCTTTGAGAATAATTAAATCAAGTCATAAACACACCATGAGAAAAGATAGTGATAGTGAAAGTAAAGAAGAATATCTTGATGAAATTGAAGCACTTATGGCAAGAATAATGCAGAGAGGAAACGGTAAATATAAAGGTAAATTACCACTTGTTTGTTTTAATTGTAAAGAGATTGGACACTTTGCTGCAAGATGTCCTAACAAAAGAAAAGATGACAGAAGTAATGACAGATCATTTGAAAAGAAGTTTGACAAAGGTGATTTTAGAATCTATCGACAATCAGAAAGAAGAGATACCCAAGACTACAAGGACAAAGGAAATAAGGCTAGTTACCTAGAAAAATGCAAAGAAGATGACACTGACACCGAATTTGAGGAAGACATCGAGATGGTGTTTGTGGCAGTAAAAGATGATTCAGATGATGATGCTAAAAGGTATGTAGAAACTGTACTCATATCTAAAGTTAGTAAAAATGATTTCTAGATCATAGATAGTGGTTACACTCACCATATGACCGGTGACATGCAAAAGTTTGAGACTTTTGAATACTATAAAGGTGGTTCGTAAGAATGGGTAATGACACACCTTGTCTAGTTGAAGGTAGAGGAACCATAATGTTGAATAACCAGATAAAATGTGAAAATTCTTAATGGGTAAATAGATTGAATTATAATCTATTAAGTCTTTCTCAATTGAATAATTTAGGTCATAAAGTAGCATTTGAAAATAAGAAGGCAAAGCTATTTAATAAATCAGGAGATCTAATTGGTATCGATGAGCAGACAAAAGGTAACTTATTCTATCTGAATGATACTGACACCACTTTCTTAATGGCTAGAAACAAAGACATATGGTTGTGGAACAAAATATTGTGTCATATGAACTTTCACAACATGATAAAGATTAGCAAAAATAGAAATGTAAGAGGCTTACCAACGATGACCAAGCCCGAGAATATCATGTGTAAGAATTGTCAAAAAGGTAAGATGACAAAATCTAGTTTCAAAAGAAAAATCAGAATGAGGAAAAAGAGTTATTATGGTGATATATACTTTATTCTTTTTGTTATGATTACTCTAGAATGATGACAGTTATTATGGTGATATATACTTTATTCTCTTTGTTGATGATTACTCTAGAATGATGACAGTTATGTTTCTAAAAGATAAATCAGAAGCATTTAAGATGTTTAAATGGTACAAAGCAATGGTTGAGAGACAAAGTGGTAAAGAATTAAAATGCTTAAGATCAGATAGAGGAGGGGAATTTATTTCAGAAGAATTCACTAACTTTCATAATGAGCATGGAATCAAAAGACAGGTCTTTGCACCAAGAACACCACAGAAAAATGGTATTGCTGAAAGAAGGAACAGATCCATAGTTGATTGTGCAAGGAAACTGATGAAAGAGAAAGGCATCACCCAAATCTTCTAGAGAGAAGCTGTCAGTACTGCTTTTTACATATTGAACAGAGTACAATTGAAGAAAGACACCAAAAAGACACCTTATGAGCTTTGGTATGGATACACACCCAATGTAAGTAATTTCAAAAATTTTGGCAGTCAATGTTATATCTTAAAAGATGATAGAAATGGAAAACTTGACTCCAAGAGTGATGAAGGAATCTTTCTAGGGTATTCTACCAAGAGAAAGGCTTATAAATGTCTCAATAAAACCTCTAACAAAATTTTTGAAAGTGCAAATGTAAAGACAGATGAATTTGCAGAGAAGAATGAAAAGGAAAGAACAAAAGAACCAGAGGACTACAATAGGTTTGTGTACAATGAAGAACCTAACACTCCACCCAACCAACAATGTAGAGCTCTTGAGCAACGGATCATTGCACCCGAGCATCAGGCTGCAAATACCGATGATCAGAATATTGCTCAAGATGATGCACAAAGTGATGGAGAACAGAATGAAGGAAAAAATGACGATCAAGCTGATAGACAAAGAGCTAAACCTGTATTTCTAGATATGTCAGACAGAACCATCCATAGAACTAGATCATTGGAGACAAGAAGGCTGGTATGAGAACCAGAATTAAGTCTCTAAATACAAGATGTCTTATTTGTGATTATGAGCCAAAATATGTCAATGTTGCACTTGATAATGATGAATGGATAATTGCTATGAATGAAAAGATTGAGTAGATAGAGAAAAACAAGACATGGACACTTGTACCAAGACCAAATGACAAGAATTTCATTGGTACAAAATGGATATTCAGGAATAAAATGAATGAGAATGGAGAAGTCACTAGAAATAGCACAAGACAAGTATGCCAGGGGTATGCATAAGAAGAAGGGATTGACTATGGAGAGACCTTTGCACCCATTTCTAGGCTAGAAGGAGTGAGAATATTACTTGCTTATGCTGCATATAAAGGATTCAAGGTATATCAAATGGATGTCAAGTCCGCATTCCTAAATGGAATATTTGAAGAAGAGATATACATTGAACAACTAGAAAGGTTTGTTGATCCAAACAAGAGGGACATGGTATGTAGACTACACAAAGCCTTTTATGGATTGAAACAAGCACCCCGAGCCTGGTATGAAAGACTTTATTCCTATCTTATAAGTATTGGATTTGTAAGGACTAGTGAAAATAGTAATCTTTATTTGAAGGAAGATATTGATGCTAACATTTTGATTTTTGAGATATTTTTTTATGACATCATATTTGGAGGAAATGATATGCTATCAAAATCATTTGCAAATGAAATGAGAAAAGAGTTTGAGATGTCTATGTTTGGAGAGATCAAGTTCTTCCTTGGTCTACAGATCATGCAACAAGATGAAGGTATTTTCATTACACAATCCAAATACATCAAGGAAGTACTGAAAATATTCAAGATGGAAGAGTCCAAACTAGTTGAAACACCGATAGCAACTGGATGTAAGCTGACAAAGGAAGACAAGTAATCAAAGGTAAATTAGACTTTGTACAGATCAATGATTGGAAAACTCATGTATGTTGTACATACTAAACTAGATATTGCACATGCAGTAGGAATAGTTGCAATATTTTCTGCTAATCCCAGAGAATCACATATGACTGCTGTGAAAAGAATTCTAAGATATCTAAAGAATACCAAGGAATATGGCTTATGGTATAGAAGAGAAGGAAAATTTAAACTTAAAGTCTTTACCGACGCTGATTGGGCTAGAAATATTGATGACTGGAAGAACACAACTGGAGGAGCATCTTTATGGGTGACAAACTTGTCACATGGATCAGCAAGAAGCAAGGATGCATCTCTCAGTCTCCTGTAGAAGAAGAGTATGTTGTTGCTGCAGAAAATTGATCAAATATTGCATGGATCAAACAGTTACTGGAAGGTATGCATATGAAAATTCTTGAACCAGTAATTATATATTGTGATAATACAAGTGTAATAAATATTTCCAAGAATCCATTCATGCATGCTAAAACAAAGCATATTGCCATCAAGTATCATTATTTAAGAGAACAAATTCAAGAAAAGGAGGTGATACTTGAGTATGTGCAATCCAAGGAACAATTAGTTGATATCTTCACCAAGCCACTGCCCAAGGATGCATTTGAATACTTGAGAAAGAGACTAGGGGTCAGACCCTTGTCTATTGGTTAGTAAGATGACTAGAAGGCTGCATCAACCTACATATTATCATAATATCATTCATGTTGATGCAAGTAGAGAGATGGGATTCAAAGATACATCTATACACAATAAGGTATTTATCTACTCCAAGCACCAGAGTTATTACCAATGGATTGGGAAATTCAAGGAATATATTATGAATAGAAAGGATCCGTTTGGAAAAGATGTTTGTTTGGCATTGTTGTCAAAGAGAGAAATATCTCATTATCATACTGATAAAGGGAGATATTATATCCATTATCAACTCAAGGAGAGATGATATCCATCAAAGTATCCAAAGGGAGAAATGTAACAATAATGGGAAAGTACACAAACAAGAATGTGAGAGTACACACAAAGGAAAAGAATTATTGACAAGAGACATCAAAGAAAGGTGAATTGTCAAAGGGAGAGAGTTTGACATAGAAGAAGAACGCATCACATTAGAGAAATAAATATTCTACATCTATCTAGTGAAGGGATTGAAGACAGACAGAAAAATACAAGAATCAAATCAAAGCTATTTGAGCTTACCGAAAGCCAGACATTTGTAGTAGTTACATTAGGAAAGCTTGATGAAACTGTATATTTCATATTGTATTAGTAATAGTATAGTATGATAATGTAGTATGTTTCCATCAATGCCAATGGGAGAGATTGATGACATGTAATTGATTGAATTTTTGAAGATGTTAAGTTGATGATAATGCAAGGTATTAAATCAGTTAATGTATTGTATTTCATTGATGTCAACTTGATATAATCTGTATGGTCATGGAAATAATGCCAAAAACATGAAAGATTCGATGAATCAAAGGCTATGTTATCAGTAATGCATATAAGTCAAGTATTCACTAAGTGTTTGTATACACCGATGGAGTGCACATAGACGGTCAGATTAAAAGAGCAAAGTCACAGTGTTACTCAATGAGAAAATGCGTAGCATTACCAATGAGTAAAGTCATAGTGTTTCCTGACAAGAAAAACACAGAGTAACCCAATGGATAGAATTATAGTGTTGCCCAATGGAAAAGACAAGGATGGAGATCTCAATGACAACTGAAGTCACACCGATGGAATAGTCAGTTATCACCGATGACTAACTGAAGTGTTGACTGACAGAATAGAGAGTTTAGAAAATGACAAAATGCTTAGTTGTCAAGAGCTAAAGATAGACTTAACTTATACTTATCATTGTTTTAATCATCCAAATGAAGACGGAGATAAGTAATTGATTTAAAGTTGATTTGTCCAGTTTGCAAGAAGATCTCTTTGAGAGAAAATTGGAGTTTTCTTTAAATCTAATTGGCGATAATTTTGGCTCACGCCAAGATCAAGAAATCCAAGAAAAGGTAAATCATGTCTATAAAGAGACAAACCCAATTCATTACAAATTATTAGGGGTGAAAAAGAGAAGAGGAAAGATGCTAAAGAAAATCTGAAGGAGAAGAAAGTCTTCATTCAGACTTGATCAATCAAGCTGAGGAAAGAGCTAGATTCTGCAGACACTGACGAACAGTGAGACAACATCACAGAGCATAACAGTGTGGAGCAAAGGTATAGAATTGATTATATTGATCAGAGAGGTAATGCACTTACAATAGATCTAAAAATATGCAATTAAGTTGTATGTGTGAACATACCATTGATGTTTCAGTTTAATCATTGAAGCATCAAGTCTCTTAACTGAGAAGGACTTAAAAGTCTTTTACAATTGAGATACTTCTCAAGGAGTATCAAAAAGTTTGATCATAGAAAGTAGCATTGGATATGCATGATACCTATTGACAGGCCAAGTGAGTGTTTGATCAAGGATGGTAGTATTAGATGCCAGATACTAGGTGACAAACTATATTTTAAATCCTCTAACAAAGTCACACCTAACAGTGTGTTTGTAACCTTTAACAGGTTTGGCTCCTAACAGAGATCACTTTAGAAGAGTGAAAATTTGGGGTGCCGGTCCTAGTGGGTTTTCCCTTAACAGGGTTTCCACGTTAAAAATATGTGTTATGTGTTAATGTTTCATTACTTTACTATTTTACATTTCACATATGCAATTCTAGATTTATCGGTATACTCTGCATATTTATTGTGTTTTATTAAATAGTTGACTGCTTATCAGTAATCATACAGAAGAGAGATTTACAAAGTAATCCGACAAGTAGTAAATTGATATAAGTATTTCAAGACATTTATCTTGTAGGACAAAAGATAACTAGAGGAATAATTTGTGGTTATAAGATTTAAGGGTTGATTTAAGGATTAATTTTTTAGGCCACTGATTCACCCCCCCCCCCCCC
>MU225256.1:11063243-11133928 GCA_018584345.1 Thuja plicata | reverse complement strand
GATGAAATTAAATTAATTTAATTGAAATTAATTTAATTGGAAGAATAAATTAGTAAGTTTAAATATTTGATTTAAACTTTAGGAAATTGAGTTTAATTAATTAAATAATGGTAATTTAATCAATTGAAGCTTAATTAATTAAATAAAATTAATTATTTAATTAATATTGAGAATTGGATTAGATGATTTGAGAAATGAATTTAGAAGAAATAGATGATTAATTAATGATTTAAGAAACCATTACTTAATAGATGAAAATTAGGGTTTTAATGTAAAGTTGCAAGCCTGTCCATTTTAGGGTGTCTACAATAATATATATATACCAACTATATATATTAAAAAAGTTAAAAAAATACACATATAAATATAAAATACCTATTGAAAATGACGTTTGAGATTTTGGAAGCCCCCTTATGCTACTTTCAACCCAGTCAAAACAGTGAAAATGACTGTTTCAGTGTGTTAAATACCCCACCAAACTAAAACCCTAAATGAATTTCAATAGAAAGTAAGTAAATACTTTCGATCAAAAGTACTAACTTACTTTTGATTGAAAGCAAGTTAGGACTTTTGATCGAAAGTAACTTACAATCAAAAGTACCACTTTTTTCTACTTTCGATCAAAAGTACCACTTTTTTCTACTTTCGATCAAAAGTACCACTTTTTGGTACTTTTGATCATAAGTTATGATCGAAAGTATTTGTCAATTCTGATCGAAAGTGAGTTTTAATTTTTCTTCGGTCGCACTTTTCGGGGCAAATTCCTTCCTCCAAAAAAGTGTAACCCACTATTGTGGGTTCACCTGGTTAAACTAATACAGTAGTGATCTGCTTCAAATACAACTCTATTTGCAAATTTTCAGATATATGCTAAGTACATAATACCTCTGATCAATTTGTTCACTTCAGTTCATCTTATTCTTCATACTTCTTTTCTACTTGATTAATGCTCTTTCCTCTGTCACTCGGTATTGTCTGCAGAAAATGCTTGGTTTTGTCTTTAACCATTTTGATCAGTCATGCATAAACTTTGGATGTGTGCACATGATAGCATCATTGCATTACGATTCATAATGAATCTCTTGTCTCTTATATAGGCATCATAACTCATTTAATTTTCATCTTTTAAATTTTGTCGCTTAATCTCCATCGTTGGTTTTGCCGCTTAAACCTTCATCGACAGTTGTGTCAAAAACACATTTCAATCTTCTTTGTTCGATCTTACTTGAATTTTCATAGCCATTTGATCATTATAACAAATCTTATCATTTCCCTCAAGAATCATCAATTTTCATCTCATCATTTTAGTCGGCCTCAGTTTGATTTAATTGCTCAATCAATATTGTGATGTGTCGGTGATCCCCAGCTCAGTTATCACTGTGCTTGGTATACATTGTATTTACTCGGTGTTCACTATTACTTAGTGTATACATAATTCTTCAATTACCGACCACATAAACTTTGTTTGTTCCAAATATTTAATTCATAATAGATGTTTGTAACCATCATGATACTCAAATATTTTGACATCAATGACAATACATTAACTGATTAATGTCTATCATCGCATCTATAACTCAGTTGACCATCAACAAAATGACTTCAAACATACAATCAATTGTATTTCATCAATTGACAATGGCATCAATCTTTTCAGTGTCCACTTCAATAACTCTGTTTAAAACAATAAAACCTAGAATTTTTCCACTATCTACACCAAAAGAACATTTCAGAGGATTTGGGAACATTTTGTACTTGCAATTTTTTTCAAATATATGTCTAATAACACTAACATGATCTTGACAAATAATGGACTTGGAAAGAATATCAACAATGTAAACTTCTAGAATCTTATGGATGTAATCATGAAAAATAAGTGTCATAGAACGTTGATAAGTAGTACCTGCATTTTTAAATCCAAAGGGTATTACAAACCAATAGAAGGTTCCCCAAGGAGTGATAAAAGAATTTTTGTATTGATCTTGAAGGGGAAGAAAGATTTGATTATAACCATAAAATTCATCCATAAAGATAATAAAGTGTGTCTTGTAGTAGAATCCACAATCATATCAATGTTCAGGAGTGAGAAATCATATTTCAAGGACGCTTTATTTAAATCTTGAATATGTATACACATTCAAATTTCATTCTCTCCCTTGGATACGAATACACTAATTGAGATCCAAGGAGAATAATCGATCGGACAAATAAAACCATCATGAAGGATTTTTTACATTTCTATCTTCACAAGCAAAGCAATTTTAGGATTCATCTTGTGTATTTTTTTTTACCGATTTTACATTGGGAAGAAGAAAAATGTTGTGTAAAAATTTTGGGATCAATGTCAGGCATATCAGAAAAAGCCCAAAAAAAGACATCAGGAAATTCAAGAAGAGAAGTAAGTGTTGGAAAGTGAAAATGCAAGCAATTGTTATTTTTTCATTGATGTCAAATCTTAACTAGTGAGACTATTGTTATTTGTTTTAGTACCATATCTATTGATTGATGAAGAAGATTAAACAAGAAGACCAAGTGAATGGTTGAGTTAAGGAAAATAAAAGGGTACTTGATCAGTTGGCACTCTGGCAAAGTAATTAGTTGTTTATCTTTCAAAGACAATTTTTATGGCTGTTTTGTGTCGAGCAAGTCTGGCTTGTGTCGAGCACCTATAAAATTGCCAAGTGGAAACAGTGATTGCCGAGCAGATCACAAATGTTGGTCGACTTGTAGTATTTGAATTAATGATGAGATTTGAGATCTCTAGCCGACTTAGTTAATTTTATTGGGATATGTAAAGTTAATTAAAGATTGATCCACGTTATTTAATGTATGGATAACCGTAATTAATGCATGGATTCAAGATTTAATTAGAGACTACTTTGGAGAAGTAAATGCAATGTACTGATGGAATGATCCGTTGGATCTGACCTAACCTAAGATCTACGATCTTGATTAAGCGGCAAAGATTTATCTGACCTAAACAGAGAGGTATATGATAACCTCAAGGGGTTATTCTTTGAAGTGTGGATGTACGGATTGATGTACATGTGTGTATGTAAGAGGATTGCATAGTTGATTTACTGATTGGCATGACCTAGCAGAGAAGGCTGAACACAGAAGCAGAAAGTTGCATGTGTGATTGTTTGACGGATTTCCAAGCAGATCAGAAGATTGAAATGACAATGCAGACCACTCAGTAAGTTAGCATCAAAGCTATAATTGGATCTGAATTTGCAAAGTAAGTTGTATGTATCAGATCACAACCGTTGATTACTTTCTAACCACTGTACCAGTTAAAATCCTTTAACAAGGTTGACCTAACAGTCATTTGTATAAATCCTCTAAGCAAGGTGACATTCAGGTGGAATGTTCTAAGTCCTCTAACAAGGCCACTCTTGACAGGGTGATTAAATCCTTTAACCAGGTCACACCTAACAGTGTGTTATTATAACCTTTAACAAGGTTGGATCCTCACAGAGCTCACTTTAGAAGAGTAAAACTTGGTAGCATGTTACTGGTGGTTTTTCCCATATTGGGTTTCCACGTTAAATACTTGTGTCAACTTGGGTGAATGCTTATGGTTTGTTTTACTGTTATGTTTCTACAAGATAATTACATTAAACAGTAAACTACATGATTAATTTGTTGACATATGCTACTGCTGCCGAGTAGATCTGAATTGTTTAAAATACAGAAATTTTTATTTGATACATTTAGACCTGAGGATAACTTATTCACCCCTCCCCTCCCAGTTATTCTAAATTCATTCTAACAGTAAGCTCTTTTCATTCATCAGCATCTAAACACTTTCCAATATTGATTACTTTTTCTACATTATAAGGATCCATTTTCACATCAATAGGGTCACTAATTAATAGATTTCTTTTTTGAGGGACATCCATTGGCAAAGAGAATTCGTGTTTATATTTGGAATTAGCCTCGTTTCCAAAGTATTATTTACTATTGAAATAATAAGGGAATTGCCTATAGTGATGATAGAAAGGGATATCATAATGTGCCCCCAATAATTCCACTAAAGAGTCATTGTTGCTAAAGATATCGAGAGAAGGCTCACTGTCACAATCAATAAGGTGAAGATTGACAAGTTTCAAATGTTCCAAAGATATAGTGTTAACATTGAGAGTAACTTGTGGATTTTTATAAGGATTAAACCCCAATCCATAAGAAAATTCATGCCCCTCATTTCCTAAGTGTACTTGAATTTCTTTTTCATGTTTTTCGCTTCCATTCCCATGGAATACTTTTTTTCTATTAAATGACAACCAGGACCATAAAGAAAAGCCATATTAGAAAGACTTAAAGGAGCCTCATAATTCACTATGTCATAACAATCAGGTTTAATAGTTTCCAAGGTTTTAGTAGGATGAGAAGCAACAAAAAATTTATTCCTAAGCTCAGTAGAAAGAGGAGTTGTTGTCGTGGGTTGTTCTTCAACTTTTGGTTGTTCAAATTGCAATGTTGAAAGTTTGTATTCACCCACATAAGTTGGTGTGAAACCTAAGGATCCTGAATCATCATCTGACAGGAAACTAGTATAGAGGTGTCATCCTTAGGATAAGGATCAATTTTTTCTTCAAGGGATATTGTTTTATTGTTTGATTCAGTGTGAAAATAACTATTTTGTCTATTGTCTGCCACAAGTGTGTACATCATATTGTTTTGAATGAACTTGCCTTTACGATGGAGGGTGGAAAGAACATAATGCATAACATGTAAATAAGGTTTTCCCAAAATAATATTTTAATTAAGAGGTCCAAGCATCACATGAATAGGAGTGGATAAAATAACCGGACCTACCTTAATAGGTAATGTGATAATACCCAGTTTTTGCTTAGTAATATTATCAAAGCCACGAATAGGAATGAAATCAGGCTTAATAGTTGAAGTGATGACTTTAATTTCATGAAACATGTCAAGACTACAAACATTCAACCTAGACCCATTGTTAATCAAGGTCCTACGAATGATACTTTTGTTAATAATAACAAAGACCATATTGAACTTCCTTAGGAGGTAGATCATCTTGAGTAAACACAATTTGAGATGAAACACAATTAGAAGGTATACATTCAAAAAAGGAATTAATGTTATCTTGTGAAGGTGGTGGATCTGGAAGAGAGTTAAATATTTTTTCAATGCTTTGTGGTATGTTGGATAAGTTTGAAGAAGTTCCCAAACAAAAATCTTGGCAGGGGTAGCATGTAATTTTTCTATAAAATCGTAGTCTTTCCCAAGATTAGGAGATAAGCGTGGTGCCGGAGAAAACATGGTTTGGGAAGGTGAAAGAGAAGTAGGGACAAGTATATTAGTGAGTTGAGGATTATTTCTTGTGCAATAGGTGTGAACCTTCGCATGATACTCTTTAACAAACTCTAAAGGACTCCTAGATTTGCCCTTTATGATTATAATCAACTTATTAGGGGTTTGAAAAGAGCTACATGAGTTATATCCATTGACCATAATCACAAGTGTGTTGAGAGTTTGAGGACTTGGTTGATGATAACACTTAACAATAATGATAAGGTTTTGACGAGTTTGAGGAGAGTTTGATTGATTACATCCTTTAATAATTATCACAGGTTTAACATAGTGTTTGTCAATATTGTAAATAAAGCTACCCAAAGGAAGCAAACTAAATAGTTTTTGGAAAAAGGTTTCTTTCGGAGATGTAGAGGAATATTGAGAGATGAAGTCATCAAGAGCTTCATCTAACATAGAAAAATATTCATTACTATACAACTCAGTAAGGGCATAAATATTGTAACAACTAAAGGACTCATCAAAGACACTAAACTCTTGAATAAATAAATCAGACATGTTTAAAACAATTTATAAATGCAAAAACAAAATTTGTATTTTTGTATAAGATATGAATGCAATGCAACTAGAAAGGAAAAAGGACAACTATTTTTTATTCTTTTTATGATTTTGAAATGCACTATAGTAATTCTAACTAACCACGCAAAAACTAAATGGATGAAAAGTAAATCACAATTGTTCTTTTTAGAATTAAAACACTAACTAACCACATCAAAAGAGTAAAATGCATGAAAGGGATGGGTTCACCAAAATGTATAATAGAAAATAGGATGCAGTGTCATGAGGATATCACATCCCAAATTTGATTATACATTGAAATACAAAACTCCCCTTTTAAATAAGATTTGATTGATACAACCAAGGATAAGGGTACCAATGCGAGATTTATGCTTTGAAAGGGTGTTTTGTGAGATTCCTTACAAATATTGGGAAAGAACTATGAATGTAAATGAAAAATTTGATCTATGAAAGAAAGTACAAGGAGAGAGAGAACCTAGAAATGTAATGAGAAGATGGAGCTTTGAATCTGAATCTGACTGTCGTGGAACCTCAGATCATGTTGTAACAATGGATCTTGCAATCAGAGACTTGTAGTTGTATGTCCTTGAAATTTCTCGAAAAATTGGGAGGGACAAGTCGAGACTCGACATGTACCCAAGGACAAGTTGACTTATTGACTTGTTCCCAAGCTTTCCTGCTCTGAATTTCCCTATTGCAGTGATTTTGTAGCTGACAGAGGTCTCTAAATCTCTAACTGAATTCAAACTTCCAAACCTACAGATTTGATAAAAAGGTGTGTGTGTGTGGCTATATAGGCATTTTTCTTGGTCAACCCCCCATTTTGGTAGTTCCCACTTCCACCGATAGGTGTTATAATAGATAGAAACTATAGTGCTCATGAATCTAAAGTATGTCTAAATTGCTAAATGAGCTAAGATGCATAATAAAATTCCTAGATCTAACCCTATGTAAGGTACAGTGAAACCCTATCATGTAAATGTAATCAATGTATGATTGATTGCATGCAAATAATCATAGATTTGAAATGTAAACATGAAGCAACAATGCATATATTTGAAAATAACAAGGAATCATGCCCAACTCTAAATGGAAAGAGTACTCCTAGCCATCCTCATGATCTGTTTGAAGTTCCATGATGATGTTGAAAATGATGTCTTGGATGTCTTGAGTTCTTGAGGAAGAATGTACATACTTGATGAAACCTTCAATAGCAAAACCTCACTTCATAGGATGTCACCAAATTGGGGTCTTCACCTTGCAATTGATTTCATGTATCCCAAAATGAGGTGTGAGGGTTGTCTTTACAGTGAATTCGGGAAACAAAATTAAGCAGGCCTATTGTAGGTCTGGAACCCCGCACATGTTTCAAGATAGACCCCGACCCTAAATATGGGCAAAAGATCCTAGGGACAAGTCAGCCTGTCAACTTGTACTTGAGGAACAAGTAGGCTTGTCAAAATTTTCCTTGGGAACAGGTCGAGCCCTCAATCTATTCCACCTAGAATCTGCTCAAATTTGATAGGTGGGTCACTATCAATCCACTGGTGCAAGATTCAAGGAGTCAACTAATTCCAATGTTGGGATTGAATTCTGAGGCCATAAATGGGTTGATATAAGGCCTAGGAGATGGAATGAGTTTTTTGATTGGAGGAAAATAGAGGAGGACACCTAGAAATAAGGTCCTACCTCAATTTTGCACAAGTTTGAAGGGATTAGAGGACCCATATTTGAATTAGATATGCATTAAATGCAATCATGAATTCCTAAAAAATAATCTATAATGTAAATATAGTAAGACATGTGTTAAACAATCATTAAATTGTAGAGCACATTAGGTTCTTACAATTTAGGATGATACAATAAGATTAGGATTCTATTTTTTTTTATATGCCCTTACATATGGATGTATGAGCTAAGATCCTTTGTTTGGGGGATTGCATCCTTAAACTTAGTGATGTCTTATTTTTTTACAATTCGCCCATGATCATCTCTCTCTCATTTCTTTTCTCTTTTTCTTCTCTCTCATTTCCTTTACTATGAGCATGAGGTTGTCTCATACTCTCGCTAAAGTGGGGGCTAAATATACCATCCTAAATTGTAAGCACTCAGTAAGTGCACAATTTAAGGACTATTTTGCACCCACCTTTATGTATTTTCTATGATATGACCTCATATGGCACTTAATGGAAACCTAAATTTAAATATGGGTCCTTTCTCCTTTCAATCTTGTTTAAAATCAAGGTTAGCCCTTATTTCTAAGTGTGCTCTATTTTTTTCCTCTAATAAAATAATTCATTTTACCTCCTAGGCCTTATATCACCATTTATGGAATTTTTGTTCTTTCCTGACCTCAAATCTAGCTGAACCTTGAAATCCCGCATCCTCTCAATGCATGAGACCCATGGTCCTGATTTGGGCCTTGACTGGGTGGAACAAAGAATTTCAAACGTTTTGTTCCTGGGAATAGAATGTTTCAAATGTTTTGTTCTTAGGAATGGAATGTTTCAAATGTTTTGTTCCCCGACATTTATGCCCATATTCAAATTGGGTCCCCATCTTAGTGTTTTAACGAAGGATTTTGATTTATAGTCAGCTTGCTTGAGTTTTAACCTCCAAAATGTTGAGAGGTATATAAACACCCTATCTCTCCTCATTTTGGTATCCATTATCATTTGCAAGGTATTCATAATCAATTTCAAGAAATCAAGCATTTAAGCTATCAAGTGCAGAGAATAAAATCTAGTTCAAGAGTCATCAATTCCTGCAAGCATCTATCATTCTTCTTGAGCATTCAAGATATTATTTTCCATAGATCTAGCTTCTTCCCCATTGGAGGCCAAGAAAAAGGATTTTTCTATGAAGGGAGGAGATACACATCCATCCACATTCATTCAGGTCTTCTTCCCTCCCTCCTCAATCAAAAATTGTGGTGAATTACAACATCCATTCCATAAGGTTTTGTCTTGCATGATTTCCTTTTGGGTTTTTGTGTTAAGTTAAAGCTATTGCATCACATTTAAAGAAGCATTTGCATTGCCAAGGTATGACATATTTTATTTATTAGATCTAGCCTCTACTACATGATAGCATGCATTCATTTATTTCATTTCATTTCAAGATTGATTCCTAAATAGGGGTTTGACTAAGGAAAACCCATGTATCCAACATTCTTCCTTATTTTTATTGTACAAGAAAAGGTTATAGAGATGTTGTCAAAAACCTGAGAGGATCAGGACCTTGCAGTGCATCCCTAGAAGTTTGAGATTAAACCTAGGGAATGGAACATTTCAAAAAAATTGCTCCTAGGTATAGAACATTTGAAATGTTTTGTAACCTCCAAATCCATCCCAGATTTGGAAAGAACACAGGTTACAACTTCAGGATATCAAATCTAAAGTTACAAGTGTTTGTGGGATCCAGTCTGTCAGAAATTCAGATCTGAAGTGGCATACTTCCTATTCCAATTCTAGGTGCACACAAATTATCTTCAATATCCTTCTACATCTAATTTATAGATCGTTTGAGTTAATTTCTTATCTTGATTAGTCATTTACATCATATTCTTATCTATCTCTTTGATTTTGAACAACAAAGGAATATAAACCCCTAAAACAAAGATATTGCATTAACATCCTTCCTAAGTGTTGTTGATCATATTTGTCTTGAGGTGGTTTGTTATTCCAATGTATTGTATAAATTTAGAAATCTTCCACTTTGCATTGCTTCTCATTTCATATTGTACAGGTACATATAGATCTCTTGTACAAGTGTTATATTACTTGCATTACCTATATGGCATATAGAGATTTAGGTGACTTAATTTGGTTAGTCATATCATTTCAAACATCTAATCACCACCATAGCATTAGTGCATATCCATGTTGAGTCATATCCTTTCTTGTGTAGGGTTAATCATGTTAGTGATTGAGGGTTCTAGGTTTTAGTGGTTAATTAAAAACTCTTAATCATTGAGAATGAGCTAGCCCTTAGTTTTTCCCAGCCTATAGAATCTACTAAACCTCCCAATATGTGTAACCCTTACTTTTTCTTAACATGTAGGGGCTTAAAACCCCACATACTGTATCACTTGTTCATTTTTGGTCTTCATTCCCTCCACATGTGGCTCCACCTCAGGGGTATCTCCCTTAGGAATCTCCTCTCTCTAGCTACCAATGCTTCACTCAAGTTATCAAATCTACCTATACATCACTCAAATAGCATTGAGGGATTATTTTTTAAGGAATGAAAGGGAAACAAATTGCAAGAAACAAAACTTGGATATACAATACTAGATTTTCATGTAGAAAAGAGGTGTTGGAACAATGGTTCCATGTACTCCAAAATCATCTATCTAGTTTTTCTTAACTTTGCCCCCAATTTTTAGAGCCACTATGGAGAACTTTAACATCCTAAATGCCAGCTCTTTGATCAGGGAGAAATAAATTTTTCAGGATTATGAGTATAGGGTGGCTTCTGAAGACATTATTTTTTCCATTAGTATATGCAAAGGGAAAATAGTTTTTGAACCATCACCGAAAGACAGACTTTTAATACAAACCAAAAGTACAGATAACAAAGGTCACCGAAAGTGTTAAGACAAAAGAAACCCGACAAGACAGATCACAAGAGTAACCCGACACAGTTTTCATAGTTCAAACCAAAAAATATTGAAGTGCAAACCAACAAAGTAGAAAAGCAGAGGAACCTGATAGAGAAAGGGAACCCGACGGACAGTTCATAGAAGGAACACCGAAAGACTGAAAACAGAGCAACCCGAGCATCAGACACTGAAAGTCAGTTAAATCTTGAGAAATGTGGATCTAACTTCCACGTCAGATAAAACACTTATGTTTTATATTTAGCATTTTTATTTGATTTAAAACCATTTCTCGAGGGACAAGCAATGTAATTATAATTATTTTAATCAGTCTAACTGATTGAAAACATGCAGACTAGGAGATCAAGGTCAAGTTGTAAACCTTTGATCATAGAGTTATCTTTGTAATACATGAAACTAAAATAGGTCAATCTATTGTATAAATAGATGTGTAATCATTCATTTCAAAAATGATGAGAGGATGAAACTAGCCAAGGAGCACATCTATGGATCAGACTAAGGTTTTCACGCAAGAATAGCAAAAGATGGATTAGGTTATCAAGAATCAGATTCAAGACTATTGAGCAGCAGAGGTATTGATCAATCACAATAGGTGATACATTATACTTGTAATATTTAATGGATCTGTAATTAGCAATGGTAGATTGCATACACTCAGGTCACTGAATATTTTTGTCTACATTATAAAAAGTGTAGAAAATAGAAGAAATCCTTTCAAGAAAGGTGGATTTAACAATCCTTTGTAAATCTCTTAACCGAGTGCACACTAAACAGTGTTGCTAAATCTCTTAACAGAGTAGACCTTATCCAGTCTCCACATAATACTCCTAATAGGGTTAGATCATCGGAAGTGATGAAATTGTAAGCCTTAACCGGCCCCTTCCATTCTGCAGATAATGAAGCTTTGTGGGTTTCATCCTCACCACATTTTTTACCTTCTAACAGGGGTTTTCTGCGTTACCAAATCTTGTGTCATGTGTCTATACATTTCATGAATGTTTCTATGAATGTTTTACATGCTAATTAGTTTATGAGTTGATGTTACATACACAAAGATAGAATAACATATATGAATGGTAATACAATTGATTACTAAAAGGATAAAGGTTAATTGATAAAAAAAATTTAGGGTATTGATTCACCCCTCCCCTCTCAGTACACCATTCCATTATTTTCAACAGCTTCTTCTTGGCAGATTAAAATAGATATTATTGTTTCTTTAAGACCTATCAAGAATCCTAGAGATAGATTCTGGACTCCTCCTTCTGAAAGGGTTAAAGTTATTTTTATGGGGTGGCCAAGGGTAATCCCATGGCAACTGGGTGTGGGGGAGTGATTAGGGATGAGAATGGCTTGTTTCTTTCAGCAGTGGCACTCCCCTTGGGTTTCTAGACAAACCACCTTGTTGAAGCCATATGCCTATCATGGATTAAGAATAGCTCACCTCCTTAATTGTAAAATAGTCTGGCTCAAAGGAGACTCAAACAATATAATTCAATGTTTGAAAGGGGCTTATAAACCATTGTGGACCATTGATATTTGGGTGAGAAAATCAATAGAAATTATAAGGTCTCTTGATAAAGTTTATATTTACCATACCTACTAGGAAGAAAATAGAGTGGCTGACTTTTATGCAAACGCAAGGGTTCGTGCCAAAGACTGTATTACATGGCAGAAGGGAGACCAGTTGAATGATGGCATCATCATTTTGATGATGTATGATCAAATTCATGGAAGGGGAAATAATATCCCTATAAGGTAATTATAATAATGTCAGTAAAATCCTTTTTTGTCATTATTATCAGGAGTGCGAGCCAAGTTGGGAGATTTTATGCAAAATTTTGGCTTTATCTCTCCCACGCTTTCAAGGTGTTGTGGAGGCCATTCTGGATAAGAATTGTGCTCTGATTTTCCCTTCTCATTATCGTCGGTGAAAATTTTAGAATATGGGTGGAGATAGATAGAAGGTTGAGCCTATGGAGTGTGCCTTGCTTAAGAGCAATGCTATAATTTGGAGGGTTCTACAGAAGGGAGGATGGTGCAGGAGCACACCTAACTCAAAACCCTAGCTCCTTATTTCTGGCATGTACTGACTCTAGCCAAGTCAGGAGAGTGTGTGTGGACCTTAGAAGGTCATTTGTTTTTCCCTAAAATGGATATGACTAGGTCAATCCATGTCTAGATAGGTTGCTTAGTTGGTTTCTTTTAGTTGTGTTAGTGTGAGGTAGTTTGGAAGCCTCTGGAAATCCAACCAAGGCAGCAGGAACCCTTGATAAACTGCTCAGTTGACACTGATGCCGAGTTAACACTAAAGCCGAGTTAACACTGTAGTTCAGTTAACACTGATGCCGAGTTAACACTGTAGCTGAGTTAACACTGATGCCGAGTTAACACTGCAGCTCGGAAAACACTGATTGTGACTGGCGCTCGACTTGCATTCCTGTTGCTCGGCAATATTCAGTTGTAACGGCCCGTAAAAAGTGGATCTTGTCTTTTATGGACAGTATGGTTAGTGTAACGGTTCCTGAAGAGATTCTTGTGAATGAGTGGACCGTTAGGGTTGTTTCCTATGAGAGGATGGTTACTAATAACATCAAAAAGCCTTCATTGTAGAGATCTAGAGAGTAGAGATTGAAGAAAAAAGAAGCTACAGGAAATCACAGAGTTGCGGATTATTGTACTATTTTGTTTTGTTTCCAGTAATGAGAAGTTGTAGATAGTGTGTTTAGTGGATATCAAACTTCTTTGTTCATTTTGCATGCAAGTAGATTAGTTACTTTATTTTTCTATTTTGCAAGCTATTAGTTCTTCACCCGTTCTGGGTTGTAAACAGTAATGGCCCCTCGAGATTCCTGAATCCATGGTGAGAATCATGTGTTGGGATGGAACTCGAGAGGAGCCCTTGTACATAGTTTCCTTTTTGTTTTCTGTAGGAGTAACAACAAAGAGTCTGGAGATCTTACCCTAGGCGAGCTTGGTAATAGTCCGGCTAGGGAAGAGAATGAGAGCAATGTTCTGAAAACATTGGTTGAATGAATCTATTTGTGTAGGTTCAGTAAGGAGGAGATGAAAAGCATTTCGATGGGGAGTGAGTCTTGAAGAGGAGGTAAAGTTGAGAGTGACTTACCTTAGTTTAGGGTTGTAAACACCCTAAGGGATCTAGAAAAAAGATCTCAGAACAGAGCCAAGCTGGTTCTGTAGCAGCAACAAGACTTCTGTCCACATCAGAGGGCTAACCCCATTCATTAAAAAGGTTCATGGTTGGGGCCCTAAAATCACAAAGATCTTTGCCAAGGGGTGGAAAGAAGGGAAAATGTCTTTATTTGGTAGGAACCTCACTATTGATGAGAATTTGGCGACTGAGATAATTGGTCTTTCTATGGAAAGCCTTAAATTTTTAGAGACAAAAAGTATTCAGATTTGGTTACTAAGAAGTTTCCAAAAATGGACGAGGAGAGGGAGAATTTGGTTAAAATCTCCAAGAGTAGTTATGAAAGTTCTCAAATCAATACCGTTTGGAGGGAGGTTCTAAAGGTTATAATGCAATATGCTACCTTGGACAAGCGGTTGACAAGGGCCTTGCGTCATCATTTCGTCCTCCTGAATCACTTCAGGCACCAGGTTAAAATCTCTATCTCTTTGTATCTATCGTCTTCCTTGAATGTAAGTATTAGGGAACATAGGAAAAACCCTAATAAGAACCTTGTTCTTCATGAGGGTCTTCTTTTGTTAATTTATGAACATTTTAAGGTTATGCCTCGCCCTTCCAATCTTCCCCCCATTTTGGTTTTGTGTGATGATGAGTTGGGAACAAGCTATACGAAGGAGGAGTGGAATACTGAAATGGAGGAGGCGGATTCTGAACCTAAGCATAAAAAAAGAGGCTCGAAATCTAATAAGAAACCCTCGACAACTCATAAAGGGAAGACAAAAGGAAAAGAGATTTTGTTTCCCCATCTCTTGGATCTGGGAAGAAGAATTCTAAAGGAAAGAAATTCACCGCTTCCCCTGCTTTGGATAAAGGAAAATCTTTGGTGAAGGAGCTCTCCCCATGTGTCACAAAAATTAGCGACTTTGGTTTCCCCCACTTTTTATGACTCTTACACCTCTTATCCTGCCACAAATAGAGAAGATAAGCCTCGGTTTCCTTTGGATATCAACATTGATTCTCACTATTCCAAGTTTGATCAGGAGTTCCCTAAGGACATTCTTGCTATTGCCAAAAATAGTGTTATGGATTTTTCTAGGCTCATTAAGTGGGCCTTTTATGAAATCAAAGATATCAAAATAAAGAAAAGGGCAATTGGTAGCAAATAGGAGCTTTTGGTGGATGATGCCACGAATAAGAGTATTATGCAGGACAATAAAGATAAGGAACTTTGGACAAAAGATGAGAAGAAGTCAGTGGTGGGTTGCCTTCATAAAATGATGGAAGCCATTGAAAAATTAAAAAAAGAATTATGAAGGGAAATTCACTAGCATTGAGGAGAAATTAAAGAGAATTAAGGAAAATCACCTTTCCATTGTGAATATGAGCCACAAGGTCATCAAGACTGCAACAGAAAGCATGATCACAATGGTTGGCAATATGGAAAATATGCATCAAGATAAGCTGGTCGTTGACCTGGACATGGACAAAGATAAAGGCAATGATGAGGACATTGGGCCAAGCAAGAGAACAAGAGAGAACCTGAAAAGAAAGGTAAATAATCTTCCTCAGGACATCCTAGAGGTGAAGAAGGTGGTGCTCAACATGAATCATCACGAGGCTGAAGTTGTTGAGACGTTGAAGAATCTTGCTTAGGTTTCCTTGCTCTTTCCTGGTTTTCTGTTATTACTTTGTTAAGTGTTTTGTTGTCTTTTTGTTGTTATTTTTTTAGTTGTATTATTCTTAGGGCATCTTTTTGGTTTGTGGACTCTATTGTTCAATGTAATCTCTACTAAGACTTTTTGTTAAAGGTTTACAAGTCCCTTCAAAACTTGTTTGTTCTGTAATCAAAAACTTTTCCCCCGATACTTACTATCATAGTTTGTTTTTGTTTTTATTTGGATATATTACAAAATATAGGGTCATTTTTTATGTTGCAACAATTCCAATTTTGCATGTTTTGATCTATAATTTATATATAATGAGTATCATTGGAAAATCATAGTTTTTTTAACACGTCCTTCCATAATCACCTTAACTAAAATAAACTATAAGTATTTGTAAGATTGCATCTTGAAATATCTCGAGTGGTCTCATCTCTTGCCCCTCTCTATAGCCATGTTCTCAAACTAGATACACATAATTGGAAGATAATATGGGGAAATGCAAATGAGCTTGTCCAAGGATTGATTGGGACCATGTTGATTTTAACACTTCATGTTCCATCTCACATTTTGAGTGCCCACACTCTTTGGACTCAAATTTGGGGGATCCATAAAGACCTACATCATTATTCATTTCCTATAGATCCTAGTGTGGGTAATTTTGTGCCTCTTGACGATTATGATAACCTAATGTATGATTATGATACATGAGAACAACTTTATTATTTGATAGGCATTGATAGTTGTAACGTCATTGAAGCTTCTCTTAATGCTCCTCCTTCAAAAACATCCATTGGTTCTTAAGCTTCTATGAATCCTAATCTAGATATAGAGGAGTCATATTTTGTCTTCATGTCACTAGGGGGAAAAGCACCAATAACCATCATAGGTAGCTTTATGCACCCTAAGTTCCTAAACAATACATCAAATTCTAACAATTTTTTTTGTTGTTGTCTTTATGTGTGACTTAATTGCTTATAGCTATTATTTTTGCTTCTCGGTAGTTAAGATGAACATTGTGGGATCCATTATGCATGCAATGGTGAAAAAATTATCATTTCAAAGTGTAATTTGAGACATATTTTCTATTGTCACACAACTTTTATTGGTACAAATGCCCCAATAATTGTGTGTTATTGGTATAGATAAAGTTGCACAATTGATCTAATTATTATCTTTTTTTCCCCAAAAAAGGGGTATCTATTGGGCAACGTCTAAGCAACAAACTAAAACGCGTATCTTACCAAGGGGACACTTAGTTTTTTTTCCCAATGACCTTTATTGATTTTACGTTTTAGTTGGCTATTTAGCGACTACCTATCTATTGGCCCTCTACATGTTTTTTTAAAATGGGCTTTTAATCAGTGAAATCCAATGAATAGCTGGAACATGGGCAATTACTAGTGTTCTTCCCCTACCCTAAGGCTAAGGATTAACATTCCAGTGATTCATATTTGGGTGTTCATATTTAGACATCTATTGTAGATACATTATCATTGTATATCAAAAAATATAGTTGGAATACACTTTTAAGATCACATCATCTTCATAACTTGTTGCTTTGAGTAATTCTTTATAGAAAATACATCATAATCTTCTTTATTTTGGTACAATGGTATGAGTACACGAAAAATATTATAGGTTTTTCAGTCTCATCTTGTAGACTTCGAACACTTGAGAATGTGTATTCCATCTTTGATGGCAACCCCATCATAGTTGTCACGCAACTATTATCTTTGGATCTTGATCTTCAATTGTTTCTAACTACTTCTAGCACGTTTCGACCCTTTTTTATGCAACATTTGAACTATTTATAGATAACATTATTCATCATAACCTTTCTTCCTTAATGGGAACGCATCCCACATTTGCACTAGGTTTTATTTCTTCACAAGGGTAGGAACCTTTTTCAGCATTATTGGACCTTTATCATCATCCTCTTTTGAGTATTTACAATTACTGCATGAGATTATACATTGATGGGGGGCACGAGGCACTACATAGTCTATTTTATGGGGGAAACATTTAGTCTGCATTAATGATAGAAATAGGTACAAGGGATTTTATTTTCTCCATCAATCACTTGTACATGTTTGTTTTTTTCTCATTTTTGAAAAACATTTTTTCCCCTTTATCCTACTTGTGAGAGATTCATTTATACATGGGTACGTAGCATGTCCTTATAGTCAAAACTCATCCTTGCATCTTTGCATGTTTTATGATTTTCTCTAATATCTACTTAAAGATGGTCTTGGTGTGAATGAGGTATATTACCTTGTTATTTTCATGTTAAATTCTATTCACACTTGCATACTTAAGCTTACATCTTTTACTTTTTGTGTTTCAAGTCATAAGATTAAGACACTTGTTATGATCTTAGTCTATATATAAAGGGTCCTCTCATTTGTACATGGATAATGCATTGTACCATTTTGTGTGCATCTAATCAATTATTTGGCTTCACAATATTTCCATTGCTTTTGTCTTGTGTGAAATTTTGTTTTGGTTGTGGGCAATCCATGACTCCTATAAGGTTGCTTATCAACTCTCACAATGTCAAGTGTACTCACTCAATTTCCGGAAAGGGATTGTTCTTCAAACTCCTTTTTAACACAATTAGAAAAGAAACTTCATCTTGGTAGGGTGAAACCCCTTTTAATTGTCCACAATGGGAATTAATATTTTATAAAACTTGCGTTGCTTGGGAATTTATATTGTGCACCCTTTCTCTTTACTACTTGACCCCATATTCATGAACTACTTCAACTTAAAAGCACCACCTTTTCCATCCACCCCACATACTGAACTAGGTAGCCGAATTCAATCATTGTACCTTGGGTTGCCTTACTTGGACTGTGCTTTTACAAGCAATCATCTACATCCTAGAACACGGAGGCATGACCAACTATAGTTGAGAAGTACAAGAAGGCAAAAAAACATTTCCAGAACAAAAGCTGTATCCAACCATTATAATCAACATGTCATTGAGCTTCGAATTTTTAAATTGCTTGCCTTGCTCTACTGATTCGAGGAAATACTTCTAAAAAAAGATCACAGATCTGAATCTACATGATGCTTTGTTCAGCAATCCAACTAGACTTTAGTTTGCTAAAACAGATACTTTGTGCTTACAGAATTCCATGCCGTGACACCATTTACTTATTGGATCGTATGCCTAGAAATGAGAATAATGCAACACAAACATACAGATAATCTAATGATTAGAATAAAAGCACATATCTATATTTTGACATTTCATCTCATTGACAATTCTTCTTAGGACCTATAAGTTTTATAAGCATTTGTAAATGAATTATTTACAAGTTCTAGAAATAGGCTTTCCTAAGACAGTTGCATCAAAAAGGGTGGCCTGTTCTAATACATTACTAATTCTCTACAGAGGATATTCACCCAGATACCCTACATCATAGCAAGCTTTCTTTTCCCCAAATCGTCTCCCAGAACACCATATACAGAGTACATTCCCCCAAGTACTCTACATAACAAAGCTTTTTTTCCTCAAATAAATTGTGTCACAGAACTCTATTTTGAGCTTGAGTTGCTTAAGCTTAGGGCTCAAATGCTTGCCAATACTTTTTTAGACACAAAATTTAAAGTTCAGCCCAGAAGAGACGGTTGTCAACCAAAGATTGACCATTTGGCATTCATATTTCTGAAATATGGATTGTTCAATTGGGTAATAGGTTTGCATCTCAAAAATGTGAAAAAAAGCTTCATGCTATCATAAATTTTCAGGACAAGCAAATATCTAAGATACCTAATATCCCAGTTCTAGAATCAAAATCCTAGCAAAGGAATTTAACAGTGAAGGTGCACAAATACTATAAAAGAAATATAAAAGGCAGACCTTCAATCTGTATACTGTGAATTGTTTGTCCTGATGGGAAGAAAGTTGAAAGCATTTCAACAAGACTTTTCTACCACTTCGTTCTGAAATTATGTCATCAAAATCCCAAAGTTCAGATCTTGCAGCGTATTTTACGTTAAGACATGCCAGACAAATATTACACCTTCAAACCCCTAAATAAGCACCTGTTTTACATAATATATTGTATCTTACCTGAAATCAAAAAGTTAGCTCTTCTATCCTCTTGCTATTCTTCGGATTGTACTATTGCAAATCACCTGTAAACAACTATCAACCATAGCAAGAAAACTGAAAACGTCAAGCATGGAACTTCCATGGGCTCGGCCATTTCTTCTAAAGAATATTTGTTTACGGATAAACCGCTAAAAAGTGCTAACAGGCTTAAAACATAATGCTATACTTTCTAGATTAGATTGCGTGAGATTTTATTGCATCGATGTTTCCGATCACTCTCCTCGATCTATCATCAGGATAGAAGAGAGGTAAGAGAGACATAAGATTAAAACACTGAATTCATAATGATTAAGCCATGAAATTATACAAGGCATTGAACATGGATGAGTAGCTATAATCCAGTAAGCAATAAATTTTAATGAAGACATGCACAATTAGAAGATAACCAAACTTGGAGCAATGAAGTTGAAAATGATCAAGCCTTGAAATTATGCAAGGCATTCAATACAGATGGACAGCTATGATCCAACAAGCAGTAATTGTCACAAGGGCTCTCCTACATTTAGGAGACAACTGATCTTGATGCAGAGAAGAAAATTGTGTCACGAAGTTATGCAAAACAAGCAACACGGATGGGCAGCTATGATCCACCTTTCAATGTGTGATTGAATGAATAACCACAAGCACATGAGCTCAACTGCCCAAGGTTACTTTCCTCTTTACTTTGGGGATGGTATGTATGGTAACAACTCACCTCTTTTTAAGTAGAGCTATATGTGAGAAACAACTAATTTGCGTCCTAAGCACTGTAAGTCGATGCATAGATAGAAACAGGGCATTAATTGATTTCAAGTGGACATAATAGCACAATTGAAGACAAAGGGACCAACAGATCCTCCTACTCTTGTCACAAAGTGCCAATTAGCCTCAGGTTTATTGGGTTCAGGGTTTGAGGAATAAATAGAGATACCATATCCATTAGTATTATGATGAGGATCTTTAACGCCTCCTATCATGAGCAGCTGATCACCCAGTGACTTGAAGGCTACTCCCCAACCACTAGTACAGTCAGCTCTAAGAGGGACCTGCCCCAGGACTTTCCATTTATTAGTTTGTTTGATATAGAATTTCAGCTGGTTGGTTGAGGCCTCAAGAGAATAGAGCTCATTGTTAACAACTGCAACAAGAGGTGGTGCCTGAGAAAATGAGCTCGAGTTGCTCACTGGTATCATGTCTGAAATCAGCTCCCACTTTTTCCTCTCAAAATCGTAGAATTCGCCACAGGTGAGGTTTCCAGCCTCCCCAGTTCCTCCAATGACATAAAATCTGTTATTCATAAAACATCCAGAACATAGCTTTCTAGCCCTGTGCATATCAGGGAGAGGCTCCCACATCTGTTTATCAGGATCATACTTCTCTGCGGATTTCAGAATTTCTCCATTTGGGCCAATTCCTCCGGCCACAAAGGCAAAGTCAGCACAGCTAGCAGATGCAAAGAGACACCTTGGAGTACTCATAGAAGGACCCTTAAACCATTTATTGGTAACAAGCTCATACCTCCAGATAACAAGGCCCTCAATCTCCCTTCCTAATACAAGAACGTGGGTGCCAGCACAAAGGCTTTCTTTATCACTCGCAGCAAAGCAGGAATCAGAAGGAACTGGTGGTAGCGCCCTCCAGCTCCCTGATTTGGGATCAAATGCACGCCACTCAAATTGGCCGCTCGCAAGCATGAAAACCCATTGCTCGTAAATCCCCATTTTTCTTCTCATCTTGTACAGATCTCCACTCTGAGACAAAGTAAAATACCTCTTATTTATAGAAAATAGCTTGCCATACTCTCTTCTAGATGCCTTTACCAGGCAGAGCAGGGCCAGTTCATCATTCAGCCCCGGTAAATAGGAATAATCTGCATCCTGAGATTCAAAGTCAAAACCCAAACTAAAATCGTCTCCGCCCGTTTCCTTACCATTTTCTGTCTCAGAGCAAGTCTTGTGCTCTAATTTGCCGTTCAGCTCATGAATGTCATTCTGATATATACCGTCATTGCAAATGGCCTTCTTTTTCTTCTTCTTCTTCTCCTGGAAACCAGAGACCCCGGCGCAAATACTCCCGATGCCAGAATCGCTACATTTTCCATGGGCTTGTTTTCTTCTGGAATGTTTCCCTGATCCCACAACACCATTTCTCGGCCTCAAGTTATAATTGCTTTTGGCATAAGTTCTCTCCAAACCCATAACTTGAATCTGATACCAGTTTAGGGTAAACCTTATCGCAGACTATTAGGCTTTTATCTCATTCCTCTGGTTCTTTGATGGAATCCCTCTGTCATAGAGACCTCTGCAAATCAGTGCATTTCGCCATGGATTTGTACTAGCACGAAAAGGGTTCAAGATCTATTCCCTGACTTCTATTATGACCTCCAAGAGGGTTTCAATGTTTCATCCACTCTGCCTCTTGATTGATACTATAACTTCAAACAGCCCTCCATCTTTAGATTCAACAGACTTCTACTTCTTGATTGAAACTTGAAACTACAGACAGGGCCTTATCCCCGAGTGAGTATTATCACCATGATGGGACCTTTACCCAGGGATTGAAAATCCAGTACTATTGCCTTGAAGAGGTCTCTATTATTCGATTCATACCATGACCTCCAATGGAGTTGTATGCACCCAGATTAGATATAAGCCCATTGAGTAGAAAATGAAAATTTGGGTTCAAACCCCTGTAAGTAGAGCTGTACCACCAATATTTCTTTTATTACCTTGCACATGAAGCAGAATGAAGGTGAATCTTAGGGTAACTGCAGTATGATGTGGTTGCAAGAGACTTTTTTACAACCCGCTCCAAGCTGTAAAACTATTCCGACTTGAACGTTCCAATATGGTAAAGAATCCCAACTTTCTTTCAGCACTGTGTAGCTTAACAGTCAAGCCTTTGTTTAAATTCCCTCAACCTCGGCTTCAAACCTCACCAGCTGAGAATCAACCCCATAAATTCAGTTCAAAAGCAAAAACAAGAGAAGCAAAACAAAGAACACAAAGCCGGTGGTAAAGGACCACGAAAGACGAATAATTAGAGGAGCAGAAGGATTTGACAGGAGCTTGCCTCTGAGAGCAAAAGTCCTCTCTAATTAGGCCTCTAAACTGATTGCACAAATGCTTTTCAGGCAAGTGTTGTGACAAAAGTGGTGACATAATTTGGTAGAGAAAAGGAAAGCAACTGTACTCCCACGTGGATTGCTGCGTAAGTGTTTGACAAAATACTAAACAACAACATCTGAACAGGAGAATTCGCCTACAGAATTCCACGTATAACTATAAAAGCTTCTATTTTCACAATTCCACGTGGGTTTTGCAATGTACAATGTGAAAAGAATTTCGTTCAATCATAAGAACTTTGTAATCTTGGTCAATAAGACGAAGTTATGTGAATGACAGTCTCTATCATGTACTCCAAGATATACCTAATTGGATATGGTGTAGATTTTGCATGTGAAGGAGGTTTTACAATGGCAGAAATTTTTTAAAACCACCGTACGTAAATATGTAAGGTTATTAATTGTCAATGTACAATAATAATAAGTGTTGTGTAGTGATTGGTCTATGTCATTGTAAGATATTTGGAAGTAGAAATTTAATGAGTAGCAAATGTCAATTTTTCTAATAAGTTTGAAATATTGCTTAGAATTAATGTTTTTGAAATTTTTTTGGTCATTATAAGATATTGTCCCCTTATATGACATGCTAGTTTTCAGTATATAATGTAGTCAAACGAATATGTCATAAATTGTCAAAACCTAAATGTTAATGTTAGGCTAAAATATAATTATTGAGCAATGAATAATATATTCAAGGGTAAAATCATAATTTTTTTTAGCTTGAACAAGTTTAAGTGTGGTGTAAACACTCTCGAGTTGGATGAGAAGAAGTTAAACTTGATATGTGAGTTTCAAGAAGTCATGTCAAGGTTGAAGAGCAAGATTATACCAACTAAAAAGTAGGGGAGACAAAGACAAAGGGTGAACAATAAACCCTGGACAAGTGGAAGACATCAATCAGTAAACCCTTGTCGGGTTCTTGTTTCTTGTTAGTAGTTGAAGGTGCATGGTTGATTTTGGAAACTAGAGAATTGTTCATTTTCCCACTCTGTCATAGTTTTTGGTTCAAGGGACGTAGATAAGGATTCTCATTAGCAAAAGGTTAATGAGGCTTAAAGAAGAGGCAAGAAAAATTGTGAGCGAGCAAATAGAAGATCTGGGTGTTTCTCAGAGTGGTGTGACACCCTCTCTGGTCATAGGAGAAGACTATTCTAAGAAGAAGGGAACAAATTTTGTGGGTTTTATGGGAGAAAATCATTTTGAACTAGTCAAAAAGAAGCAACAAACATGGATGATAAGAATATGGAAGGGCGATCTAGAGAAGTCAAAGAAATGGAGAAGTAAGCAATTGAAGGTAAAACCTTAGAGTATTTACTACCTAATGATGTGATAGATCGTATTACATAAGTCAATATAGATTTGTAATTTTATTCCTTTTGAAGGACATTCCATATGAAATTGATTCCCTTAAGTAGGCTAAATTAAATTGGGAGAATAAAGGGTGGGAAATTGAGGCTCTTAGAGGACAGGGCAAAGAGTGTGTCTCAAGTAAGTTAAATATTTTTATCATGCAAAAGAAGTCCTCCAATACATAACCTAGGTTATCTATGGACAAATTTGTTACTTACAGGCCCAGTCCTTGGATTTTCATCCCGAGGGTAGCTCTAGATCCAAATACCCTATGTGGATTGAGCTACCATTTATGAATTTGGCATTTGGACCTTTCTTAAAGGAAATAGTTGAATAGATTGGGAGACTCATTTGATTTAAGAATAATGCAGATAAGTTCTCTAGCCTAAGGGTTCACTCGAGGGCTTGTGTATAAATAGATCTAAATAATCAGTTACCTAAGAATATCAGGCTAGTTGGTCCAAGGTTCAAGAGTTCTTAGAGATACTAGTTTATTTAAATAGCCTAATATTTTCTTCTTTTTCTGACAAGATGGCAATATAATAAGAGATTACCCTGCCAAGAAAAACAAACATAGTCAACCATAGCTTATAGTTTCTCTGAGTTCTTAACAACAACTATAGTCTCCTTAGCCCATTAAGATTCCTAATACAGTCCCCCAATTGAAACAACAATCCAATAGTGCATTAGATGAAAATGCTATTATAACATATAGTTGGAGGATGCTCCAAAAAAGGAAGGAACCACCAAAAAAGGTTGATACTCAGAATAGGTTGGCATCTTCTCATAATCATTTTCCTTCTTCTAGGACTAATGTAAGGAATAAGAAAACTACCACTTCAAATTACTCTAAAAGATGTAGATCTCCATCTTCTATGGCGAGTCAAGAGCCTATAACACCTATTGAGCGACAAAGATTTTTCTTGCTAATCGCTTTGATACTTTTCCCCAAGAGAAAGACTCGTCTAATTTTGTTTAATCATGAACTTTAAAACTCTATCTTGGAATGTTAGAGGGTTATCTCTCCCTCACTGCAAATTTGAGGTAAAGAAATCTATTGTAAAATGGAAGCATGATGCAGTTTTCTTGGAAGTAGTTAAAAATAATGGTTCTTTACTTGGTGCTTCACTTTTTAACATATAGAGAGATGCTTCCTTATTCCACACATTGCATAGAGAAGACAAGGGACTATTATTGGATTTGCATAATCGATCAATAGGTTTTTTGTTGATTATGGTGAGGATCCTTCACACAACTATGTGTGGATCCTTACCTTTATCAATGGCCAACCTATTGGTTTTTTTTATGTCTACGTCCCTAACAATTCTAAAGAAAGATGTGAGATATGGGAAAGGATGTCCAAACACTTTCCTTGGGCTGATTGGATTATTGGAGGAGACTTTGATATTGCAGAACATCATACTGATCGCAGCTGGCCCAATTATTTAAAATTAATTAATAAAGAATTCAATAAATGGTTGTTTTGTCACAACTATATGGGGGTAATAGATCTATAATTTGTTGTGATTGAGAATAGGTGTATGCAAGAAAGAGATTGTGATTATTTAATTTGCAAGAAAGAGTACTTGAAGGTTGATAAATGAGTGTCATTGAGTGTTTAGATGATGTTCTGATGATAATATTGAGACAAAATGAGGTATAGTTGGAAGATGGAAGTATGAAAAGATAGAATGTGTAAGAAAGAGTATTTGAAGACCTTATGGGATAATTCTCTAGATTCCTCTTCATAAAATGATGGAAACTTGCATTTCTAGGTATAACGACTATGTACTATGAATATTGCACTATCATGTTTTCAAGTCCCCAACTATTTTTTTGAATAAGTTATGATGTGTTGATTAGCTAACACTAAGAGTGACTGTTAGGAATGGATTGGACAAGCCTAGAAAATGCTTCACATGGGTATTTCAAGTTATATGGTTTGATAGATATGGTTAGATAGAACTCATGTGGTGTTTCAGTTTAGATATATTTTGTTGGATTTCTTCGTAGGTGAAGATTTGTTTCAACAAGTGTGATATTGTTGTCTGTGTTGGATTTTGACTGACTCAACTATTTGTGGTGACTGGATTTGAGTCTTATTGGATGAGATATAGAATGAGGAAAAAGATAAGAGGCTTAGAGTGATTGTGTCATGGTGTGTTGTGCTTTGCATGGCATTATGTGCTTCAAAGATTGGTTATAATTGAGCCGACTAGTAACATGGTTTAATGTCTTTCTACCTATTAATTTCTGGGATTGGCTTTGGAGGATGATGCGATGCATGTGGATTGATCATTTCTTTTGAGGAAAGCTTATTTGTGATGCATTTGGGTCCCTTTTATCTCCTAGGGTGGACCACATTTAATATTTATGCTCATGTTGACCGACTTTGTTCTAATAATGATTATATTTTTCATGGTTGACCTTGTTGAAGTTTTTAGGGGAAAAATCACTATATATATATGTGCACAAATGGATGAGTAATGTATGAGAGTGTATGAGGTAATTTCGAGGTATAAGAGGATCATTTGTGAAGACAGAGTAATGCATACAAGGAAGGACATAAGTGCAAATTGTAAAGAGGTTTTAGAAGATGATAAAGAGATCCTAAATCTTTTCATATTTTTTGTGACTAATGGAAGGTTATGTGCTTGTTAGCAACCTTTTTAAAATCTAAATTTTTTGTGCAAGTTCTCTTAGTAAAAATTAGTTCCTTGGAAGTGTTCCTAAACATTAGAGAGAGAGGGCTCCTTGGCTTCTAGCTTAAAACTTTGTGATCAATTATTTCATATAGTGAGTGAGATTCTCATTGTGGTTTTTCCCATATTGAGTTTTTCACATAAATGTGTTGTTCATGTGTGTGTGCTTTCATTAATATATCTTTTATTGATAAATAAATGAATCAATAACAATTAATTAAGAATTATGGCAAAGTTGTTAAGTAATTGTTTATCTTGATTCACCCCCCCCTCCCCTCTTAGCATCTAGTGGTGTTCAAAAATTGGTATCAGAGAAAAGTTCCTCTAGAAGAAGCTTAACTGCTTGAGACAAATCTGAGATGACTAATGAACATGGAAACAAAGTACATAAGTTTTATGGAAAAATATATATTTTTTGGAAGGAGAGGATGGAATCACATTTGGACTCTATGCCATATGGAGTTCTTGATGTTGTCATAAAACATTATGTTACTTTGGAATCTAGTGTTTTTTCTACACTAGATGAAATCAAAGCACATGAAAATAATGAAAAGGCAAAAAATTATAATATCAGTGGTCTAGGTGATTCAGAATTGTTAAAAGTTATGGATTGCAAAACCACATGTGATGTCTAGGAGAAGTTGTTGGTGCAGGTTATTATTTTACCTTATGTTAGGGAATATTAAATTTTCCTATACATATATTAAGATTTCTTAGGTAATATTAAATGGTTAGGAGGAGGACACATGACATAATCCTACAATTACATGTGTCATTCACACACACCTTTAGGTAGTTGAATGTCTCACCCTCTTTTGGATTTATTAGCTACCTCCATGTAACCATTTTCTTGTTTTTACCTAATATTTTGATTAGGTGAAAAGCAGGTTTTGAAAGGACCCAAAACCTTGTACAAAAGATTACAAAAGATTTAACATTTAGACCCCCTAGAAACAATCGGAAAACAAGAAGAAGCTAAAAATAAAAAAAAGTTGGCATTCAAAAATCTAACAAACACCCTGACAACCAAAAAGACCAGCAACTAGAAGGAAAAATGGCCAAAAAATTGAAACCCCAGAGAACAACCTAGTCAAGGTTCTTAAGGAGATTTGTCGCTTCAATGACCATGAGGTCCATATTTGTAGCCGCAATTGTCAGATCCTCAAGATCCTTATCATTATTTATCATCTTCTTCTTAGTGCTTGAGTGATCTTTCTTTCTTGGAATAGTAGCCTCCTTAGTAAAATCCTTCTCATTATCAGCATTTGCCCCAGCTCTGTCCTGTTTCAACTTACTGACAAGGATTTTGATATGATCGACCGATGCTTTAAGGATATTGTAGCTATCTTCAGCCATTCTCTTCAGGTAGATTTCCATATTGGAAAACCTTACATCAATGGTTGTGAACCTAATATCAAACTTGAGTTCATCCACTGAATTCTCCATATTATTGATTCTGATATCAATAGCCCTAATCTTTGACCCGTAATCCTAAGTAATATCCTATGCTTTCCCCATTACCTCAATGAGATCTTTCAGGAATTCATGTAGTGACTTGTCCTTACCAATCCCCATAGCTTCAAGAATATCCAATCTCTTGGCATGGCCCTGGATAATGTCTTTCACCTGGTCGGTATCATCTATCATCCTTTCTAGGGCCTCATAGAAACCTTGAGTCAACTTTTTAACTAGTTGAGTAGGTAAAAAATTACCTTTGACCAAGGCATCCATATTACAGGTATCCTTTTCACCATTTTTTTTCCATTTTTCATCCCTTCTTCTTTAGTTCCCCTACCATCATCTGTGTTCTTAGCTTCATTATCACCCTCAACCATGTTCTAATCTCCAAGGTTCTCCTTAATTATCTCTTCCCCATTCCCCTCCTGGAATCCAGTATCATTTTCATTGTAATCTTCCTTGACCTCCTCCTCCTCAGTAGAAAGACGGGTCGAACCAGTAGCCTTAGTATTTTTCTTAGGAGGGGCACCTTCTCCCTCCTCAGTATTCTCTTCACTTTCCTCCTCTTCCTCCAAAGAAGAATCAGTAGAAAATTGAAGTTTCTTAGCACTCAGCTTCTTGCCTTTCTTGGTTGTAGAGGCAGAAGCGAGAGCCTTAGTTTTTCCCTTCCCCTTATTATTTTTCTTACCTCCCTTGGGAGTGTCAGAATACCCATCCATTCTAGATTCAGAGGTCTCCTACTCAGAAGAAACCCCATCCGAGTCATCTTCTTCAGAATATGGACCCTGGGATATTAGATGTTCTATGGACTTGGATTTAAAATGGTAAAAAATGAGATCCATCAACCCTTCATAAATAGTAGGATTCCCTTATGGGTTCTCCCTAGCCTCTCTTATAGTAGAGTTCATAGAGAAGAGCAAGTAATATGAAAAACTAACTTTTTCCTTATGAGGAAAGTGGTTAAGAAAAACAAAATGGTATCCATAAGCCCTGGTATACCTACCATCAAGGGTTATATATTTCATAACAACAACCAAAATTTCCCTCCATACCTTCTTCATGTCATTTGGGGAGTAATACATCTTGCTCAGCTTCACCAACCACTTCTTCTCCTTTTCACTCTTCGAGAATCTCTTCACAAAATCCTCAGTGAGGTTTCTATCTTTGTAAAATTTGCTCATGTCATTTGGGAAGCTCGTAACCATAGATATGAGGAATTCATCAATTTGAAAAACCTAGCTCCCAAGAGTCAATTTCCCATCCTTCCAATGTTTGATAAAGAACCTAGTAATTGTTGAGTTACAGCCATGGAGCCGCTCCATATAATTTGTAATCTGAACTCTCTTTAGAATATCTCAAACTATCTTCTTCTTCCTCCAATCATTGCATGACAGAGGCTCTGTTCTCTTCCTATTTCCTCCCATTTCACTATTCTCAACTCTATTCTTTCTGACCCAATTGCTCTACAAATTTATTAAACCGCGTTTTATCAAAATAAAAATTATTGCATGTAAAATGGCAAAAATCACCCACAAAGCATGCGAAATAATTATCTTGCACCTCTTCATACTTTGAGAAAGGCACTCGTAATAATCATCATAAATTATCATGATCCTTGTGATATACATTGCAATTAGGAATAAGTAACACACCGCCCTCCTCTTGTATGATCGTGATTTAACATTGTCTTCACATCATGAGGTAAATTGCCCTTGCCACACCATCTAGTGATGTCATGCATTTTAATTTCTCTATTGGTTTCCTAGTCAGTAACAACATTAATCTCCCGATAACCATGGGTTGATTAGACAGTTATCAAAAGTACCAATTATATCATTTGTTTCCTTGATAATGTTTTTGATAGTCCAAGAAGTAGGAATTAGGTTCTTGAGACATCTAATGACATTATTAGAGTCACCCTCTATCCAAACTTTAGTGCAATTCCATTTTTTAGCAAGAAGAGTAGCTTGGTAAAATGCCATAGCCTCTACAATATTGTTGGTCTGAACTCCTATATGAATGACAATTATTTCTAATAAAACCCCTTTCTTGTCTCTTATTTTTCCACCACAACCCACAGGGACCGAGTTCCCTTTTGAGGCCCCATCAAATTTGATCTTCACCGTGTTGGTGCCTAAAAATGATGGATTTGCTTTTGGCCAACTGATAGATAGAATGGTGATGCACCACTTGATACCTCTGCAATTTTGGCTTAATCAAGCCAAGGCTGGTAGACCTAATCGATCAACTGCATGCAAAAAAGAAAAGTTCCTCCCAAGGTGGTAAACAATCCCTTGGAGGAAAAAGAAAAAAAAAAAACAATCTTCTAATAATCTCTATTATAAAACTTAACTAAATTGATAATCACTAAGATCCTAATTTTAAGGCTTTTAAATAAATTATTTAATGATCTACAAACTACAAAGCATGAACTAATATAATAATTTCCAAATAATGATTAGATCAGTGCCTTCTAAAAACTTGGGCTATAGAATCAGATAACTTTCAATCTTACGTATGATCGGAGACAGTTTTAAAAAACTCGCTTTAATAGGACAAGAATTTCATCTCAAGGGCTTCCACTCAAAATATAACTCAAACCATATTACACATTTAGTCTTATCAAATTCAACTCTATTCAAGAGACTGACAAAAACAAAGGAAGATTTGCAGATCTTTCAGTTGATATTCAAACTGTATATTGATTTTGAGTTATAACATTCAGGGAATTTAACACAATGAAACACTCTACAAGATAGAATATCCAAAAGACTGATTGAAAACATATAACTTATAACCTCAAATAAAAAGAAGAGCACTTATCTTTATTAGTGTTGAAAAAATACTACATTAAAGTTCATGTTGCAATTGTGATCAAATTCCATTATACAATGTGTTTCTTCCCCCATTTTTTTGTTTACATTTTACACCACATATATATGTGGATCAATGGTTTTCATACCCCTATAGGGTGAAGAGACACCACCCTATGTTAAAATTTAAAAACTTCTTTTAAAAAAACTAATCAACAAACTAACTAATAACTACCTATCTTTCAGATTTGGCTTTGCCTGAAAATTCAAAACAAATTGTACGAACATAAGATTTTTATTGGAGATAGGAAATTTGATTTTCTGAACTGGGCCTATTTTAGATTTTCAATTTTTGATCATTTTGATTCTCTCTCAACATCATCATTTCAGTAGGTCCAAATTCCAACATCTCTGAAACCTTCGCTTACATAATTTGGATTATTCCTATCACAAAGATTGCTTCCTAAATCCCTCAACTTTTAATTAAAAAGTAATATATTTTTGTATCCCATTTCATGTACTCCATCATGTCATCAATTATTGGGCATGGAGTTTAGGATGCCATTTTTAGAGTTTTATCACTATATAGGACTCTAAATTTTGCCAAAAATTTAGAGCTCCAACAGGCTCTTTCTGGGGACGTATGCTCCATGTGAGCATAGTGAGATCTTAATTATCTCTGGAGAAGCAGACCAAGTATCTACTCTGTACCTGATGTAAATTGAAGATTGGGTGGCCATAAGCCCCCAAAAAGTGAACACTGTTATTTCCCTCTGTCAAAAATTTTATTCTGGTTATGTAACACTTTGAATCTCCTTAATATGATATTATATTGTTCCTTATCTTTATCAACAAGAGTATTTGAAAAAAATAAATCTTAGAATTATTTATTTCCAACATATGATCCCTTGTTGTATTAGATATATCATCCTTATAGAGAATACTTATTGGTTCCACTTCATCAATGCAGTCTTTGCCTTTTGATTTATGTTTTTTCTTTGAGAAATCATCAGGTGCACTGTGTTTTTTTCTGGATGGAGGATCCCTGTGCATATGATTAGTCATATAAGTATCTAAACTAAGTTCTTGTGCTAGGATGTTTCCTTGCACACAATATGCCCCATTTCCATTCTCCAGATATTGTTTCTCCTCACATAAAGGTTTTGAAGGTAACTCATATTTAGGAACTATTACTTCTTTTATATCAAGAATCTGATCAAGCGGGATACTTGGATAATTTTCAGTACTTTTCTTCAACATATTCTCATCATTATGCTATTTATTACAGTCTCATCTTCAGAAGTCTGATATAAATATCGCTCATAAGATGAACTGAATGATATCTTACCTTCTGAATGTATATTTTGGGTGTTATCAACTTCAAAATCATCATTAGCCCTGCTACCTTCATCATGATGTTGATAGATTTGATTGTATATAAAATCTCCTTCATATAACGGATTTTGGAACATAGATAACACAAATTTATCTTCCTCTACTTCCTCTTCAAACATCTTATTCATGAACATAGAAAATCCAGGCACACCTTCATGAGAGTTTTTATCAGGATCATTGGATGTTTCATCAATAAGACTAATATCTTCATTGACATTATTTTCTGAAACTTCTTGTTGTTCATATGTTGTATGATGTTCTATTTTATCTCCTCTATTTGTTTTTTGTAAGTTATCATCTACTTCATCTAGTACTCCCTAAATTTATACTGATCCATTAACTTTCTTATCATGATGAAAAAAATTGACCACTCTTCTCAACATGTTTTTGATATTCCATGTCTAACAAAGCTGAAATTTATTTTGTACTGAGAAATTTTTCTTCCTCGTCATCATGGTCATTGATACCTGTTTCCATACACATCTCATCATGTACAAATTCTTCTTCAATTTGATCTGAATTTTCTTTCTCCTCATAATCCATGCTATCTTCTTTCCCACTGAGATAATTATCAAGCATAAGGCCTTGTTCAATCTAATCATAAGCCTCATCTTCTCTGTCTTTATCATCCTTTTCTAATATCTGAAAAAGGGGCTTCAAAATAGGGTCATATAGTGAGATTCTTAACTCCAAAAACTTTCTTAATAATTCCCCGCTTGAAGGCATGATGTCAGCTGGAATCTCTTTTAAAATGCTTACCATCCTTATGAAAAAATATGTTGTAGCCTCCCCCTCAAATCTCTCCAAACCAAAAAATGCATCCAAAGGAGACATGTAAGATTTCTCTTCCATATTGTGATCTCAAATCTCGTCATGTTCATAATGCATGCCATCTTCACTTGCATCATGAAACATATCAAGAAACCATTGCTCAAACTCTCTCCATGATGAGATACTTTGCTTAGGTGTCATACTAAAAAGAAAACTTGCATGATCTATCAATGATCTTACAAATAGTTTCATAATCACATCTTCTGAATAGATATGAAAATCTTCAATAAATTTACAAAATGCCCGCAAATGCTCCATTGGTGATTCTGATCCATCTCCACAAAATTTTGGAATATGTTTTTTTAGTTTTAGAGTAAAATCTTTCTAACCACTAGGGATGTTATCAAAACTCAATGGTCTATATAATTCAATAATAAATTTTGGTCTTGGGTCACAAAAGTTTGATACTTTATGTGAATATGTATTATGGTACATACTGAATATCTAAATTTGCAGTAACTTCTTTCTTTATACATTAGGTTCTTTTCAATAGAGTCGCCACCTCTTTTAAGAGGAAAAATTTACTTATCTCCTTCTAGGTCTTCTCCCTGAGTAGAGTCACTGATAAAAATGTTTTGTTAAATAGAGTCGCCACCTTCTTTCCAGAAGGAAAAAAAATTATTGTCTTCTGAGTTCTTATCTGCAGTAGAGTCTAAATTATATAACCAGAGATTCTAGGTAATCTTCAACATTGTCTTTCATAGACAACTCCCCAGTAGAGTCGCCAATTTTTTGGTTCCCAAAAATGATGGATTTTCTTTTGGCCAGCTGATAGGTAGAATGGTGATGCACAACTTGATACCTCTGCAATTTTGGCTTAATCAAGCCAAGGCTAGTAGACCTAATCGATCAACTGCATGCAAAAAAGTGAAGTTCCTCCCAAGGTGGTAAACAATCCCTTGGAGGAAAAAGACAAAACAATCTTCTGATAATCTCTATTATAAAACTTAACTAAACTGATAATCACTAAGATCCTAATTGTAAAGCTTTGAAATAAATGATTTAATGATCTACAAACTACAAAGCATGAACTAATATAACAATTTCCAAATAATGATTAGATCAGTGCCTTCTAAAAACTTGGGCTATAGAGTCAGAGAAATTTCAATCTTACGTATGATCGGAGACAGTTTTTAAAAACTTTCTTTAATAAGACAAGACTATCATCTCAAGGGATTCCACTCAAAATATAACTCAAACCAGATTACACAGTTAGTCTTATTGAATTTAACTCTGTTCAAGAGACCGAAAAAAATAAAGGAAGATTCACAGATCTTTCAGTTGATAGTCAAACTGTATATTGATTTTGAGTTATAACATTCAGGGAATTTAACACAATGAAACACTCTATAAGATAGAATATCTGAAAGACTGATTGAAAACATATAACTTATAACCACAAATAAAAAGAAGAGCACTTATCTTTATTAATGTTGAAAAAATAGTACATTAAAGTTCATGTTGAAATTGTGATCAAATTCTATTATACAATGTGTTTCTTCCCCCTTTTTTGTTTACATTTTACACCACATATATATGTGGATCAATGATTTTCACACCCCTATAGGGTGAAGAGACACAACCCTATGTTAAAATTTAAAAACTTCTTTTAAAAAAACTAATCAACAAACTAAATAATAACTACCTATCTTTCGGATTTGGATTTGGATGAAAATCCAAAACAAATTGTACGAACATAAGATTTTTACTGGAGATAGAAAATTTGATTTTCCGAACTGGGTTTATTTTAGATTTTCAATTTTCTATTGTTTTTATTCTCTTTTGACATCATCTTTTCAGTAGGTCAAAATTCCAGCATCTCTGAAACCTTCGCTTACAGAATTTTGATTGTTCCTGTCACAGAGATTCCTTCCTCAATCCCTCAACTTTTAATTAAAAAGTAATATATTTTTGTATCCCATATCATGTACTCCATCATGTCATCAATTATTGGTCATGGAGTTTAGGATGCCATTTTTAGAGTTTTATCACTATATAGGACTCTAAATTTTGCCAAAAATTTAGAGCTCCAACACACCCATCCCTTAGAAGGACAACCTTGAGTAGCTTCTCTTTTATTAGTAGTAGTCACAACTTTGAACCTACCTTGCACACTCCACAAGTTAAAAATATTCTCATCATGTTTACAAGAGGGGAGAGATAAGTCACCCATTAGGGAAGATTCTCCATAATATATCTAAAGATTTTATGGAAAACAATCTCCATAGGAGTGGCTTTGTCCCTAAAAATACATTTGTTTCTTTCCTTCCACACTCCCCATTAGATATGTGGGAGGGAAAGATTCCATAAAATATTAATGGAGTAATTATGATAGGGGAAACTCTAGGACTTGAACATAGCTTGAATATCTTTCAGAAACACCCCACTAACTTTGAAGCATCTAAGGACCTTCCCCAAATAGGGACAATATAAAGACAGTGGAGAGATATATGATCCATTGTTTCCTCAGCTTGCTTACATAGATAACATCTATTAGGAATATTGAACCCCCTGATCTTCAAGTTATCTATAGTTAAGATCTTATTTTTAAGGAGGATCCAAATGAAAATTGATCTTAGGGATAACCCCCTTTATCCAAGCCTTGGACCAGCAATGCATAGGTTCCCAAGATAAAGACAACATATTGACTACAGAAGAAGAAAAAATTTACCATTAGTTATAGGCTTCCAAATAAGCTTATCTAAACAATCCTTATCAATAATGATAGATTGAAGATGTTTCTAGATAAGATATAATGTGGGAATAAATTGAGTTAAGTTCACCCAATGATTTGACTTCCAATAATCCCCCACCAAGACACCAAACTTCCCTTTAGACTCCTGAACAAAAGGCTCATACTCCAAGACCTCAGAGAGGGGGAGTCCATGATCCATTTATCCTCCTAGAATTTAATCTTATTCTTGTTTCCAATCTTCCAAGCTACCCCTTCTGAGATGATTTGTTTATTCTTGACAATTTGGTTCCAAATATGAGATCTAGTCGGGATCTCATTAGAGTTAATAAAGTTGTCTATAGTAAGGATATTGTTTATATATCTATTTTTCCATATTGCATTCCATTCCCCACTACCATTATAGGCTCTCAAAAAAAATTTAGCCAAGAGAGCATTATTTATAGTTCTAATTCTTCTCAAGCCAAGACCACCAAGATGTTTAGGTTTACAGACCTCCTAGGCAATTAGAGAAATTATTTTCTTCTCTCCTACCCTAGACCACAAAAATTTCTTTTGAATATTTTCAATAGCATTTTCATATTTTACTATCATTTTGAAGAGGCTCATCACATACACTAGGAGGTTTTGTAGAGAGGATTTCAAGAGTTGGATTTTTCCTGCCTGACTAAGAAGGGATCCTTTCCATCCAGCAAGCTTCTTGTGGAATTTATCAACAAGCAAAATCCCAAAAGAGTCTAGAGGCTTCTGGCAGAGGGGGAACCCCATATAGGAAGAAGGAAGGGATCCAATTTGGCATCCCAATACATTAGTTATTCTATTCTGCCTCATTTCGCGAGTATTGATAAAGTAAAAACAACATTTGTACCAGTTAATAAATTGTCCAGTGGTTGAACTATAACTATCAAGAGCCTTCTTAAGCTCCTTCACTTCCTTGATAAAGACGACCCCCATGAATATAGAATCATCAAAAAATTGTTGGTTGGAACAAACCTAAAGAGAGGAGGATGGGGCAAGACCTTTGTAACTACCTATATCCACCATCTTAACAAACCACCTCCCTAAACATTCTACCATGGTAACAAAAAGAATCAAATATAGGGGATCTCCCTTCCTTAGACCCCTAGAATATTTGAAGAAAGAAGTAGGTGTACCATTAACAATGACTGAGAAAGTGGATGAAGACACCAGCTACATGATAATCTAAATATTTCTCAAGCTAAAACCAAAATCCAGCAAGAGCTTTTGGAGAAAGGACCAATCCACTCTATCATAAGCTTTTGAGAGGTCCAATTTCAAAAGGAAGCCCTTTTTTTTACACCACCAATGAGTGAATATTTTCATGAACAGTTATGATTGAATCTATATTTTTTCTTCCTAGCACAAACCTATTCTTCTGGGGGGTTATGAGGGAAGGTAGCAAAGCCAACAATCTCAAAGTGAGAACTTTAGAACAATTTTGTAAAAGGAATCGCATCGACTTATTGGCGATAAAAATCCATAGTATTTGCACCCATGATCTTCATAATAAGGGCAAGGAAAGTTTCATTGATCTCTTTAAGGATACTTCTAGTGCCAAAAAATTCCTTAACAACATTGGTGACAGCCTTCCCCACAATGTGCCAATAATTATGGAATAAAAACATAGGAAAAACATCAGGTCCAGGAGATTTATTACCTTCAAAGGAGAAGACCGCCTCTTTGACCTCATCTCTTGAAGGGATAGCCATCTTCTCCTCTCCAAGAACATTACTACTAGTTTGTCTTTGACTGAAATCTGTTGACATTCTGACCCGTTTGTTATCTCAAGGTCTAATTTTGTTGTGCTAGTCCAAGTGATCCATTATTGGTTTTGACTTAATCATCTTTTTCTGTGCTACCCTTATCCTGAGTTGCGAGAGAGGGTTTGTTAACCTTGACTTAAGATCAGATTCATTTCTATTTCCCTCTCACTTGGAAATTATCTCTTTGTGTTTTTGGTCTTGGACTTAGTCAATAGTTTAGATATTACCTTAGCACTAGTTAGACAAATCAATTGGTTAATGTTGGTAAGGACTAGGAGTTCTTTTAGAGAACTCTATACAGAAGGAAAATGTCCCATGCTTGTGGAAATCCTTCTGTTTGAGGAACAACTAAACACTACACATGAGTCAGTCTTTCCCGGTGACAGATTACCAGAATGAACAATGTTTGGGGAAAACCATCATGACATTGAAATTCCACCAAATTTTAATGATCCTGAAGATTTTGAGGAAGAAGTTAACAAATGTCTACAAGACCAATCATTCCTCGAGGTAATGAAGGTTATCATGAACAAAGATAAAGAGCAATACTTTTTAGAACTAGATCAACAAGGATCCCAACTTCCCTCCAATTATAGATTGGAATATATCATTGCTAGAGAGGAGGGAACTCCTATGACACTGTTGACTAAATAGATCCAAGCTCTACAAATAGAGATGCAAGAAATGAAATAGGAAAAAGAGAAACCAATGACAAAAATATCTATGGACACCATTTGTCCATTTCCTTTCGATAAGGACTTACACTTACCTCCATTTCCACATGGAGTAAAAATCCCTAGATTTGACAAGTATAGTGGTCATTCTGATCCACAAGATCACATTCAAGAATTTTGTGCCCTATGTACACAGTTTATGCATGAGAAGATGTATCTCATGTGTCTCTTTCCCCAAAGTTTAGGTGGTCAAGCTATAGAGTGTTTTTCAAAGTTACCCACTGGAATCAAAACTTTTGAAGAACTAATGAATATGTTTTTACAATAGTATTCATATAACATACAACATCCTATGTCTATGATCGAGTTATGCAACATTCAATAATGGACGAGAGAATCATTCGTGACTTTTCTTCAGCGATGGTGAAGATCCTTTTCTAGATATCTACGACTCATTCCTGAGTCTGAAAAGATGAATATATTTACTAATACGCTACTTGAAGAGTATAACTATCCCCTTCAAATGCAAGACCTCTCTACTTTTGAACATCTTGTGAAGAGTGCACTAAGGATAGAAACAACTCTTGTCAAGAAGGGTGAGGTTACCCTTTCTAAGGATTCCAAATCTAATTATAGTTCTAAAGATAAGACCAAATAATGGAATAAGAACAAACATGTGGTGAACGATTGGGTAGTCAATAACGTTTCTCCCCAAACCAAACCAGTAGTCTTCAACTTAACAAGTGGCTCCAAAGCCCTAAAAGTTGCTGAATACACCAGAAAGTCACCCTCCAAATGGGTTAGTAACCTCATAAAATAAAAACCTTGGGTTAAATGCAAGAGGGACTTCAATCCTTTGGGTGAATCTTATGAATCATCTCTCAAGACTCTATTGGAAAACAAACTGATCACATTGCCAGATAACTCCAAGCCATACAAACCAGAGATAAAACCAAAATGGTGGAGAGACAATGATTATAGTGTGTACCATAGAAATAAAGGACATACAACATAGAACTGTATGAGGTTAAAACATGAGATCCAAGACCTCATTGATAGTGAAACAATTGCAATTGACAATGATGCTACGAAAACTGATCATAAGGAATTCAAGAATCCCTTGCCTGAATATGAGAAAGCAGAAACTTATAAGAAAGGTACTAGGATTAATCATACGTATAACACCCAGGATGGTAAGTTCATCCACATGGTTTAACTAGTCTCTCCTGAGTACTGTAACGTCATCATTGTAAAAAATGATAAGAAAGCGTCTAAAATAGCCAATGTTGTAACTCGAGTACAAGCAAAGGTCACCTTGGGAAAGGGAGGATCTTCCAACTCATCCTCATCTCAAAATCAACCAACAACAACCAAACAGTGGGTGCGAACCAATAGACAACTGACCATGAGTGCCTCCAAGGTGTCATAGTTTAAACAACTATCTTCGTCCCATGCTGTGGACTATAGAATTGATGAACAATTACAAAGAACTAATGCCCAAATTTTTATCTTTGAATTGCTCAAAATCTCTCTAGCTCACAGAGAGATCTTAGATAAAGCCTTGTCAACCTCTAATATCCCCAAAGACTTGGATCTAGATTGATTTCAATCTATGGTGGGTCATTTGACTTCACCACACTATCTATCATTTTTAGAAGAAGATGATAACTCATTGAGTCATCCATATAATCTTCCCTTGCACATTGAAGTCATGGTCAATAAGAATCATGTCAAATGATTCTTGATAGATGGAGGGGTAGGGTTGAACATTTGTACATACAGGCTAAATGAACAACTAGGATTTTTAGAATATGTCATTGATCCAAAGAAGATAAATACTATAAAGGCATATGATGAACAAGAGAGATCTTCCAAAGGTCTCGTAACTCTCCCCATTAGAGTGGGTCCCATGTAGAGGGATGTCACTTTCCAGGTGTTAGATCTTCCATTGGCTTACAACATCTTGTTAGGAAGACCCCGGATTCATGAAATGAAAGTTGTACCATCCACCTTCCATAAGTGCATAAAGTTCCATTCAATGGTGTCAAAGTTAGCATTCCTGTAGACACTAGCTACGCATGTAATGCACTGAGCTAGGAAGAAAATACTCTCATCACACATAATAGAGAGGCTTCAACTTTAAAGTAAACCAGCGAATTAATGAAAGAAATGGAAAAGATGTTGAAAATAAAGGTCACTGGTATGGGTGGATACACAATGGAACCAGTCCTATCAATCACATCTCTTCCCACATCACCTAGGTCCTACAGGAGACCTTCAGAAGAGATGAAACCAACACCATCTCAAAAAATCTATGATGGTGACTATGTTAAAGAAGACATACCATTAGAGAATGAGAAAGAAGAACATGCCATTTTGGAATGGCTATATAGGGAGCCTAAAAACAATGAAGCAAAACAATGTGAAATATCCCCAGAGACATATGGAGTGGAGTATGAAATGGCTCAATGAATGGGTTATTCAGGAAAAGGACCCATCAGATGTGTTGGCGGGACTTTGTGACTGGTCCGCCAATAGAGGTAAGTTGTCACCAGGTACCAGGGTACCGACCAACTTCACCTGTAAAGGTTGTCGGGGGAATAAATTCTCCAAGCCTTAAAGTACCTGAGAGTCAGGTCTCGACAATACAGGAGCTAAGTTGGGAGTGTGACTATTTTTTTTGGGGGGGTAGCTGGTTTTTCTTGGCTCGTCTTCTCCGGGGATTTTGTTAGGTCGGGGTTCCCTACAAGCACGCATTATTTTACCAAATAAACTTCAAAAGATATGCCAGAGTTAGGAATATTCATTCTACTTATAGTTATTCCCATACATTCAAAACATCAACCATGCTCTAACATACTACACTAAATACTAAATGCATACAAAACCATCAGTTCATACACATTCAATAGCGAGGGGAAAAGAGGTCGTTAATCAACTTAAAACATTAGAGCAAGGGACATCAGAAACATATATCACAAAAGAGTATTAACTCAGAGATCAAAACACCAACAACAACATTGCGTAAATCCTTCCTTCTTCATTAATGGTTTTCCAGCATCACTTGTGTGTACATCAACAACTCCAAGGGAGCATCTATCTACCAAGAACTACTAAGAACTACTGAGCATTGAGCTCTGCAACTACAAGAAATAAAAGTGCTATAATGCTATTTCTATGGACTGCAAAATCATCAATTTTTTTGACCCTTGGAATGAGGTCAGACTTGTTATTTATACACATACTTTCCCTAAAGTTAACCTAATCTAACTTTACACTCAACAATAAAATACAATATTCGGTGGTCGGTACTACCTGCACTACGTTACAACAACCTTGAGAAGAATAGAGGTCTAACATGTCAGAAGAATAAGACAAGAAGAGAGGTATGGAAGAATCAACATCGAGAAGAGTGCCAGAGGGAGAAAAGAAGAAATCTGATCTCTCCGGAGCTCGAGGATACATGCCTCATCAATGCAAAAGTGACTTTCTATCTAGAATGCTCTAGGTGTTTAATGTTGGAGCGACACCTTGGGAAGACCACCTGTCAGAACCATCCCTCAAGCTGACGTGCCTTGTTGGAGTCACCTACTTTCTAATATCCACTTATTAACTACCTGATAATGACCGGTCGGCTCCGGTGAGCCTGGACGCGGGTCATCAAAAGAATACAAAACTGTTGGATCTAGGACTCTAGGATCCGGGAGCTTACGCTCAAAGAATAATGAATGTAAAAGAATGCACCTTGTTGGTGATAATCCCCAAAATCCAGAGAATTTTATTGCCCTTTACTATTCTTAAATGCCTCCAAAACTTGGCTGATGTCATCCTCATCTATGTCTTTAATGCTATTCCACTGGTCGCGGATAGCTTCAAACTTTTCCTCAACTTCTCTAGCCCCGTTATGGAATTCATCTACTATTTTTACGGTGTCATGAGCCCGGAGCATCATCTTAGATAGTCTTGATAGCCTTCCTCCGCTGAAGTCCCTAGCAGACTGATACAGGGACTCCATTATCTCATCATACTTACTGAGGACATAGTCCTCTGGGGCGCATGTTATGGTGGTGAAGGGGTCGAGTTGTGAAACCCTTACAACAAATAATTTAAATAGGCCCAAAGGATACCATACCGCAATTACTTTCTCTCTTAGGGCCTTAACCAGTTGCTTGCATACCTCGATCTTGAGGCCAAGTCTGGAGTACTAGGCCCGGAGGGACTCAAATGATTCTTCCCCCAAAATTCCTATCTCTGTGATGGCTTCTTCCCTAGAGTTGAAGACTTCATCCAACCTGGTCTTCCATCCTTCATATTTTTCTAAGTCTCCACCCACAGGGTAGTGGAGACGTTCACCTGATTCAAGAGATTGTTGATCTGGTAAAGATCTAGGAGCGATACTACTAGAAATTGTCTTAGGACTGTTATCTGCTCGGTGATCCACCCGTCCACAGCCCGGGCCTTCTTCTTCATGGCCCTTAGAGTATCCACATCACCCTATGCAAGCAGTAGTCTGGAGGTGGAAGCTTCCGAATGGATCTCGGCCAGGGGCTGTGTAAGTTCTGTCAGAAGCTTGAGGAGATTTTTATTGTTTTCTCTTTCCTCCTTCAACTTCTAGGCCTTTTTATTATACTGGGCCTCTATTGCCCGGGTTGCCTCTTATAGCAGATGTAATTATCCCTACTTATCTCTCCTCCCTAGAGGCACTTTTGTGATTGTATAATCTTTGGCTCTTACCGCCGCTGCATCTGTATCTGGGGGAGGTGTTGCAATTGTTGCAACTGTGCTTCCTTCTGGACCAGTCCAAAGGGTATGGACTGTCCGAGCCCTTTTTGGCTTTTTGGCGTCTGCATTTTAGGTCATCATTTCAGCTAGGGAGAGTGGAACACTTGGTGCTACCGCTGGGACCTTCCTCTTCCTAGATTCCACCAGCCATTGGGGCAGCTGGGGTGGCTTTGTTGCCAAGGCCTAGGTATTGGGACTCCCTTCAGAGTCCGGCAGTGTATTCCCAGTATCTGTAGTGTCATCAGGGTCTTTCTCCTTTTCCTGTTCCTTTTCTTTCTCTTCGAGGGGCTCAGTGTTTTCTGCCATGTTGGCATCCTCTTTTGTGATGTCTGGGATTTCTTATTTTCCGGTATCAACATCACTTGTATCATCGGGGATCTCCCCTTCCTTCTCAGCATCGAGTGAATCAACATTCATATCATCAGGGATTCTCCCCTCATCCTGTTGTAGTTGTTCTTCTTCTTTGGTGTCCTTCACAAGGATATCTTCCTCCATTGGAACATCTTTTGGAGGTGGCAAAGACATCTGGCCTAGGTTCAGCATTTGGGCCGCAGTGATCACCTCGCCGAATGTACTCCGGGGGGCCTGGTCACTCGGAGTAACCAAAGGCGTCTAGAGCGTGATGATTAGGGGTACGGTTGATCTCGTGGGTCTGGTTTCCCTAGTCGTTAGTTTCTCATCCAATGTTTGCCTTGATTCTTTCTTGGTCTCCTGGACCGGAGTTTCCTCCCGCTCGGCTCCTTTTGTGCCTCTTCTCGGTCTTCTTGCTCTGTAGAAGCATCTTTCTCTGGGACTTCCTTTTCAACGGGGATCTCTTCCTTTTCCTAGGTGGCAATTTCTTCCACCATGTGATCTATATCCCCATGCAGGTTCATAAGTTCATCCGTCCTGAAGTTATCATCAAAGTCATCATGTGGGGGAGAGGTGTCTGAAATATCATTCAGTTTGGGGGAATCTAAACTAATGTCTACTGGGGGAATATTGGGCATACCGGGACCTGCGTTTGCGCTTGGGGTGGGCTTCACCTTCTACTTATTCTTTCTTTGTAGTGGGGCCCCGAAATCTAGAATATTTGCAGACTCTGCCTCAATGAACGTCTGCCTGCTCATTAGTGTTGCCAATGACGAGGATCCCGCCAGGTGAGGAGATGCCACTGGAGTTGCAAGGAGGCCATGGGAAAGTTGTACACTTATCTTCTGGCTCGTCAGTCTTGACACCTCTATTTGTTCTTGTATCTGTGCCATTATGGGAAGCAAACCCTTGGGAGGTGCTTAGGCTAGGGTACCTTCTTTCTCCTTCCCCTTTCTTTTGCTAGGTCCCGCGACTCTGGAGGTCAGAGCAGACCTCTGAATAATTGGCCCTTTTCGGGTACTCCTTAGACACACGCGCTCAAAATATTTGTGATTGTTATCTATAATGGGGCGGTGTACCCCCTCAATTGTTAAATCCTCCAAGGTGCCCCAATCCACCGGAGAAAGATCTAACTTATCCATCCCCTATTCTTTGTATGATGGGTCCTCTAGAGGCCCATCATTTGAAAAACCCTGAAGGTCGAGGGCTTTCATCAAGGCTTTGGACATTCACGAATGCTGGCGGGCCCGGAGATAAAAAAATGTCCAGGCAATCTGCCCAAAAATCTTCAATATCATCTATATGTGGTGGGGACGCCCAGGGAAGTGTCGTTGCTATCTTGCCCAGTGGATCAAAATTTCTTCTGGTATGGTGGAATTCTACCAATCCCAGACTCTTCAGTTCATTATCAGCTTCCTTTTCTGTGGCAAGGCTGCAAGAATAGTTCCCACAAGAGATTGAGAACAGGACATTGGTAACCTTCTTTAATGTGAAGAGGGCATGTAGCTATAGAATCTGTCTGTAGTACTCCAAAAGAGTGATTCTATCCCCGCAATATTGAGGGAGTAGACAGGGTTTCCCGGAGAAGCCGGTCACCCAAATGTATGTATGCTGCTGGAATTGAATGAAGTAATTACCGTAAGTACTCACTAGGTTCATTGCCTCTTGCGATAACCAGTATCCAGAGTCCTGAGTAAGTGTCAAAATATTCTAGTAAATGAACGCATCATTTACCCTGCAAAAATTTGGGAAGCTAAGTTCCCACTGGACCTAGGGATAATGTTCCCATGGCACCAACTGGCCGGGCCCATTCCCTAGAATTTCCACTGTCTACAAACCATGAAAAGTAGGTCTTTGTTGGGCTAGTGCCCACAGTACATAAGATGTCATGTACAACTTTGAAATACAAGGGACGCTCTTTAGCTGTGCATCTACATGGTTGGCGATGATAGCCGCCCAGTTGAAGGTCTGACTATGGTTGGTGATGTATTAGAGAAATTAGTACATCCATTCCAAAAAGTCTCGGGCATGTGGCTCTCCAAAGAGCATGCATAGAAATACAATCCCTGCCTGGATACATTCTTTAAACCCCCCGCAGGGAATCTCCAACTTCATCTTTTTGTAGTCCCTTCTCGGGGACTTTAGCTATTGAGTGTTGAGATGTTGTCAGGAGAGAAGGGAAGCTTCCTCAAACTCTTTTAATGATGTGGACCAGGGGAGAACAATGGATCCCTTGAATTGGGAGATCCCCAGTCCCAAAGCAAAAGTAGTCGCATCCAGATTAATGATGGGCGCCAGATAGTGTAGTGGTTAGGGATCAACAAGTAAGACAACCTAGGTGAAGGCATTATAGAGCATTGACAGTTGGAGTATCAGCTCCGGTGCTTGCACTGAGTAGGGAAAACTTGTAGCTTTGATAATTCCAGAGGTAGCCACGTGTTTGACCATATCATCTCTGATGGTCCTTTTTTGGTAAATGGCTTGGACCAAGCTCTGCATTTCAGCCCATAGTCCGAGCTCTGTGTCTGTTATTTCCTGCAACTTGCAGTCCACCTTGGAACTCACAAGAACACCCTCCCTCAGATACTTGGAGGTTAGTGGCAATTTGGCCAGCATCTTTTCAGCCTTAGTCTTTGTATCGGCTCGAGTGGAGGTAGTTGGCAGCTCCGGGCTATTAGGAGGAGTGATCACTTCAGACATTTTGATCAAACTATCTCTAACCTACAAGACCGGAGAACCGTTAATACATAATATGATAAAAACAATATTTTAGGGACTCCGGGGAATTCACCACCATTTTGCACCTGTCCAAAAGTGTTAGCATACATCAAAATCCTGGAATATCAATGTTAACAAGGATCAGATTCTGATCAACACCCAGGGGCTCTGGGGAATTGGTTTAGGTGAAAAAATGGAATGAAGACCCAGGGGCTTCCCAACACCTAGATTTCAAAGAAACTAGACATTGTCAACGTGATCGACAGTGAGCAGTACTTGGCTGACATGGGTCATCACGTGGCCACGAGATAGGCAGCGTAAAAGCTCTTAATGATGAGAAGTGGGCAGAGACGGGGTAAGTAAATGCTAGATGGGATGGGATTTGAATGCTCCTTTATGGGAATTTAATCCTGCCATTAAGATGACATGACAGAGGAGAGAGAAGGTCACCATGGCTCGAACAGGCGAGGTGACAAGTTTGGCCTGTGGCGGATACCTCTCTAACAAGCTTGACAATTTGGTCTGGGTGTGAGGAAGTGCGATGAGCTTGCCACAAATAGAAGGATACACATGGAATATACACCAAATTTAAAAAGGGCCAAAGTTCTACAAGGGCCGAAGCACAACTCACAGGTCAACCAAGAAAATGAACATATACATAGCTATAAACAAGAAGATTACAAAATTTACAAAATTTACAAAAATATTTACACTCATCCAAAATATACAAATGCTACATCTAAACTATAGCTACATAGAGGGAGGACAACCCTCTGGCAGAGCCAACCCACCAACGGGAGGCAACAGAAAAGCCAACGCAAAGATGTGGGAAAACAAAAACATAATAAAAACCAGACAGAAAGAAACTAGAAAATAGGAAAATAGAAGGAAGAGAGTTGAAAGGTCTACCTGGAAACATGAGGGAGGAGGGAAGGTGAGCACAGGAAGTTCTCTCCAATTGGTTTACCTTGGAATGACCATGAAAGCACTACTACTTACTATTGTTTGAATGTCGTTAATTACCAAATTAGCAATTTGTACTTAATCGCTTTGAATCGCCTTAATCGCTCTGGTAATTGTTGAGTGTTTTGATCATGATAAATGTGCAAGTGACAGGTAAAACCAATTTATACTCTTTGGGTAAAACATGTTACATTCCTTCCGCAAACTCTGAAAAAGGAAAACCTTTAGATTTCAGACCCGGGGATCCCATGTAGCCATACCTTCCAACTAAAGAAGACATGATGGCAGAGAATCCTAGGATCTGGGATCCGAGTGACTCAAAAGAAAAAACAAACTCCGGGACTGGGTCTTGGAGAAAAAAGAAGACAAGAAACAAAAGGAAAACAACCCTCATGAGAGCAAAGCCCGTAGGGGAACATAGGAAACAAAAGAAACCAAGGGAAAAGCAAAAGCGAAAAGGGAGACCCAACATTTTGCCTAAAAAATGTAGGGACGGGTATGCAGGGCATAAAAAATGGCGACTATCTTGGATGAATTCCTTAGCACATTCGAGAACTTTAGAATCTATGGTTAGTAAAACTGGAATTAATCTTTACCTGGAGCATTCTTCTTGCAAAGCATGGGGGGCTGAGAAAATCGGACTCATCAATGATTCAATCTTTCGATCTTTCGTCAGTTGTGAAGTGTGTGCTTTGAATGGAAACTAAGTCGATGACCTCCGAGAGAAGTAGAGAGGAGACACTGAGTAAATTAGACCAAAGTCATCCTATCTTGCACATTTCCCCCAGATACTAGAATTCTCTATTCTTCAGTTCTTTCTTTTCTTTTTTGGATGGGAAGGCGGTACTTTTTTCACCATGAACATTAAGCTTAGCTAATTTTAACAACGGTTCTCCTTTCACCTTGCCACCCAATTTTTAAATTGCCAAATAGGAGAGAATTTTCTGGACCTAAGATATTTTAATGATTTTTCAAACTTGGTCAACAACCAGTGCAAACGATCTGCCCTCAAGGTGTCTGATTACTTGCTTCTTAAATTTTCTTTTAACTGATGTCTGGAATGTCAAGATGTGAATTTGATGAAGATTACCCATAACCTTTTACCATACTTACAAAATAAATCCAGAGTGCAGACAAATTCCACCATGCTAACAATAGTTTCTGAATTCACCGGAATGTACAAGGTACCGTTTCGAAGACTAGATGTCATGCAAAGCATACCTGTCTACAAGAAGAAGACAACACACTGGGAACCTAGAAAACAAAAGGAAATAAAAGATCCAAAAACAAAGGAAACCACAAAAGGAAAGGCGGTCTTGGAGGATTGCCGATGAACTATTTACAAGGACAAGGTACTCCAAACGGAGCACCAGGAAAGATATTTACAGACAAGAACTTTACATATAGTACAACTTTGGACAAACTCACCATTTACCTAATTCAAAGTAGTGCTTGAGAACCTACCCATTGAGAGGCAATGGGATGGCTTCTCTGGTCATAGTTTTGAGGCGATAAGTATTTTCCCCATAGATCTCAGCCATCAGATATGGTCTGAGCCAGAGCCGTTGAAACTTAGTGTGCTTTCCTTTCTTTTCTTGGGCTTTGTCCCATAAGAGGACCAAGTCCAAAATCTGAAAGGCCTTATATTGGGCTCTTCAATCAAACCATCATTTTACTACTGCTTGATGATGTGCAAAATGTTCAAGGGCTACATCTCTTTGTACCTCCATTCGCACTAGGTTCAAAAGTTGAACCTCCACAATGTTATCCCGGTTGCTGAATTCTTGCATAAACTGTAAAATCGGGATCTGTAAGTTGATGGGGAATACTAGATTCTGGCCATAAACCAAATAAAATGGGGAAGTCCCCAGGTTTGCCTTTATTCTTATACGATCCACCCAGAGAGCGAATCTAATATTTTGGTGCCAGTCCTGAGATTTTTGTTCCAACCGATGCCTGATCACCTCAAGTAGATTTTTGTTGGTAGGTTCAGCCACACCATTACCCTGAGGGTTGTATTTGCTGGAGAAATTCAGGGTGATCTCTCTTTCATAGGTCCATTCGAGTAACTATGCTGAAGAAAAAATTGGACCATTATCACACACTATAGTAAATGGCATTCCGAAATGGGTGACTATGTTTTCTTCCAGGAATTTAATGACTACATCTACCATGTTGTTTTTACAGGGAATCACTTCAAACCACTTGGTGCAATAATCGGTAGCATTCAAAATGTACTGGTGGTTGGCAGACGAGTTGGGTTTGATTTCCCTGATGAAGTCAAATTCCCATTGGGCGAAGGGTCTAGCTTTGAAGACCAGCTGCAAAGGTATGGCCGGGTTTTGCTCATGATGTGCTGCTATTTGACAAGTGTGACATCTCCTAAAGTGAGTGTAGACATCCTTAAAAATACAGGGTCAATAGTATCCAGCCCGAAGGATTTGATGGGCAGTAGCATCAGTTGAGCCATGCCCAGTTCCAAACTGCCTGTGAAATTATTCAATCATCCTCGCAACTTGGTCCCTGTCTATGCACCGGAGGTATATCCCTTCATAATTCCTGCAAAAAAGCATTCCATTTTTTTTATCATGAAGTGCACACTTTTCAGCTGCAAGGCGCGACATTTATTTTGAGGTAGCCCCTCCAGGCATCTATTTTTCAACAATAAGTATACCAGGTCGGTATACCACAGATCTTGAGTGATGGACTCCACTATATAAGTTTGGCATTAGATGTTTGGAGTTCCTTCTGCCATTGCTCTACATAGTCCTTGGCCTCAGACTATCTTCATGGGTTTCATTTCCAAATCATACTCTTGGAGGATGGCCATCCAATTCCCTTGTCATTCACCTAATTCACTCTGCAAGAGCAAAGACTTAACAACCTAGTCCAGGATGATAGTGTGCACTTTGCTTCGAAGAATGTAATGCCAAAATTTCTTCACAGTGAGGACAAGAGAAATGGCCTGCTTTTCCAACGATTAGTACCAGACTTTGGCGTTCTTAAAGGGGATTTCATAAAAGCTATTGGTCATTCTTCCCCTTGTACCTTCTAAGTCAAAATTTCCATGGTAGAATGCGGTGAAGCAAAGGAGTATTTATGAAATGGGAGGGAATAGTCTAGACTAGCCAAGATTGGTGCCTCCACGATCATTTGTTTAATCTAGGCGAATGCCCGCTTTGCTTCAGGACTCCACTCAATCTTTGTATCTTTCTTCATCATCTCATTGAGTGGTTTTACTATCTTAGGGAATCGAGTGATGAACTGCTAGACAAATTTTATCTTTTCGAAGAAAGATCTCATTTCCTTCTTACTATCGGGCATCTATAGATTCAACAGTGCTTCAACTCTCTCAGGGTCAATGGATATAGCCTTCTCGAAGATGATATGCCTGAGAAGCTTTCCTTCAGTGACCCTTAATATACATTTCTTAGGGTTGAGGGATATTCCATACTAGAAACATCTCTCATAAATCTGGGCGAGGTGGATGGAATGATCACGCCTATCCCAGGAAAAGATGGTCAAATCATCCATGTAGATGACTATACACCGGTTTACTAGGCCTTCGAATGCAATGTCCATAGCCTTTTGAAATGTGGCCCCTGCGTTGATCAAGACAAAGGGCATCCTTCGGTATGCAAACGTTCCCCACTTGGTGGTGAATGTCATTTTGTCTCTATCTTCGTACTTAACCATGACCTGGTTATACTCAGAGTACCCATCTAGGAAGGACATCATTTGAGATCCATTCACGATTTGTAATACCTCATCCAACAAAGGGAGAGGGTGATTATCCTTCTTAGATGCCTTGTTCAGATTGCAAAAATCCATGCAAAGGTAGATCTGGCCACTTTTCTTCCTCATAGGGACGAGGCTGGCAACCCAAGTAGTGTGCCAAATTGGAAAGATAATCTGAGCTGACAATAGTTTTTGAACCTCCTAATGGATTAGAGGCTTGATCAGTGGGTTTACCGGTCTTTGGTTTTTCTAGAAGGGCTTAGCATCGGGTTTCAGTGCGATGGTATGGGTCATGATGGATGTTTCATAGGTCTTCAAATCCTCATACCCCCACATAATTACATCAATGTATTCTCAAAGAACCACGAGAATCTTCTCCTTCTCCTCTGGGGAGCAAGAGGTTCTGATATGCACAAATTTTTCTTCACCGGCCTAGCTGATGTTGATCTTTTTGAATTTTCCTCCCTTAGAGGAGGATGATATCTTCTCTTGGCCCTGAGGGTCTGAGTCAAAGATACATTCTAGTGCTACCATCCCCTTAGGGATGGTGTTGGTTGGTAAGTCTATGATCCCGTCATCTTCTTCACCCTACCCTTTATCTTCGTGATCTCTTTCTTCCACAATCTGGTCTTCAAAAACACCAACATTGGCCATGAAGGCTAGAATATGATGATCATCCTCAAAGACCTAAAAGTGGGTGACATTGTATGGAATGGATAGGGTTGGGACCATCTCAACAGAGAACTTCTAGAGTCGAGACCTTGCCATTAGCTCAAGGGTGCTGGCAAATACAGCAAGGGCATCCGGAACATAATTTATTTTCCAAGGAATGAGTTCAATGCCAAAGGCATCAAAATATTTGATGAGGCTCCATGCCTGATTGTGGTATGTAGTTGACCTTTTATCATGACAAGTGTATTGGCTCTGGACCTGCTCAATGATCAACTCTGAATCACCCAGTGCTCGGAGGCGGGTGATTCCTTTGCTTTGTACAAATAGGAGTCCAAGGAAAAAGGCCTCATACTCCTTGACATTGTTTGTGTAGTTAAACTACAACCTATAAGACGCAAGGAAGGATTTACCCTGCAGGTTGATCAATTCCACTCTGGCCCCGCAACCTTGCTTAGACTAGGACCCATCGAACTTCAGGGTCCACAAGTCATTGTTCGTATTCTAGGGCTGGGGAGGCAAAGTGGCCTTTGGATTATTTTTGGGAAGGTTGGGAGGAGTTTCCTCTGGCTCTGATGGCACATGGGTGAGGTTTTCCTCTAGAGAGGTCTGTGGTTGGGATTTTTGAACAGGCGACACCATAGGGGTACTGCCAGAATGATTATTAGGTCTAGGTGAATATGCTTTGTGTTTCTCCCCCAGAGGGCATTGATATGGTGGGTAGTAGTGGCAAATCAAGGTTCACACTCTAGTTCAAATTTTTTTTGATAATTCACCCGACACCATGTGCTGGAAAAGAGTGTAGCGGGAGTTGTTGTGATACCTTGTGAGTTAACCTCACCCCCTAGTTTTTCATCCAGGTCCTAGATTCTCTGAGAGACTATGTGATCCTCCCCGAGGGTGAAATCAAATGTGAGGATCTCAAGGGGTTGACACACCCTGGGGGAAGTCTCAAAGAAAAGGACTTCATTTACCCTCCCGACTTCGGTGAGGGCCTATTTCACCCTGGGCTCACTTTCTACCTGGATCTAGTTAGACTGTCCCTCCTAGGGAGCCACAAGTGGGAGAAGTGAGTGGAGAAATACCTGTTAAGGGCCTTGGACCAATTCCAACTTAACAACATCCCATAGGTTTCTGGAATGTCCACCACCTGGATGTCAATTATGCTTGATATCCAGGGGTCCTGCATGAGCTAAATTAGGGCATCCTTCAGCTCACCTACCATTTTTACAGTAGTTTTGTCCAGCTGGACTAATGCACATTTGGATGGAGTGGGATGGAGTCTGAGCTTCTGGCATATGGATAAAGGCATGATGTTTCCTGAAGCACCAGAATCTACCAAGCAATTGTGTAGGTTCTTCCCTTGTATGTTGAGACCTAGTAAGAAGGGAGGATCCTCAGTGTTTCCTTGGAAGATAGTCGCGTTGGCATCATCAAAAGTGACGGTCTTTGGTGGGTGACTGACAGCTTCTAGGTTTCCCAAGAGCTTTAGAAGAGACTTCCTCTGCTCGGGACAGTTCAACAAAACCTCCATCAAGGTCATGGAGGTGGTGGTTTTCTCTAATGCCTTTGTGATGTCAAACCTCCCCCCCGGTGTTGGTTGTAATTCCAGTTCTGGTGTTTACCCTAAAATTTTTGATGTACTCATGACTGAGATTTGCACAAATTATGAAAGTATGTCTAAAATTGGAAAATCCCTGAGAAAGTTCCATGTTCTTGGGTCAAAATCCATAGAAATGGTAAAAAAAACCCTATGTCTTAAGTTTCATTATATGTAAAAATGTCAAAAGCCCTAGAAAAGTTAATAAGGTTTATATTTTCGAGTTACCTTTTTGGAAGCTTAAGTCATGTAACCAGTCATGTGCCTTTTAAGATTAGTCGCCTAGTCTCTTAATACTAAATGACTATTCCATTTTATTATGAGACTTAGAGATTCAACTTAGTCGGGTTGTCTCTGAGAGAAAAGAACATTCCTTTAAAAGTCACGAGACTTAGCGATTTCTTTTAGTCGCGAAGTCTCCAAGTAATATTAACCTTTTAAATATTTTGTGGCAACATGGAGACTAAGGCTTTGGTCATGGTGTCATAGAATAAATCATGGGTTGAGGTAAAGTGTCTGGCGACTTAGATTTTCCATAGTTGCGCAGTTTATAGATCAGATAGGTTAATGGTAAGTTAGAAAGAAATGAGTCGCGTGGTCCCCTGTTGACGGATCTTTGTGATCGGGTCTGCCAACAGGTGTAAGTTGTCACTAGGTACCAAGGTACCAACCAACTTCACGTGTAAAGGTTGTCTAGGGAATTGAGATTCCCCGGGCCTCCAAGCATATGAGAGTCAGGTCTCGACAGTGCGGGGCTTGGTTGGGAGATGTGACTATTTTCGAGGGGGATAGCTGGTTATCTTCAACTCGTCAACTCTGGGAATTCAAGTAAACGAGGTTTCCTCCAAGCATGCTTTTACTTAACAAATAAATTTAAAAAGATCTTGCAGAGTTAGAAAGATTTCATCTACCTACAGTTATGCTAAACGTTCAAAACATTGACAATGATCTAACACACTACACTAAATACCAAAGAAATATGCAACCATCAGCTTATATTTTATCAGTAGCAAAGAAAAGAGGTCGTTAATCTACTTCAAGCATTAGAGAAAAGGACACGAAGAACATAAAGCATAAAAATACCGTCAACACAGAAGACAGAGTGCCAACAACATTATTGAGAGAACCCTTTCTTCTTCATTAACATCCTTCCAGCAAGCATTCGTATGGGGTACAAAGATAACTCCCAGAAAGCATTTAACTATTGAAAGATTTAAAACTATGGAGCACTAAGCTCTGTAACTAGGAAATGAGAAATAACAGCTTTACTATTAACTTTTGACTGCAAAATCATCAATTTTGCCAACCCCTGGGATGAGGTCAGACTTATTATTTATACACATCTTTTGACATAACCCTAACCCTAACTTACTTTACATTTTTACAATAAAATACATTACTCAGTGGCCGGTACTACCTGCACTATGTTACAAAAAGCCCTGAGACGGAAAGGCCTAGAATGTCAGAAGAATAAGACAAGAAAGATGGAGTGGAAGAATCGGCCTCAAGACGAGAGCTGAGAAGGAGAAAGAAGAAATCTGATCCCCCGGGGATCGAGGCTACATGCCTCATAAATGGGAAAGTGGCGCCCTATCTCTGACGTGCCATGTGTATCTCTGAAGCGGTGCCTTGGGAATACCACCTATTAGAAACCTCCCATTGAGTTGACGTGCCTTGCTGTAGCTACCCACCTTCTAACAACCTTTATTACTATCTTGAAAGTGACCGGTCGGCATTGGGATCCATGACATGGGTCAAATGAAGAATCCAAAAATGTGGGATCCAGAAATCTGGGATCCGGGAACTTGCATTCCAAAAGAATAAGGGAACTTGCATTCCAAAAGAATAAAGAATACAAAGTATGATGTCAGGCCAAACTCTCCCGGATCTGAAGAAATTTATTGACTTATATTTTCTCCCAAGCTTCTAACACTTGGCTAATGCTCTCCTCATCTATGCTCTGGATGCTACCCCATCTGCTACGGATAGCCTATGCTGCCTCCTTAACCTCTCCAGCCCCGTTCTGAAATTCGTTCACCATCTTGATGGTGTCATGCGATCAAATCATAGTCTTTGACAACAGGACAACCTGCCTTGATCAAAATGTCCACTCGGCGGATACAGGGATTCCATCCTTTCTTCAAACTTACTGAGGACATAGTCCTCTAGGGTACATGTTCCAGTGGTGAAGGGATCAACTTGCAATACCCTGACCATGAATGTTTTGAATGAATCCAAGGGATACTGGGTAGCTGTCAATTTCTCTTTTAAGGTCTTAACCAGTTCCTTGCAAACCTCAATTTTGAGGGCAAGTCTGGAGAACTGGACCTGGAGGGAATCATATGATTCTTCTCCCAAAATGTTGGATTTTGTGGCAACCTCTTCGCCAATGCTACAGATCTCCTCCAACCCGGCCTTCCATTTTTCATATTTCTCTAAGTCTAACTCCCATACCTGAGAAAAGCTTCTTGCGTGGCTAAGGGTGAGATCTACCCTATAAAAGTCTGGGAGGGACGCCACCAAAAATTCTCTCATTGTCGTTATTTTCTTAGCTGCCCACCTGTCCATTACTTGTGCCTTTTTCTTCATCATGCACAATGAGTCCACGTCATCCTGTGCAAGCGACAATCCAGAAGAAGGGGTTCCAGGGTGGACTTCAGCCAAAGGCCGTGTTAGTTATGCCAGAAGTGCGAGGAGATTGACATTCATTTCTCTTTCCTCTTGCAACTTCTGCCCCTATTTTGCATACCGGGCCTCTATAGCCTTGGTAGCCTCTTTTAGTAAGTCAAGCTCTCCTTGCTTGTTCCTTTTCCCCAGCTCGACCTCTATTATAGTGTAATCTTTAGGCCTGGTGGCCGCTGCATCTGTATTTGTTGGGGGTGTTGCAATGACCACAACTGTACTACCTATTGAGTTGGTCCAGAGAGTTTGGACCACCCGTGCCCTTTTGGGCTTCTTCATTTCGGCATTCTTGGCCATCATTTTGGCCAGTGGCAAAGGAGCACCCATAGGTGCTGCCGAAGCCTTTCTCTTCTTAGTTTCTACCAGCCATTGGGGCAGTTGGGGTGGCCTTGCTACCAATTCCTCCTCACTGAGATTCACTTCCAAATCTGGCGGTGCATTCCCTGAGTTTATATTTTCTTCTGGATCCTTTTCCTGTTCTTATTCTGGTTCCTTCCTTGCTTCCTGTTCTCCGGAACCTTTTGTATTTTTTTCCATGCTGGCATGTTCTGTAAAATTATCTAGGATCTTTTCCCCGATCTCTATTTCTGTATTCTCAGGGACCTCATCCTCCCTGGTGTCACTGGCAGCTTCTTCATTCTCCTCTTCTAGGACCTCCTAGTCAATCGGCTGCTGCTGTTCTTGGGCCCTATCATCCTCATTTACTTCAACATTTTCTTCCTCCATTGGGACATCCTCCGGAGGTGGATGAGGCCGCTAACCAAAATTTAACAAGGCGACAACTTTCATGACCTCTTTGAAAGTGCTTCGGGGCACTTGGTCACCCGAAGTCTCCAAAGGCACCTAGAGTGTGATGGTTGGGGGTACAGTTGTTCCCTGGGGTCTGGGTTCTCCTCCCATCAGGGGCTCATTTGTAGGTTTCTTGGGCATATCTATAGTCCTTTGGACCTGTGATTCTTCCTGTTTAGGCTCAGTATTTTCCTCCTGAGCCTCTTTCTCTAATATGTCCTTTTCTATGGGGAGTTCTTCTGCAGGGGCCTCCTTTTATTGGGCCTCAATTTCTTCCACTGCAGTATTTACACCCAGTCGGATCTCTAGAAGTTCATCTGCCGAGAATGTGTCATCAAAATCATTTTTCGACAGAGAGGAGTCCAAGATATCTACAAGCTCAGGAGAATCTGAACTTACATCCACCGGGGGCTTCTCAGGCATACCAAGGGTGGCGCTTGGTGTGGGGGTCACAACTATTTTCTTTCTCCTGGTTAGAGAAGCCTTGGTGTCCAAAATGCTGGAAGAGTCTGCCTTAGCAAAATTCTGCCTATTCATCATTGCTGCCAACAACGGGGGTCCCATTGAGTGAGCAGATGTCATTGGGGTGATTAGGAGGCTGACAGCCACCTGCATGCTGATTTGTTGGCTGGCCAATTTTTCCATCTCCATCTGGTCATGTAGTTTTTTCATTAGGAGTGTGGGGATCTAAGGGGATGCCTTGGGCATCAAGACTCCCTCCTTTTCCTTTCCTTTACTCACACTTACTTGAGTGGGCACGGCGGAGGAAGAAGGTCCGGCGCCGGCTGAAGAAGGGATGGTCTTCTTAACAGCTACTTTCTTACAGGTGCTTTTGGGGCACACCTGAGAAAAATAATTGTGGCTTGATTCTATAATGGGGCGGCATACCCCTTCAATCATCAAATCCTCTAGAGTGGCCCAATCCACTGGAGGGAGGTCCAATTTGTCCATCCCCTGTCCTTTGTACGCTGGATCCTCTAGCGGCTTTCCATCGTTGAAACCCTTCGGGAAAGTCCGAAGGTCTAGTGCCTTCATAAGTCCTTTGCTTATTCTTGTATATTGTCGGGCCCTAAGATCAAAGCTGTCCTGGTAATCTGCCAAGAAGTCTTCAATGTCTTCTTCATGTAGGGGGGATGCCCTAGGTAATACGATGACAATCTTTCCATGGGGATCATTGTTCTTCCGGGCGTGGTTGAATTCAACCAGCCACAACCCTTTTAACTCGTTGTCTGCAACCTGGTCCATGGTGAGGCTGCATGTGTAATCCCCGCAAGAGAAGGGGAATGGGACATTAACGACCTTCTTCAATGTGAAGAGGGCGTGCAAATCTATTATCTGCCTATAGAATTCTAAAAGAATAATCCTATCCCCGTAATATTGGGGAAGGAGGTAGGGCTTCCCATTGAAGCTTGTCACCTTGATGTATGTATGGTGTTGGAATTGAATAAAATATTGGCCATAAGAATTGACCAGTGTCATTGCCGCCTGTGAGAGGCGGTACCTAAAATCTCAGGTAAGTGTAAGAATGTTGTGGTAAATGAAGGCGTCATTTACCCAGTAGAAGTTCTCGAAGCTGAGCTCCCACTGCAACTGGGGATAATGATCCCAAGGTGTGACCTATCCTGGGCCATTCCCAATTTCTCCAACTGCTCTTAGGCCCTGAAAAGCTGACCTTTGCTGTGCCAATGCCCACAACACATATGAAGTCATATAGAGTTCTAAATTCTGGGCAACGGTCTTCATCTGTGTATCTACATGATTGGATATAATTACCGCCTAGTTTAAAGTCCTATTATGCGTTGTTATACAGTATAAGAAATAATACATCCACGCTAAGAATTCCTGGGCATGGGGCCATCTGAAGATTCTGCATAAAAATATTATGCTCGCTTGAATGGGCTCCTTGAAATCCCTGCGGGGAATTTCCAATTTCATTCTCTTATAGTCCCGCTTTGGAGACTTTACCCAGTGATTATTGAGGTGCTGCCAGGAAATGATCTCAGCCTCAATGAATTCCCTTAGTGAGGTGGCCCTAGTGATAATGGCGAACCCTTTAAACTGTGGAATTCCCAACCCAGAAACAAAGGCGGGGGCATCCAATGTGACAATGGTGGCGGGATATTGCTGCAGCCGGGGATCTGGAAGTAAAACTAAATAGGTGGCCACATTGGACAATGCTGCCAGCTGCCAGATAAGCTCAAGTGACTGCATCGCACATGGAAATTTTGTAGCCTTGATGATGCCGAAGGCAGCTAGGCAAGTGGCGATTTTATCCCCCTATTCCTTTAACCTGTAAGTGGTCTGTATCAGACCCTGTAATTCGGCCCAACTCCTGGGGTCCAGATCTGTTATTTCATGAACTTTGGAGTCTATCTTGGACCCCAAAACACCTCCATCCTTCGAATACTTGGAGGTTAATGGAAGCTTTGCCAACATTCTTTCCAGCTTTGATTTTGTGGCTGCCTGGGTGGAAGTAGTTGGTAACTCCGAGCTATCAGAAGGTGCAAAATCGTTACACATCTTGAACAAGCTTATCAACAACCTACAAGACCAGAAAATCATCAGGACATATAAATATGAATTAAGACTCCAGGAAATTCTCTACCAACCCATGCCTGACAAGAAAATGTTAGTATCTATATCAAAAGTTTTGGAGTATCTAAAAATGAACATAGCTTTAAGCATTCTAGAGTATGCAGACACGGTGATGAGAAAAAGTAGGAGACAAGATCCTGTTGGGAGTCTAGAGTCCGGACAAACTAGCCATTGCCGAAGTGCATTGGGAACAAGATGTACTCTGGTTGACGTGCACTGACATGTGGGAAAATGGCAGACAGTGTAAATATAGTTATGGCATTGATCAGCACAAGTGGGCCGACACGGGGCAAAAATGAATGCCAGATTACACGCATTTTAAATGCCATACATGGGGAATTAATCCCACCATTAATATGATGAGACAGAGGAGAGAGAAAGTCACCATGGTTCAAACCACCAAGGTGCCAAGTTCAAACTATGGTGACTTTGTCTCGACAAGCTCTGTCTCATCGGTTCAAAATTCATGACAGAGCGTGAAGAACTCAATGCTCTAAAGGATATACACAACACACATATACATGATATACATAAAAAGTATAGGAGGGATGAGGGATAAAGCATATATACATAAGATTATAGAAAATATACACCATATACATTAATATACACCAAAAATAGAATGTAGAGCAGCTACCCTAAAAAAAATCTAGAATGTACAAACATATACATTAACTTACACTTGCACAGAGGGTAGAAAACCCTCTGGAAAAGCTGACCCACAAAGGGGTGGCAAACCAGATGACAAAGATGCAAAGCAACAACAGAAACAAAGCAAAGCAGAAATGAAAATGAAACACAACAACACGAAACAAAAGAAGAAAATGAAGGAAAGAACCAGAAACACCAACCTGGAATCCGAAGAACTATGAAGGGAAGAAACACTAGACCACTCTACAATAGCCTTGACCTCCAATGCCAAGAATAGCTATCGAAGATCGATTCATCATTACCCACTAAGCTCAGAGGAACTCGCACTTAATTTGCACTCAAATCACCTATGAATCGCTCTGAAAACTCTAAGTGTTTTTAATCACGATAACCATGAAAATGACATGTAAATATTATTTATACCCAAGGTAAAAGTAAGTTACCTTCTCTCCGCAAACTTTAGAACAGGCAAACCTCTAGATTCTGGGCCCGTGGATTCCAAACGACCATGTCTTCTTACAAGAAGAAGGCATCGTGACAAAGAATCCTGGAGTCTATAATCCAGCTTTTGGAAAAGAAATGACCAATTCTGGGACTAGGTCCTAGAGACACGAAGGACAAAAACACAAAACAAGACAAACACCGCGGGAAAGAAAACCCGGAGAAGGAAACAAAAGAAGCAAAGGAAAATAAAACAAGGCAAGAGCCAAAAGAAAAACAAAGGGGGACCCAACATTTTGCACACAAAATGTAGGGATGGGGATGCAGTGCATAACAAATGGTGACTATCTGGTATGAATGCCTTAATGCATTTGAGAGCCATAGAATCTCTGGCTAGCAAAACCAGAATAAATCGTTACTCGAAGCATCTTTCACATAAGTGTGAAATGTCTGAGAAAATCTGGCCATACATAATTCAATCCATGATCCTTTCATCAGTTGTGAAGTGTGTGCTTTGGAAGGAAGTCAAGCCGATGACCTCTAGGAGAAGTAGAGAAGAGGTACTAGGTATATTAAATCCAAAGTCATCAATTTCATGCATTTCTCCCAGATACCAGAGTCTCGTCCCATTTTTCCTTTTGTTGTTTTGTTCTCTTCTAGGTGGGAGGGTGGTACTTCTTTCACCGTTGAGCTTAATCTTAGATAAATTCAATGGTGGTACTTCTTTCACCCTTCCACCCACCTTAATTTTCTAAATGGGGAAGGAAAACACCGAACCCGAAAACAATCTTTAAAATTTCAAACTTGGGTCAACCAACGAGTGCAACCGATCTACCCTCGGTGTGTCCGATTACTTGTTCCTTTAGAATTTTGATTTAACTAATTACTGGACTTCCAGGGATAAATTCGATGAAGATTACTCATAATTTGCTACCAAACTTGCAAAATAACTCTGGAGACTGGACCAATCCCACCATGCTAACAATAGATTCCAAGTTTACCGTAGTGCCAATGACACCATCCCGAAGACTAGATGTTATGCTAAGCATACCAGCCTAGACGAGGGGGAGCAAAATGCAGGACCTAAGAAAGAAGACAAAAGAAAACCAAAAATGAAACAAAAGAAAAGGGGTGGTCCCGGAGGATGACCAACAAGGCTATTTATAAAGCAAGGCACCCCAAATGGGGCACCAAGGAAGAAATATTTACAAGCAAGAAAATTTACATAAAATACAACTCTGGGCAAATCGGCCTCATTCGAAGTAATGTTTGAGGAACTGTCCATTGATGGAAAATGGGACAGGTTATCTAGTCATGGTATTGAGGTGATAGGTATTTTCCCCGTAGATCTTTGAGATTAGGTATGGTCCGAGCCAGAGCCGTTGGAACTTGGTGTGCTTTTCTTTCTTTTTTTGGGCTTTATCCCACAAAAGGACTAAGTCCAAAATCTGAAAGGCCTTGTATTAGGCTCTTCGGTTAAACCATTATTTTGCCACTGCTTGGTGACATGTGCAATGTTCAAGGGCTATGTCTTGTTGCTCTTCCATATGCACCAGATTCAAGAGTCGAACCTCCACAATATTATCCCGGTTACCGAATTCTTGCATGAATTGTAAAACTAGGATCTGTAAGTTGATTGGAAATGCTGGGTTCTGGCCGTAAACTAGATGGAATGGGGACATTCCCAGGGAAGCCTTAGTTCAAATGCGATCCACCTAGAGGGTGAATCTTAGCTTTTGGTGCCAATCCTGGGGATTCTATTCTAACATGTGTTTGATCACTTCAAGTAAATTTTTGTTCATTGATTCAGCAACACCGTTCCCCTAGGGGTAATAGTTGTTGGAAAACTTTAGAGTGATCTTCCGGTCGTAGGTCCATTCAAGTAGTTGTGCAGAAGAAAATGTCAGACCATTGTCACACACTATAGCAAAGGGCATTCTAAATCTTGTGACAATGTTTTATTCCAGGAATTTGATAACCACATCTGCCGTGTTATTTTTGCAAGATATGGCTTCAGACCACCGGGTGCAGTAATCAGTTGCAATTAGGATGTATCGGTGGTTGGTAGATGAGTTGGGGTTGATTTCCCTAATAAAGTCAAATTCCCATTGAGCAAAAGGCCTAGCCTCGAAGACTGGTTGCAAAGGCATAGCCAGGTTACGTTCACGATGTGCCATGGTTTGGCAAGTATGACACTTCCAGACGTGAGTGTAGACATCTTTAAATATGCAGGGCCAATAATATCCAGCCCAAAGGATCTGATGGGTGGTGATGTCAGCTGAGCCATGCCTGGTCCCAAACTACCTGTGGAATTCTTCAATCATTTTCACTGCTTGGTCCCTGTCGATGCACCAAAGGTACACTCCCTCATAGTTCCTGTGGTAAAGTGTGGAGTTTTTGATCATGAAGTGGGCACTTTTCATCCATAGGGTGTGATGTTTTTTGGGAGGTAACCTCTCTGGGCATCTGTTGTTTAACAATAAGTACACCAGATTGGTGTACCACAGGTCTCGAGTGATAGACTCCACTATGTACATTTGACATTATATGTGAGGGGTCTCTTCAGCCATCGCTCGACTTAGTCCCTGGCCTTGGACTATCTTCATTGGTTTTATTTCTAAGTCGTATTCCTAGAGGATGGCTATCCATTTCCCCAGTCTTTCACCCAATTCACTCTACATCAGTAGAGATTTCATAGCTTGGTCTGGGATAATAGCATGCACCTTGCTCTGGAGAATGTAGTGCCGAAATTTCTTCACAGCACGAACAAGAGAAAAGGCCTACTTTTCCAATGATGAATATCGGACTTCAGTGTTCTTGAAGGGGGAGCTCATGAAAGCTATTAGTCGTTCTTCCCCTTCGACCTTTTGGGTCAATACTGCCATGATGGAATGCGGAAAAGCAAAGGAGTAAATATAAAATAGGAGGGAGTAGTCTGGACTAGCCAGGACTAGTGCCTCTGTTATTGTCTGTTTAATCTAGGCAAACACCTACTTTGCTTCTAGACTCCACTCAATTTTGGTATCTTTCTTCATCATTTCATTGAGTGGCTCTACTATTTCGGTGAATCCTATGATGAATCGCTGGACAAAGTTGATCTTTCTGAAGAAAGATTGTATCTCTTTCTTGTTGCCAGGCATTTGCAGATTTAGCAGCACTTCAACTCTCTCAGGGTCAATGGATATACCATTCTCGGAGACAATATGCTTGAGCAAGTTCCCTTCAGTGACCCTGAATATGCACTTCTTAGGGTTGAGGGATATTCCATACCGGTGAAATCTCTCACAAATCTGGGTGAGGTGGGTAGAATGGTCACGCCTGTCCCAGGAAAAGATGGTCAAATCATCCATATAGATAATTATGCACTGGTTCACAAGGCCCTCAAATGCAATATCCATGGCCTTCTAAAATGTGGCCCCTGCGTTAATCAAGCCAAAGGGCATTCTCCCATATGCAAGCGTCCCACACTTGGTGGTGAACACCGTTTTGTCTCTATCTTCAAACTTAACCATAACTTGGTTGTAGCCGGAGTATCCATCCAAGAAAGACATCATTTGAGATCCATTCACTATCTGCAACACCTTATCCAACGAGGGGAGAGGGTGATTATCTTTCTTGGAGGCTCTATTCAAATTTTGGAAATCCAAGCAAAGGCAAATTTCACCGCTCTTCTTTCTCATAGGGACTAAGTTGGCAACCCACATAGTATGCCAGATTGGAAAGATTATCTGGGCTGATAGTAGTTTTTCCACCTCTTGACGAATCAAAGGCTCGATCAGCGAGTTGACTGGCCATTTCTTTTTCCGGAAAGGCTTAGCATCAGGTTTCAGTGGGATGGTATGAGTCATAATGGATGTGTCATATGTTTTCAAATCCTCATACCCCCATGCAATCACCTCTATGTATTCTTGGAGAACCGTGAGAATCTTCTCCTTCTCCTCAGGGGAGCAGGTGGTACCAATGTGTATCATCTTTTCTTCACTAGGCTGGCCGATGTTTACTTTCTCAAATTTTCCTCCCTCAGAGGAGGATGATATCTTTTCCCAGCCCCGAGGGTCTGAGTCAAAGATTCATTCAAGCGCGACCATCCCCTTTGGGATGGTGATGCTAGGTAGGTCCATGATCCCATCATCCTCATCACCCTACCCAGTGTCATCATGGTCTCTTTCCTCCACTATCTGGTCTTCAAAAATGCCAAGATTAGCCATGAAGGCCAAAATATGCTGATCATTCTCAAAAACCTAAAAGTGGGTGACATTATCTGGAATGGACGGGGTGGGGATCATCTCAATGGAAAATCTCTGGAGTCGTGAGCCGACAATGGGCTCAAGTGTGTTGGCAGAAATAACGAGGGCATCTGGGACATAATTCTGTCACTGGGGAATGAGATTAATGCCAAAGGCATCAAAATCCTCAATAAGGCTCCATGCCCGATTGCGGCATGCAGCCAGCCTCTTATCATGACACGTGTACTGACTCCAGACTTGTTTGAAAATCAACTCTGAATCACCCAGGGCCCAGAGGAAAGTGATTCCTTTCCTTAATGCAAATAGGATTCCAAGGACTGAGGCCTCGTACTCCATGACATTGTTTGTGTATTTGAACTGCAGCCTGTAGGATGCAGGGAAGGATTTCCCTCATGGGTTGGTTAATTCTACTCTGGCCCCATAGCCTTGCTTAGATCAGGACCCATCGAACTTAAGGGTCCATAAATCATCGATTATTGCCTAGAGCTGGGGAGATGGAGCAGTCTTTGGATTGTTTTTGGGATACTTAGGAGTGTCCTCCCGCGCTGATGGTGTGTGGATGAGGTCTATCTCTAGAGGGGTCTGGGGTTGAGATCCCCGGAGAAATGACACTGAAGAAGTGCTTCCAGTAGGGATACTGGGCTCTGAGGAATCAGTTGTATGCTCTTTATTCCAGAAGGCGTTAATGTACCGGGTAGTGAGGGAAAGACAAGCCTCACACTCTAGCTCTGAATGCTTCTAATAATGTACCCAACACCAAGTGCTAGACAAGAGTGTAGCGGGGGTTGTGGTGGCACCCTGAGAGTTAAACTCAACCCTTAATTTCTCTTTTAGGTCTTGGGTTCTTTGCAAAACTATGAGATCCTCTCCCGGGGTGAAATCAAACATTAAGATTTCAAGGGGTTGGTACACCCTGGGGGAAATCTCAAAGAATAAGACCTTGTTAACCCTCCCAACTTTGGTAAGGGTCTGCTTCATTTGGGGCTCACTTTCAACCTAGATCTTGTTTGATTCTCCTTCCTAGGGGAGCCATAAGTGGTAAAAGTCAGTCAAAAAGTATCCGTTCAAGGACATAGACCAATTCTGACTTAATAACATCCCATAAGTTTCTGGGATGCCCACCACTTGGATATCGATTATACTGGCTATTATGGGGTCTTGGATGAGCTGTATCCAGACATTCATCAATTCACCCACCATTTTAATAGCAGTTTTGTCCAAATTGATTACTGCACCATTAGATGGGGTGGGTCAAAATCTGAGCTTCTGGCATATAGATAAGGGCATGATGTTGCCCGAAGCTCCAAAATCTACTAGGTAGTTGTGTATGCTTTTGCCTTGTATGTTCAGGCCTAGTAGGAATGGGGGATCTTCATTATTTCCCCAGAAGACGGTTACACTGGCATCCTAAAAAGAGACAGTCTTGGGCGGGCAGTTGATAGCTTCTGGGTTTCCTAAGAGTTTCAAAAGAGACTTCTTCTGCTCCAGACAGTTTAGCAACACCTCCATCAAGGTCATGGAGGTGGTGGTTTGTTCTAACACCTTCGTAATGTCAAACCTTCCTCCCAGGAATTGGTGGCTTCCCTCGGCCGGGTCCTTTGTTTGGTTAGAGCTAGAACCTTTTAGAGGGATGGGCCAGTCAGTTATATTGTCCCGGGGAGGAGTGTCCTTGGGATGTGTTGGTGTGTAAACTATTCCTTTACCAACCTGGCTCTGAGTGTTGTAAGGGGCCCATGGGTTAGTGAAGGCATTGGCCTCAAAGGCCGATATTGACTCATCAAAGAATCCCTGTAGTTCAGATTCTTCTTCGTCTTCTCTGGCTGATCTGAAGAAGACAGTCTCATAGGTGAATGCACCGTGAGTTGGCTCTTGCACAGGAGGTTCTGGAGGAGTAGGATCAGACAATTGTTGCCTATCCAGCTAGGAAATCATGATGACCTTCTCTAGTGTGGCATAGTTTACCTCATTATGGGAGCCTGTGTCATGCAGTCTACACCAATTGGTCATGGGCTGGAAGTTTGCAACTGGTGTGAAATGGGATGGTCCAGCACCACTTTGATTGGTGTTTTGGTTTAGAGGTGGACCTCCGGTGTTTGTGTTATTGTTCCATTGATGTTTGTTGGGCTGAGGCCCATTGTTGAAGTTTCTTCCTTTGACATTGTTGTTTCGCTAGCCAGAGAAAATATTCCCTCTTTAGGAATTGGAGTTCTGGGGTGCATAAGACCCCACTTTCAATTGACCCATGTCCACAGTCAGGGTGGAAAACATTCACCGAAAGGATTCTACCTTGGCAGTCAACTGAGTGTTTGCATCACAATGTGACAGTTATTATTGTTGGTTCCCTGGGAAGGCAACAATGTTTTTCAAAGTCAAGGGCGACATTCCTCTAGCTGCAAATGACTAAAAGAAGGGCACTCCGGATGGTTGTGTCTGAGGTTGTTGTGTCAGCTGTGGCTGGTTCCAAGGAAAAGATTCCAGACCTGGTATTGTCTGAGTCTGCGATGGATATATGTATCAGGCCTGCTGGTCAATTAGTAGTGGTGAGGGAGTCATGGCCATCGTGGGAGTACCCATTGCCAGATTGGGGTTATATCCCTTGACGTAAGGAGTTTTGCCGAGGATCATGTTAAATGGCGTGTTCTTCCCAATCACACCTAAGGATTTGTTGAGGCCGCGGGATAGCTCTAAGGCTAGGTTGTAAACTTTTGCCAAAGTATCCTGGTCGCCCAAGATGGTAGTTCTCCAAAGGAGAGTGGCAACAAAGGGGTTCATTGCGTTGAGATAGGTCTATATGGTCACTTTTGTAGATGGGATGAAGGGATTCATGCATCGCTTCAGGGCGCATTGGAACTAGTGATTGAATGCTATAAGGGGTTCATTTGGTTCCTTCCTAATGGAAATGAACTGGATGTGGGACCAAGTCGGGTCCACATGTACATGGAAGGTAGCCAAGAAGGCATCTTCCATGTCCTACCAACTGTTGATGGAGTTGGCGGGAAGATTGAGGTACCAGTTCAATTCGTTCTATCCCAGGAATAGAGGGAACATCTGGGTCACACCATCTTGATGTTGGATCCGGTGTCAGTTCATGACATATTTGTATGTTTGTAGATGATCTTCTACAGTTCATGAGCCTAAGTGCTCATATCAGGGACAAATATTTTCAGGGTGCGGGGGTAAATCGTTGGCTACACCCGGAAAAGTTCCCATTGGGGACTCGGTATTTCTGAAATATGTAGCCATTGGGGGAGTTGGATTTTGATTAGATTAAGCATTAATCCTTGGGATTTTTTGGGGGTTTGGGTATTATGTCCCCAAAAAATGATGGCTGGTTTGACTTTCAGGGTCCGTTTCTTTCGAGGAGGGGACTCGAGTTCAACAAACCTTCTAGGATTGGGGGTTGATCTAAGGACTCTTTAAAATATCGCTGGGGAGAAAGACCCAATCCCAATAAAGGCTTGACTGCTAAAACTATGGCTTGGGGAACCCTCGGGCGGTGTAAAATCAGAATACTGAGAGGGGGACGAGCTCATGCCCTCCTTCTAGCGCCAGTTTTTGTTGACGGGACTTTGTGACCAGGTCCGCCAACAGGTTTAAGTTGTCACTGGGTACCGGGTTACCAGCCAACTTTACCTGTAAAGGTTGTCCAGGGAAATGAGATTCCCTGGGCCTCCAAGCATGTGACAGTCGGGTCTCGATAGTGCGGGGCTCAGTTGGGAGATGTGACTATTTTTGATGGGGATAGCTGGTTATCTTCAATTTGTCAACTCTGGAGATTCAGGTAAACGGGGTTTCCTCCAAGCATGATTTTACTTAACAAATAAACTTAAAAAGATCTTGCAGAGTTAGAAAGATTTCATCTACCTACAGTTATGCTAAACGTTCAAAACATTGACAATGGTCTAACACACTACACTAAATACCAAAGAAATATGCAACCATCAACTTATATTTTATCAGTAGCAAAGAAAGGAGGTCGTTAATCTACTTTAAGCATTAGAGCAAAGGACATGAAGAACATAAAGCATAAAAATACCGTTAACCCAGAAGACAGGGTGCCAACAACATCATTGAGAGAACCCTTTCTTCTTCATTAACATCCTTCTAGCAAGCACTGGTGCGTGGTACAAAGATAACTCCCAGGGAGCATTTAAATACTGAAATCTTTAAAACTATGGAGCATTGAGCTCTACAACTAGGAAATGAGAAATAACTACTTTACTATTAACTGTGGACTACAAAATCATCAATTTCGTCAACCCCTGGGATGAGGTCAGACTTATTATTTATACACATCTTTTGACATAACCCTAACCCTAACTTACTTTACATTTTTACAATAAAATACATCATCCGGTGGTCGGTACTACCTACACCACGTTACAAAAATCCTCGAGATAGAAAGGCCTGACATGTCAGAAGAATAAGACAAGAAAGATGGAGTGGAAAAATCGGCCTTAAGACGAGAGCTGAGAAGGAGAAAGAAGAAATTTGATCCCCTGGGGATCAAGGCTACATGCCTCATAAATGGGAAAGTGACACCTTGTCTCCGATGTGCCAGGTGTATCTCTGAAGTGGTGCCTTGGGAAGACCACTTGTCAGAAACCTCCCATTGAGCTAATGTGCCTTGCTGTAGCTACGCACCTTCTAACAACCTTTATTACTATCTTGAAAGTGACCGGTTGGCATTGGGATCCGAGACATGGGTCACATGAAGAATCCAAAAATGTGGGATCCAAAACTCTGGGATCTAGGAACTTGCATTCCAAAAGAATAAAAAATACAAAATATGATGTCAGGCCAAATTCTTCTAGATCCAGAGAACTTTATTGACTTATATTTTCTCCTGAGCTTCTAACACTTGGCTAATGCTCTCCTCATCTATGCTCTGGATGCTACCCCATCTACTATGGATAGCCTCTGCTGCCTCCTCAACCTCTCTAGTCCCATTCTGGAATTCGTTCACCATCTTGATGGTGTCATGCGACCAAATAAGAGTCTTTGACAATCAGGACAACCTGGCTTGATCAAAATCTCCGCCTGACAGATACAGTGATTCCATCCTTTTGTTATAGTTACTAAGGACATAGTCCTCTAGGGTACATGTTCTAGTGGTGAAGGGATCAACTTGCGATACCCCGACCATGAATATTTTGAATAAATCCAAAGGATACTGGGTAGCTATCAATTTCTCTTTTAAGGTCTTAACCAGTTCCTTGCAAACCTCAATTTTGACAGCAAGTCTAGAGTACTGGACCTGGAGGGAATCATACGATTTTTCTCCCAAAATGCCAGATTCTGTGGCAACCTCTTTGCCAGTGCTGCGGATCTCCTCCAACTTGGCCTTCCATTTTTCATATTTCTCTAAGTCTAACTCCCATACCTAAGTGGAGCTTCTTGCGTGGCTAAGGGTGAGATCTACCCTATAAAAGTCTGGGAGGGACGTCGCCAAAAATTCTCTCATCGTCATTATTTTCTTGGCTGCCCACCCGTCCACTGCTTGCGCCTTTTTATTCATCATGCACAGTGAGTCCATGCCGCCCTGTGCAAGCAAAAATCTGGAAGAAGGGGTTCCGGGGTGGACTTCGGCCAAAGGTCGTGTTAGTTCTACCAAAAGTGTGAGGAGATTGGCATTCATTTCTCTTTCCTCTTGCAAATTCTACCCCTATTTTTTATACCGAGCCTCTATAGCCTTGGTAGCCTCTTTGAGTGTTAGAATATGTAATCTTTCCTTGGTGAAATATATTATAAACCAAGGTAGTTTAGTTTAATTTATTATGTAAGTAGGAGATTCCTATAGAATCCCTACATGAACACTTGTCCTCTTTTCCATGTGTGAGGACATTATATTTATTTGTATTTTCTTTTTATTCCTAGATTCCTCCTTAAGAGGAATTAGCACAAGTGGCACACACATTATGAATGTGGCTCACATGCACATGGGAGTTACACTTCAACTCCTTTCTTCTCATCTCTACATAAGAGATGATTCTTTTCTCTTTCTAACTCACTTTTTCACATATACTTCTTTTTCTCATTCTTTCACTTGCAACACTTAGTTTCTCATTCTCATTCTCTTGAAGCTTTGTATGAGCATTTTTCTCTCATTCTCTTTCTCTCTCTCTCTTAGGATTTTTGGCCCATTCTTAATAATATCACGGGGGTTTTTTTATGCTTTTCCCCCTTCAAAAACATTGTCTCATATTGTATGGTGCATGCTTCTAGATTTGGTTACTTCATGG
>MU225256.1:11013935-11059156 GCA_018584345.1 Thuja plicata | reverse complement strand
TTGGTGAAATATATTATAAACCAAGGTAGTTTAGTTTAATTTATTATGTAAGTAGGAGATTCCTATAGAATCCCTACATGAACACTTGTCCTCTTTTCCATGTGTGAGGACATTATATTTATTTGTATTTTCTTTTTATTCCTAGATTCCTCCTTAAGAGGAATTAGCACAAGTGGCACACACATTATGAATGTGGCTCACATGCACATGGGAGTTACACTTCAACTCCTTTCTTCTCATCTCTACATAAGAGATGATTCTTTTCTCTTTCTAACTCACTTTTTCACATATACTTATTTTTCTCATTATTTCACTTGCAACACTTAGTTTCTCATTCTCATTCTCTTGAAGCTTTGTATGAGCATTTTGCTCTTATTCTCTTTCTCTCTCTCTCTCTTAGAATTTTTGGCCCATTCTTAATAATATCAAGGGGGTTTTTTATGCTTTTCTCCCTTCAAAAACATTGTCTCATATTGTATGGTGCATGCTTCTAGATTTGGTTACTTCATGGTATGCATTTCCTCACTTTGCTCATTAAATTAAACAAGATCTTTTATGCTCTTTCTTATCATTTCTTACATTGAGTAAGTCAAGCTCTCCTTGCTTGTTCCTTTTCACCAGCTCAGCCTTTGTTATAGTGTAGTCTTTAGGCCCGGTGGCCATTGCATCTATATTTGTCGGGGGTGTTGCAATGACCAAAACTGTACTGCCTATTGGGTTGGTGTGGAGAGTATGGACCACCCATGCCCTTTTTGGGCTTCTTCATTTCGACATTCTTGGACATCATTTCGGCCAGTGACAAAGGAGCGCCCATAGGCGCCGCTGGAGCCTTTCTCTTCTTAGTTTCTACTAGCTATTGGGGCGGCTAGGGTGACCTTGCTTCCAATTCCTGCTCATTGAGATTCATTTCCAAATCTGGCGACGCATTCCCTGAGTTTATATTTTCTTCTGGCTCCTTTTCCTATTCTTGTTCTGGTTCCTTCCTTGCTTCCTGTTCTCCAAAACCTTTTGTATTTTATACCATGTTGGCCTCTTCTACAAAATTATCCAGGATCTTTTCCCTGGTCTCCATTTCTGTATTCTTAGGGACCTCATCCTCCCTGGTGACAGTGGTAGCTTCTTCATTCAACTCTTCCAAGACCTCATGGTCCATCGGATGCTGTTGTTCTTAGGCCCTATCGGCCTCATTTACTTCAACATTTTCTTCCTCCATTGGGACATCCTCCGGAGGTGGATGAAGCCACTGGCCAAAATTTAACAAAGCGGTAGCTTTCATGACCTCTCCAAAAGTCCTTCGGGGTACTTGGTCACCCGAAGTCTCCAAAGGCACCTGGAGTGTGATGGTCGGGGGTATAGTTGTTCCCTGAGGTCTGAGTTCTCCTCCCATCAGGGGCTCATCTGTAGGTCTCCTGGGCATATCTACGGTCCTTTGGACCTGTGATTCTTCCTGTTTAGGCTCAGGATTTTCCTCCCGAGCCTCTTGCTCTGATATGTCCTTTTCTATGGGGAGTTCTTCTTCTATAGGTGCCTCATTTTCTTGGGCCTTGATTTCTTCCACTACAGTATTTACACCCTATCGAATCTCCAAAAGTTCATCCATCAAGAATGTATCATCAAAATCATTGTGCAGTGGAGAGGAGGTTGAGATATTTGCAAGTTTGGGAGAATCTGAACTTACATCCACCGGGGGCTTCTCAGGCATACCAAGGGTGGCACTTGGTGTGGGGGTCACAACTATTTTTTTTCTCCTGGTTAGAGAAGCCCCGGTGTCCAAAATGCTAGAAGAATCTGCCTTAGCAAAAGTCTACCTATTCATCATTGCTACCAACGACGGGGGTCCTGTTGAGCGAGAAGATTCCATTGGGGTGATTGGGAGGCTGGCAGCCACCTGGATGCTGATTTGTTGGCTGGCCAATTTTTCCACCTCCATCTGGTCATGTAGTTTTTCCATTAGGAGTGTGGGGATCTAAGGGGATGCCTTGGGCACCGGGACTCCCTCCTTTCCTTTCCTTTACTCACACTTGCTTCAGCGGGCACGACGGACGAAGAAGGTCCAGTGCTGGCTGAAGAAGGGATGGTCTTCTTGAATGCTACTTTCTTGTGGGTGCTTTTGGGGCACACCCAGGAAAAATACTTGTGGCTTTCTTCTATAATGGGGCAACATACCCCTTCAATCGTCAAATCCTCTGGAGTGGCCCAATCCATTGGAGGGAGGTCCAATTTGTCCAGCCCTTGTCCTTTGTATGCTAGATCCTCCAGCGGCCCACCGTCATTGAAACCCTTCGGGAAAGTCCAAAGGTATAGCGCTTCCATAAGTCCTTTGCTCATTCTTGTATATTGCCGGGCCCTAAGATCAAAGCTATCCTGGCAATCCACCCAGAAGTTTGCAATGTCTTCTTCATGCGAGGGGGGATGCCCTAGGTAATGCGATGACAATCTTGCCGCGGGGATCATATTTCTTCCGGGCATGGTTGAATTCAACCAGCCCCAACCCTTTTAACTCATTGTTTGCCTCCTAGGATGTGGTGAGGCTTCATGTGTAATCCCTACAAGAGAAGGGGAATGGGACATTAATGACCTTCTTCACTATGAAGAAGGTGTGCAGATCCATTATCTGCCTGCATAATTCTAAAAGAATAATCCTATCCCCACAATACTGGGGAAGGAGGTAGGGCTTCCTGTTGAAGCCTGTCACCCTGATGTTTATATGGCATTGGAATTGAATAAAATATTGGCCATAAGAATTGACCAGTATCATTGCCGCCTGTGAGAGGTGGTACCCGGAATCTTGGGTAAGTGTAAGAATGTTGTGGTAAATGAAGGCATCATTTACCCGACAGAAGTTCTTGATGTTGAGCTCCCACTGAAACTGGGGATAATGATCTCAAGGTGTGACCTTTCCCGGGCTATTCCCGAGTTCTCCAACTGCTCCTAGGCCCTAAAAAGCTAGCCTTTGCTGTGCCAATGCCCACAATACATATGAAGTCATATAGAATTCTGAATTATGGGCAACGGTCTTCATCTGTGTATCTACATGATTGGATATAATTGCCGCCCAGTTGAAAGTCCTGTTGTGCATTGTTATGCAGTATAATAAATAATAAATCCACACCGAGAATTCCCGAGCGTGGAGCCATCCAAAGATTCTACACAAAAATATTATGCCCACTTGAATGAGCTCCTTGAAATCCCCGCGGGAAATTTCAAATTTCATTCTCTTATAGTCCCACTTCGGAGACTTTAACTAGTGATTATTGAGGTGCTCCTAGGAAATGATCTCAGCCTCAGTGAGTTCCTTTAGTGAGGTGGCCCTGGTGATAACGGTGGACCCTTTGAACTATGGAATGCCCAACCCAAAAACAAAGGTGGGGGCATCCAATGTGACGATGGTGGCGGGATATTGCATCAGCCGGGGATTTGGAAGTAAAACTGAATGGGTGGCCACATTGTACAATGCCGCCAGCTACCAGATAAGCTCTGGTGATTACACCATGCATGGAAAGTTCACTGCCTTGATGATGCCAGAGGTATCTAGGCAAATGGAAATTTTATCCCCTTGTTCCTTTAACCTGTAAGTGGTCTGTATCAAACCCTATAATTCGGCCCAACTATTGGGGTCTGAATCTATTATTTCATGAACTTTGGAGTCTATCTTTGACCCCACAACACTTCCATCCTTCAGATACTTGGATGTTAATGGAAGCTTCACCAACATTCTTTCCAACTTCGATTTTGTGGCTGCCCGGATGGAAGTAGTTGGTAAATCTGAGCTATCAGGAGGCGCAAAATTGTCAGACATCTTGAACAAGCTTATCAACAACCTGCAAGACCAGAAAATTGTTAGGACATATAAATATGAATTAAGACTCTGAGAAATAATCTACCAGCCCGCACTTGTTAAGCAAACGTTAGTATCTATATCAAAAGTTCTAGAGTATCTAAAAATGAACATAGCTTTAAGCATTCCGGAGTATGCAGACACGGTGATGAGAAAAAATAGGAGACAAGATCCTGTTGGGAGTCTGGAGTCCAAACAAACTACCCATTGCCGAAGTGACTTGGCAACAAGCTATACTCTGGTTGACGTGCTTCAACACGTGGGAAAATGGCAGGTGGCGTAAAGACAGTGATGAATTTATTAGGACAAGTGGGCCAACACAGGGCAAAAATGAATGCCAGATTGGATGCATTTTAAATGCCATAGGTGGGGACTTAATCCTGCCTTTAATATGATGAAATAGAGGAGAGAGAAAGTCACCATGGTTCAAACCAGCAAGGTGCCAAGTTTGAACTGTGGCAACTCTATCTCGACGAGCTCTATCTCGTCGATTTGAAATTTATGACAAAGCGTGAAGAACTCATCACTCTAAAGGATATACACAACACACATATACATTATATACATAACAAGTACAGGAGGGCTGAGGGCCAAAGCATATATACATAAGATTATAAAAAATATACACCATATACATTAATATACACCAAAAATAGAACGTAGAGCAGCTACCCTAAAACAAAGTTGAAATGTACAAACATATACATTAACTTACACCTGCACAAAGGGTAGACAACCCTCTGGTAGAGCTAACCCACCAATGGGTGGCGAACCAGATGACAAAGATGCAGAGTAGCAACGAAAACAAAGCAAAGAAGAAATGAAAATGAAACACAACAACATGAAACAAAAGCAGAAAATGAAGGAAAGAACCAGAAACACCAACCTGGAATCTGAAGAATGGCGAAGGGAAGAAACACTAGACAGCTCCACAACAACCTTGACCTCCAATGCCAAGAACAGCTATCGAAGATCGATTCATCGTTACCCACTAAGCTCAGAGGAACTCACACTTAATTTGCATTCAAATCTCCTATGAATCGCTCTGAAAACTCTAAGTGTTTTAAATCGCGGTAACCATGAAAATGACATGTAAATCTTATTTATACCCGAGGTAAAAGCAAGTTACCTTCCCTCCATAAACTTTGGAATAGGAAAACCTCCAGATTCTGGGCCCAGGGATTCCAAATGACCATGTCTTCTTACAAGAAGAAGGAATCATGGCAGAGAATCCCGAAGTCTAGAATCGGGCTTCTGGAAAAGAAATGACCAACTCCGGGACCAGGTCCCAGAGACACAAAGGACAAAAACCCAAAACACAACCAACACTGTGGGAAAGAAAACCTAGAGAAGGAAACAAAAGAAGCAAAGGAAAATAAAACAAGGCAAGAGCCAAAAGAAAAACAAAGGGGGGCCCAACATTTTGCACACAAAATGTAGGGACGGGGATGGAGGATATAACATCTCCAAATGAAGAAATTCTATCTGGAAACTAAGAGACTAAGGTATAAATTTTAATTTGGTCGCAAGGTCTCCAGATCTTTCAGGGTTCTTATAATGCAATCAACAACTTGGCGGGACCATTGGATGCTTAAGGATTAAGATCAACAGTAGTCGCGTGATCTCTAGATGAAAAGGATAAGTCAAATTTCTTATTGTGACTTAGAGACTGAGAAAATAAATGTCATATTAAAGTATAGTCGCCAAGTCTCCAGAAGTATATTAAGGTTCAAAATAGAAAATGAGGAGTTTAATGTCAGCCATTAGATGTAGATTAAGAAAGATCTACGGTGGTCGGGAGTTCTCTTAATAAACTCTGAGTTAAGAAATTATTTCAGCGACTTAGATTCCTTCAGTCGCGAGGTCGCTAGAAGTGAACCACAGTTAAAGTAAAGTGAAGAAAAGCTCATTGTTGCCAGGTCTCAAAAAGAAACTAAGGTTAAGAGATTTGTTCAGCGATAAGGAGATAATGCATAGTCGCGTGGTTTCCAGATAAGGAAAATGATAGTTAAGGCATAACAAGAGTAAAGGTAGTTGCTGACATGACATTGCTGAAATCATTGACCAATACGAATGTAGAGAATTAATGACTACGTGGGAAAAGTAGCTGAGATGTCTAAAAAAGAGCCAATTGTATCAAAGGTGATTCTATTTGAATTTTATAAGGGTTTTTATTGTGAATGTACTCATTTGAATTTGATTTCCTGTCACACTCAGAGGCTACGGCTAGGAATTGGATTAATGACACAGTATGCAAACTTGAAGGCAGAAGTGACCAATTTTTCAATTATGAACTACGTACTTTGTGAATTGTTACCATAAAAGGAGTATGTTACATTCAATTTCAGTTACCTTGCATTCAGAGAATTCCAAAGCAAGAAATTTGCTAAGTTTTATGTGTCTAAGAGAAGAAGTATTAATTTCAAGGAGTGACTTTAGTGAATTTTTTATTGAATTCAAAGTGATTTTTCCAAGAATTTAGTGCTTTTGAATTGTCTTATGTGTGTTATAGAGAAGAATAGGGTTTCTGAGAATAGATTTGTCTCAATATCAGTAAGAAAGGGTGTAGAGCAGCATAGAATTGAGCAAAATGAGTAGAGCAGTCAGCATAGCCTCCACCAGTGGGAGAAGTGATGATGTTGATGAAGATGCTAAAGGAAAGAGAAACTATTCTGATGAGTTTCTGAAGTTTCTGCCTGGTTCCACTCAAAACAAAAAGGTGAATGCAGATATTCTATCAGATGAGTATGCCAACATAAGAGATGCCAAAACTCCAGGGTCCACAAGTTTTTCTCTTTTCAATTAAAATTTGGAGCTTCACATTCAAAGACTGTGACTTTTGCGGATTTGAGAATTGGGTAGTTTACCCATTGATGCAAAGTTTAGGAGTGAACAAAACTAGGCTCCCAGTAAAGGTGTTACAATTGCTGAGACCCTGTGAGTATGTAGACAAATGGGATGGAGACCATAACTGGAGTGACTTCTATTTGGAGAGCAATTTCACCATGATTAGAGTATATGGATGTTCTTATCCTCCTCATATCTTACCATACCATGTGCCAACTAGAATTGCTACAATGGAATTCATTTGGAAGCTTATGTTAACTGATAAGGAACACCTTGCACCTCATAGGAATGGGATATTTACCCCTAGACAGTTCAAGATATATCAATTTACAATTGGCAAGAAGGCCATTGACTTAGTGAGCAACTAGCTGAATGATTACAAGATGGGTGTTGCCTTATACATGTATATTGATATAGAAGGTTTCACTTCAGGAGCTAAGAAAATCCTTACTCCCACCATTCCTAACACTTATCTATATGGTGAATGTGTGGAGGAAGATGCTACAAGAAATATTATTGATGAAGGGGAGGTGAAGCTGAAAAGAGACAAAATCCAAGAACTATTGGATTTGGAAAGACAAGTGAAGAGAAGAGGAGTGGCATTTGGAGGGTTCTTCCCTAATTTGCCCTATTTTGATAGAATTAAAGCTATGTTGAACAACCACCACACCCTTTGTGAAAAAATTGAGGATCACCTGGTTGTGAAAGGAAAAGGGAAAGAAGAGTCGGAGCACTCTGATTCAGAGTATGAGGAGGATAGTGATGGAGGATATTCAATTCCAAGCCCACCTCCAATGGATCAGCCACCACAAGGTAGTGAACAAGAAATGACATCAGGTGAAATGATCACCATTGATTTAACCAAGGAAACAGAGCTGGAGATTACAGATGAGCCTACCCTTAAGAGGCCGAAGATTGATCTTGGTCAGTCTTCTCATGCTAAAGCTTATGAGAGAAAAGAAAGGAAAAAAGATAGAGTAAGTGCCCTTATTCCTGGTAATAGGGCCTATGATCATAATCTAAGAAAAGAAATAAGAAGAGGGAAAAAATTGCAGCAAGAAGTGGAAGAGGACATTGAGTTGCCTCTGAAAACATGTATATATGAGAGACTGATCCACCAACAACAATTTTTAAAAGATGACAATTTCATAAAAATTGATGAATTCAAGGATTTCCTTAGATGGCTTAAGCAAAAATAGGTCAAAGAGCATTTGAAATTGGCTGGTGAGGAAGCAGTGACAAATGAGGCTCTCTTAGCTCTACAAACATATGATCCTGAAGCTGAGGATATTACTCCTGAAGAAGCCAGGAAATTAGTCTTGGACTGTGGAATGTTGCTTGCTGAAGGCTGGGATTTAGCCTCAGCATTTATAATATACCAAATAAGAAAGCAACCGGACTTAAAGATGACAACTAAGGTCCAAATTGGTGATATGATGAAAGGATTCAGATATAGTCCAAATTCCCAAGTAGTTGCCATGTGGAGTCTATGTCCTAGAGACCAGAAGCGCCAATTGTTAAATATTCAAGAGAGCATGGTGGGGAACCAAATGGTGTGGTCAGTTCAGAACACAGGTGACTTGGAGATTTCCCAAGTAATGACACACTGGGCACATTTGAATAAGGATAAGACAAAGCAATTGTCTAAAAGATGTGAAACTTTAGTAGATGAGGCTAGTGCCCTGGCTAAGGATAGAGAATTATGCCAAATCAAGATTCATGAACTAGAGAGGGTAATTGTTGAATTGTCCAAACAATTGCAAGAAAAGCCAAAAGTTGTATATGTAACCTTAGAGCAGCCTCCACATACAGAAGAAAAAGTTGAAACAAAGGAAGAAGAAAAAATAGAGGATATGGCTAAAAGGGATAATGAGATTGACATAAATGCATTGTTGAATATACTTTAGCATAGGATTGATAACCTAAAAGATAAAACTGATATAATCCTAAATGCATACAATAAATTACCTACTTTACATGTTGAAGTGATAGGGTACATCTCCATTTTGAATCCTTATTTCATAACTTGGTCAAGTAGGGTACAACTATTTGAGAGGTTGGCTTCTTTATAGCAACATAGGCCAGGTCTACTGGATATTATGACAGAGGTGGGGGATGAGATTGGGAAAATAAATGTGACTTTACCTTTCTTCAAAGGAAAGTTAAATCAGATTGAGGCAAAGATCAACCTCTTGGGATAAAATTTTAACCGGTTTATTCCTCTAATCAAGGGAGAGGATGATCAGGTTAAGGCCTTGGAGGCCTGGAAAAGTGAATTTGACAGCATGCTGCCTAATAAAGGGACATTTATTTCAGATTCAAATTTAGATATGGAAAGCTATAATAAGATTTTGGATGAAGCTTTCAAGGCAGAAACTAACATCAATAAATTCATAGTGGATGTTAAAGGCATAACTTATGTCAGATGGGAGAGGTAAAAGGCACAAATGCAAAGCATTTAGAGCTTTAATTGGCCTGCAAAAGATGATGTGGTAGCATGGGACTTGAAGACCAAGCCAAAGAAAAATAAGGCTATTGCAGTGGATGTTGATGTCTTGGATGAAGAGTGAAATAAGGGATGCTTGACACCTGATCTATGAGTAAAAGAATGTTACAAATCATAAAAGAAAAGTGTAGGTTAGCCTATAATGATGGTCACTTGGTCTTAGTGAAAACATTTGGTGCTATCCTGAACATAGTCAGACAAAGGTGCCAAGGTTCATATAAAGACAAAAAAGAAGAAAGCTGCCATAATTGACTTTTTGAGGAATTAAAGAATGTTTGAGGATCCGACACAGTTTTTGGAGAACAAGCAGGTCAGTCATCATTAAAGAATATCAAAAACTATTCTAGGAGTACACAAACCAAATATGTTGAAGATCATATGATGACAAGGAGTAGATCAGATTTCATCCTCTACTTTTGTCTTTCCACCGCTTGGGTCTCTCTTCTCTTTTGTTTTTTTCTGTAATTTTAGGGTTAGGTTTCTTAAACCATCCTAAGCTTTTTGCGTCCTTATCTTAAGGATTCAAAGATGGTTTAGACATATATAGATCAAGTGTAATATTTTTAAAAAGAGATGAAATATAATTGTAAGCCAGACTTCTAGATTTCAGTTTGTGTTTTTTGAGCTTTTAGCATTTATATGTACTGAAGCAAAATATATGAATAAAAGTACAGTGCAACTTTATTCTACATTGTTGTTGTCTCTTTTCTTATTGTGTGTACTCTTTTATGTTTAATTTGTAAGGCATGTTAAACATATTGTCTAGAAGGTAGTTATCTAATTATTTGCAAGTTTCTTCTAAGGGGAGAATTAAATTTTGTGAGTAGTTTTAGAGAGTACAACAATGATTGAGGATTTCATACAACATTGTGGGAGTGACAGGGTAATTTGTAAGGCACTTTACCTGAGTTGTATGTAGGTTGTAAGGCATCCTACAATATTCTTATTTGTTTATCTCTATGGATTTATATCTTTTGACTCTATAGCCCAAGGATAGGCACTGGTCTAGAACCTGTTAAGTGATCCATCATCATCCAAATATTTAAAAATTCAAAATCAATTACATTTACACAAAGAGCATATATTTAAAATAAATTGTACTCACAGAGTTTACAATTTGAGTTTGTTGATTTCTTAAAGATAAAATCAAATAGGTTACTCCTCCTAAATTCATAAGAATTATAAAAGGAAAGAAGGATGAAATTCCTTATCATGTTGCTATCTGTCATCATCAAGATAATGATTTGGATTGTTAAACTTTTCCTCAGAGTAATCATATTTATCTGCATTGTTATCTATTCATCCATATAAGAACAGAGCATTCAACACATAAGTAAAAATCCACTCTAAAGATACTATCAAGTCAGTAATCAATCATAGGTAAAACCTGCCTGAGTTAGTGGATCTCAAAAAAGAAGGAGGTGATAATAGGTATCCCCAGTGTTATCAAAATACCTCATCAATTAGAGTTTTCTCTTGCTTGAGTCAAAATTTTAAGGCATTGGGAGTCATAAAGTTAATCAAGTATTCAAGCATTTTAGAGGCCCTGCAAGAAAAACCCTAACAAATTGGCGACTCTGCTGGGGAACAAATTGTAAAGTCTTGTTAGTAGTTTTTATAATCTCTAAGGGTTTAAAAGGAAAATACAATAACAGTTATAGTTGCTAAAGTCATTTTGATAAGTATTCATCTATCCCAAAAAATTTTGGGTGGCGACTCTAAAGCTAAATCTCTGTGATCAGTAAAAGTTAGTAAATATTTTTCAAAATGAATACTAGGTCAAAAGCTAAAAGGAATCTTGAAACTACATTAGATGGTGGATTTGCTTCAACTTCAAGAATGGAAATGTCTTGGAGAAAGAAAAGAAACCAAGTCAATATAGACAAAAATCCTCCAAGAGGAAAAGAAAGTAATACTAGGAGAGAGGTAGGTAGAAATCAGTCCCTTCATGATGGAAATACTTCTGAATATGAAGAAGCTACAGAGAAAGTATTAGAAACATCTATAGCTACTTCCACTTCTAGTGAGAGGGAAGGAACAAATACAGTCAGTTCAGAATCTGAGGAAGCTCCGTCTGATGAGCTTGCTGAAGAAGAGGCACTCATCATCAAACATCTTGCCCTTATTCAATAGATGAAAAGGGAAAAATAACTTAGAAAAAATAAAAAACACGAAAAGAAAGATGTTGACAAAATCAAACGAAGATCTTTAAGATATCAAACTACAAGGAACACAGAGAGGTCTCAAAAGGACCAAGAAATACCACTGACTCATAAAGCTTCTAGTTTACAGAAAGACAAGGATAGAGGTAAACAAAAAATGACTGAAAGCAAAAGTGAAGAACCTAAAGTTCACAAGGTCCTAATAGAGCAAATGTCCAAGTTAGATATTGATCTTGAGAAATTGAGAGTTGAAAAGGAGACCATGGAGAAAATGTTAGAAAAGGCACAAATGGAGGCTGCAACAATTGAAATGAAGAAGAAGATAGATTTTTTGCAGTCTTGTAAATATTCTTATGCTGGAATAGAGAATACAACAACTTCTAAAGCAAAAGCCACTTCTTTTAAAGAGAATGATGACTTTCAAAGAAAACCATTGCATACTAAGAGGTATAAATAGTTTAACTTTATCAGTATCCCTGGATACCCCAATACATTTCCAAAAGATGTGGGTGATATGGGAGAAAAGCTCCCAAAGTTCGTAGGTAATAATGTTATTTCTTGTGAAACACATTTAAGAAAATTCATTGATTTTGTTGATGATTTAAACATCACTCATGAGGATGTGTTAATGAAACTTTTTGTTCAGTCTCTAGTAGAGGATGCTAGAGAATGGTTTAGGAGCCTTTCTAATGGTTCTGTTGCTTCCATGGATGAGTTGATTGAATTGTTTAAAGATCAGTATGGTGACAAGACAAACAAGGGATTCTTGCTGAATGAATTAAATAACATTAAAAAGAATTACAATGAAGAGGTCACTGAGTTTAATACCAGATTTCAAAGAGCAATGCACAAATTGTTTCAAAAAATAAGGCTGGATGAAGAGGTATGTCTAGCAACTTATTTAAATGTCTCTGATTCTAAAATGGGGTATGCTCTTAGGGATAAAAACCCTAGAAATCTTACTAATGCTTATAAAATAGTAGTAAATATTGAAATGAACAGAAGGGTGTCTGGTAAATTAAATAGAAGAGATGATTGAAGGTTTAGCAGGAGTAACCAAAAAGAACCAAAGTATAAAGAATATAGGTCTCCTCAGAACAATAGGACTTCTTATAATAACAATTATAATATGCAGAGTAGAATGAAAAACCATCCTTATGGAACTTAGTTCAAGGATGGAAAGCCTATTGTTTCACTCAGAAAAGAGAAACTAGATAATAGAACTCCAGATCCTGTGCACAAAACTGTTGTCCTCTTATGCAATGATAATTTTTGGTGTGAGGCTTGTGATGCCCCACACAACCCTGATTTTTGTATTGTTTCCTTGAATTTGAAAACAAATGACAAAAAAGGAAATGATGAAGGTGAACGATGTGATCATAATATGACAAATGCTTATTCATGTCATGATATAGATTCAGACAGTGAAATTGAAAATAATGATTCTTATAGTTCACAAAGAAGTGTAGAAAATCATCATCAATAGATTTAATCAAATAGTGAAGCAGAGGAAACTAATGACCATATAAGATGTTATGCTCAAAACAATCAGGATCTTCCACTTATTAGAAAAGCTTCAGATGAAGAGAAAGCTAGGATTACTGCAAATTTAGTGAACAAAGCTAGAAGCAACTACCATTTGAGAAACAAAGTAGTTGGTGGTACTGGTAGTCAGCCATCTGGTGTCTTTATAAAAGAAAAAAATATAGACACCAAATATGTACAAAATAAAGATGGACCTGGGGAAAATGCATACAAGCCTAAGGTCAAAATTATAACAAAAGCCTTAGAACCAAATGTTGTAGAAGAAGGAGAATCAAAAGAGCAAGAAACAAGTACTTCTGCTCTTAAGATAGAAAGTAAAAAGTTAAAAGAACCAACTCTGAATGTGCATATTGAGGAAAATAACATTACTTTTGAAAAATCAAAATCCTCAAATGTGAAATATACTCCAGTAGATATGGGTCACTATTTATCTCAAATGACTGTGAAGGTGCCATTTCTAGAAATGATGAGAATCAAAGAACACAAGGAAAAGGTGTTGTCATTATTAAATAGTGTGCCCATAATGAAAGTCCAAAATCCATAGAATGTTGACAAGAAACCAATTAACAAAGGGAAGGAAGTTGAAGTATTAAGCCAATGGAAATTATGAGGTCTATGGGATTACAGGTTGACACTCCTCACGGGAGATGTCAAGAAATGGACTCTAGAGAAGTCCCTGTTATTGGTACCATTGAGGCTATGCCTTATAAATTAGCTATATGTCCTAATGTGGTAATAACTATGAATGTTCTTGTTGTTGATATACCACCACATTATGGGATGCTGCTATCAAGAAAGTGGAGTGCTTCAATGTGAGGTAGTATACAAAGTGATTTATCATATGCTACTTTCAACGTTGCTGGAGATAATGTTAAGGTGTCAAGGGAGGGTAGAACTCCTCACATGATAGAAAGATTTGAAGACACTAACATTAATTGTTGTATTGATATGGATATGGAAAATTTCAGGGTACAGAGGAGTGAACTTTATTATCAGAATGAAAATATTGATCCTCTAGTCAAAGAATTAAGTGTACAAAGTGATGGATTGTGGAAAATGTATTTTGATGGAGCTTGCTCTAGAGAAGGGTCAGGAGCTAGTGTGTTACTGGTATCTCCATCAGGTACAACTTTTAAATATTCCTTTTTATTAGCCTTCCAATGTACAACTAATACTACAGAATATGAGGTTTTGTTTTTAGGGCTTGAAATTGCCATCAAACACAGAATTAAATGTTTAAAGGTATATGGCAATTCTTAATTGGTGGTAGTCCAAATTAGACCCAAATATGCAGTAAAAAATGATAGATTAAAAATGTATAAGTATGCTATTTGGGATCAAATTGAAATGTTTGATGCTTTTGACATAAGTTGGATAGAAAGGTCAAAAAATATAATGGCAGATTTCTTATCAAATGTTGCTCTGAAAACTGATGATTTGACCTTACATGGGGTGTCAATATTGGAAGAAAAGACAAGACCGATTGTTCTAGATAACATATACAACTGGAAAGTTTTTTAGGATGACCAAGATATTCTGAGATTCATTCAATGTCTAGATCATTATGAGAACCAGAGCATAGATTGTAGTACTTTGCTAGACAGTGATGATGGAAAAGACTATATTTTGGGGAATGAGGTTGTCTAGTTAAGTTCTAATTAGATTCCTAAGGGGTTGGTTGAGCTTGAAGAATTGTTTAGTAGTCAAAATGATCACTCAACATAGATAAGCAATGCTAAGGTTGAGGACTTGGAAGAAATTAACTTAGGATCAGAAACTAGTCCTCAAATTGTTTACATTGGAAAAGGTTTAAACTCTCATGTAAGGACAAATTTGATTAAACTATTGAGAAAAAATAAACATGTCTTTGCATGGTCATATGAGGATTTGAAAGCCTATAGAGAGGACCTTTTCCAACATGAGATCCAACTAAAATTAGATGTGAAACCATTTAGGCAAAAATAGAGGCCTATTAACCCCTTGTTGGCTCCTAAGATGCAACAATAATTGATAAAGTTAAAGGATGTTGGGATAATCCAGCCAATCAAACACTCAACTTGGGTATCAAATCTGGTACTAGTTAGAAAAAAGAATGGAGATATCAGATTATGTGTGGATTTTAGAAATTTGAATATTGCCTCACTCAAAGATAATTATTCGTTACCTAACATGGATGCAATGTTACATAGGGTAACTGGTTGCGAGCTGTTGTCAATGATGGATGGTTTCTCTGGCTACAACCAAGTTTTGGTGAAAGAATCTGAGTAATACGAGACTGCATTTACCACTCCCTAGGGAACCTATGTTTATGTCAGGATTCCATTTGGATTGATAAATGCAGAATCAAATTTTCAAAGGGCCATGGATGTTTCTTTTAAGGAATTTATTGATTTATTCATGGTCATTTATCAAGATGATTTAACTGCATATTCTAAAAAAGCTGAGGATCACTGTGAGAACCTAGGTAAAATTTTCAATAAAGCTCTAGAATATGGTGTTTCATTAAATCCTAAGAAATGTCATTTTGCAGTACAAGAAGGAAAGTTGCTGGGACACATAGTGTCTAAGGATGGAGTGAGAATAGACCCTAAGAGAATAGAGGCAATCCAGAAGGTCATTGCGCCAAAAAACTTAAAAGGAGTTCAATCTTTCTTATGAAAGATTAATTTTGTTAGGAGGTTTATAGCAAAATTTGCAGAGATTGTCAAACCTATTATAAAGTTGCTAAAGAAAGATGCAAAATTTAATTGGAATGAAGAAGCTTAAATGGCATTTGAGAAAATAAAGAAGGCAGTGCAAGAGGCTCCTATTCTAAAATCTCTAGATTATATTAAGCCCTTTTCTCTATTTTCATTTGTATCTTATCATACAATTGCTGCTGTTTTACTACAAAAAGGTGAACAAGGATTTGAACATCCAATAGCTTCTTATAGTAAATCTCTATAGACTGCAAAACTTAATTATGAGATGATGGAGAAGTAGGCTTATGCTTTAGTAAAAGTTGTAAAATCTTTTAGGCCATATCTGGTCTGTGCCAAGGTGCGAGCATATGTTCCTCACTCAGCAGTGAAAGATATTCTTACACAGTCAGAAGTTACTAGTAAGAGATGTAAGCGGATAAATAGAATATAGGAGTTCAATCTTGAAATCCAGATTACAAAGTTAATAAGAGGCCAAGGTTTGGAAAAACTCATGACAGAGGAAAACTTGGATTTAGTACAAGTAAATGATACAGAGACATATGATCAAACTGTTACAAGTATAGAAAGACAACCATTTTATGCTGATATTGTGTACTTCTTAAAAAATGCCAAGTGTCCTAGTGTTATGACTGATAATCAAAAGAGAGGTCTTAGATTTCAAGCCCAAAAATACACCTTAATCAAAGGAGATCTATATTGGAAAGAAAAAAATGGTGTATTGTTGTTATGTCTAGATAAAAGTCAATCTAAGAAATTTTTAAGTGACATGCATGCAGGGGAGTGTGGAGGTCATTTTTCTGCCAAGAATACTGCCCACAAGATTTTAAGGGCTGGGTACTATTGGCCCAATTTATTTAGAGATACATATGCATATTTCAAAAAGTGTGAGCCTTGTCAAAGGTTCTCAAATAAGCTCAAATTTTCAGGAGCCCTGTTGTTAAACTCAGTAAGTACTGAAGCCCCTTTTACTATGTGGGGAATTGATTTCATTGATGAATTTCAAGAGAAATCTAGTGGAGGACACAGTTGGATACTTGTAGCCACACATTATTTTACCAAATGGATTGAAGCCATTCCTACAAAAAAGGCAACAAGCAAGGTAGTCACTGAATTTCTAATAAAAATATTATGACCAGATTTGGTGTACCTTCAAAATTAGTAATGGATAATGCCATGAGTTTTAGATCAGAAGAAATAATAGATTTTTGGGAGAAATATGGGATTACAATATCATATTCATCTCCATATCATCCATAGGAAAATGGACAAGCTAAATCTAGTAATAACAGTATTTTGAAGATATTGAAAAAGACTCTTGAAAAGAATAAGAGAGCATGGCATACTAAATTGAAGCTAGCACTCTGGGCTAACAGAATAATAGTTAAGAGAGAAACATGTAAGTCTCCGTTTGAGTTGGTATATGGTTTACAGTCAAGACCGCCTATCAATAATTTGTTACCAATATATCATTTTATGCAAGAAGAGTAGTTAGATGTTTCTGACACTATGCAAAATAGAATGATCCAGTTGGAAGAGTTGGATGAAACAAGAAGAGATAGCCAGAAGGAAAACATTAAGTTACAACAGAAGATGAAATACCTATTTGACAGAAGGGATACTAAAAGAAAATTCCAACCGGATGACCTAGTTCTTCAGTGGAATGTAAGAGCAGAAGATAAAGGAAAACACAAAAAATTTGAGTCTTTATGGCTTGGACCTTTTGTTATCTCACAAAGCTATGGAAAGGATTCCTATCTACTGAAGAATATGAATGGAGAATATTTTGAGTTGCCTGTGCATGGGCAATTTCTCAATCCCTTTTTCAATTAAGAATCAGAGTTCATGTACAAGTAAGTATGTGTTATATTGTAAATAATTTCCTTCAGTTGTGTGTTTCCCTTCTGTAATAGGTTAGTTGGTGTTTCTCTCATTTTTTTATGTGGTCTGCAACCAGCGATTCTGAGATTCTTTTCCATAAACTATGTTTATCCATCCTCAGATAGAGCCACTATTGGTTGTATTTCCAGTTCTGGTGTTTACCCTAAAATTTTTGATGTCCTCATGACTGGAGTTGCACAAATTCTGAAAGTATGTCTAAAATTGCAAAATCCCTGAGAAAGTTCCATGTTCTTAGGTCAAAATCTAGAGAAATGGTAAAAAAAACCTATGTCTTAAGTTTCATTGTATGTAAAAATGTCAAAAGCCCTAGAAATGTTAATAAGCTTTATATTTTTGAGTTACCTTTTTGGAAGCTTAAGTCATGTGATAAGTCATGTGCCTTTTAAGATTAGTCACCTAGTCTCTTAATATTAAATGAATATTCCATTTTATTATGAGACTTAGCGATTCACCTTAGTCGGGTTGTCTTTGAGAGAAAAGAATATTCCTTTTAAAGTCACGAGACTTAGCGATTTCTTTTAGTCGTGAAGTCTCCAAGTAATATTAACCTTTTAAATATTTTGTGGCTACATGGAGACCAAGGCTTTGGTCACGGTGTCGCGGAACAGATCATGGGTTAAGGTAAAGTGTCTGGCGAATTGGATTTTCCACAGTCATGTAGTCTCTAGATTAGATTAGGTTAATGGTAAGTTAGAAAGCAATGAGTCACGTGGTCTCTAAATGAAGAAATTCTATCTGGTGATTAAGAGACTAAGGTATAAATTTTACTTTGGTCGCCAGGTCTCCAGATCTTTCAGGGTTCTTATAATGTAATCAGCGACTTGGCGAGACTATTGGATGATTAAGGATTAAGATCAATGGTAGTCGCATGATCTCTATATGAAAAGGCTAAGTCAAATTTCTTATGGCGACTTAGAGACTCAGAAAATAAATGTTGTATTAAACTATAGCCGCCAAGTCTCCAGAATTATATTAAGGTTTAGAATAAATAATGAGGAGTTTAATGTCAGCCATCAGATGCAGATTAAGAAAGATCTATGGTGGTCGGGAGGTCTCTTAATAAACTCTGAGTTAAGAAATTATTTCAGCGACTTGGATTCCTTCAGTCGCAAGGTCGCTAGAAGTGAACCAAAGTTAAAGTAAAATGAAGAAAAGCTCATTGTCGCCAGGTCTCAGAAAGAAACTAAGGTTAAGAGATTTGTTCAGCGATAAGGAGACAATGCATAGTCGCGTGGTCGCCAGATAAGGAAAATGACAGTTAAGGCATAAAAAGAGTAAAGGTAGTTTCTAACATGACATTGCTGAAATCATCAACCAATAGGAATGTAGAGAATTAATGACTACATGGGAAAAGTAGCTGAGATGTCTAAAAAAGAGCCAATTATATCAAAGGTGATTTTGTTCAAATTTTATAAGGGTTTTTACTGTGAATGTACTCATTTGAATTTGATTTCCTATCACACTCAGAGGCTACGACTAGGAATTGGATTAAAGACACAGTATGCAAACTTGAAGGCAGAAGTGACCGATTTTTCAATTATGAACTGTGTACTTTGTGAATTGTTACCATAAAAGGAGTATACTATGTTTATTTTCAGTTACCTTGCATTCAAAGAATTCCAGAGCGAGAAATTTGCTAAGCTCTCTATATCTAAGAGAAGAAGTGTTAATTTCAAGGAGTGAATTTAGTGAAGTTTTTATTGAATTCAAAGTGATTTTTCTAGGAATTCAGTGCTTTTGAATTGTCTTCTGTGCATTCCAGAGAAGAATAGGGTTTTTGAGAATAGATTTATCTCAATATTGGTAAGAAAGGGTGTAGAGAAACACATAATTGAGAAAAATGAGTAGAGCAGTCAACATAGCCTCCACTAGTGGGAGAAGTGATGATGTTGATGAAGATGCTAAAGGAAAGAGAAACTATTCTGATGGGTTTCTGAAGTTGCTGCCTGGTTCCACTCAAAACAAAAAAGTGAATGTAGATATTCTATCAGATGAGTACGCCAACATAAGAGATGCCAAAACTCTAGGGTCCATAGGGTTTTCTCTTTTCAATTACTTTTACATAAACTGTGATAAAGCTATGCCTATTTCAAACCCTTGGACTTGTGGATTGGATAGGTTGTTAGTCCCTGATGTGTTTGTAGATGTAGACCTATTCCTAGGACTAGCACACCACTATGACCCATTGACCAAAACAATTAAGAAGAATGATGGCACTCTCTTAGTGGCCTTGAATAGAAATTATTTCATGCAAGGTTTTGGCTTATACAACACAATGTCCACTGAGATAGACCTTCCTAGATAATAGGAAAGGTATAGGATATAGTATGGAGTGGTTAGGACTCAATTAAAAAGGCACATCCTTAGTGAGGTCAGAAACCATATTTCCCCTATACCAGGAACTGCACCTTACTGCTACAAGGATTTAAATTTCTATATGAAATACATTGTATATGCCCTATATAGAGTGCTGGGAAAGGATGGAGGAACTAAGAGAATTGGTGCTAGTATTATCATGATGGTTTTAGACTTATAAGATATACACTCCAGCACTAGCTATGACTACATTTAGTATATCATCAACAAGATGCATGAAGGATTTGTAGCCATTCAAAAGAAGGAGAAGGAGCCTAAATTCCTGCATTATTCAATCCTGATGCATCTATTGTTGCATTTCAACTATAATATTATGGATTTGCCAAATCTGAACCCTCAATGGTTATATTACAACCAGCCCAACCTATCCAGTTTTGGATTAAAATTTGGAACTTCACTGCCAAAGACTGTGACTTTTGCAAATTTGAGAATTGGGTAGTTTACCCATTGATGCAAAGTTTAGGAGTGAACAAAACTAGGCTCCCAATGAAGGTGTTACAATTTCTAAGACCCTGTGAGTATGTAGAAAAATGGGAGGGAGACCATATCATGTGCCAACCAGAATTGCTGCAATGGAATTCATTTGTCAGCTTATGTTAACTGATAAGGAACACCTTGCACCTCATAGGAAGGGGACAGTCACCCCTAGACAGTTTAAGATATATCAATTTACAATTGGCAAGAAGGCCATTGACTTAGTGAGCAACTGGCTAAATGATTACAAGATGGGTGTTGCCTTATATGGGTATATTAAAATAGAAGGTTTCATTTCAGGAGCTAAGAAACTCCTTACTCCCACCATTCCTAACACTTATCTACATGGTGAATGTGTGGAGGAAGATTCTACAAGAAATATTATTGATGAAGGGGAGGTGAAGCTGAAAAGAGACAAAATCCAAGAACTATTGTATTTGGAAAGACAAGTGAAGAGAAGAGTTGTGGAATTTGGAGGGTTCTTCCCTAATTTGCCCCATTTTGATAGAATTAAAGCTATGTTGAACAACCACCACACCCTTTGTGAACAACTTGAGGATCACCTGGTTGTGAAAGGAAAAGGGCAAGAAGAGCTGGAGCACTCTAATTCAGAGTATGAGGAGGATAGTGATGAAGGATATTAAATTCCAAGCCCACCTCCAATGCATCAGCCACCACAAGGCAGTGAACAAGCAATGACAATAGGTGAAATGATCACCATTGATTTAACCAAGGAAACAGAGTTGGAGAGTATAGATGAGCCTGCCCTTAAGAGGAAGAAGATTGATCTTGGTTAGTCTTCTAATGGTAAAGCTTATGAGAGAAAAGAAAGGGAAAATGATAGAGTAAGTGCCCTGATTCCTGGTAATAGGGTCTATGATAATAATCTAAGAAAAGAAATAAGAAGAGGGAAACAATTGCAGCAAGAAGTGGAAGAGGACATAGAGTTGCCTCTAAAAACATGTATAGATGAGAGACTGATCCACCAGCATCAGTTTTTAAATGATGATGATTTCATAAAAAATGATGAATTCAAGGATTTCCTCAGATGGCTTAAGAAGAAATAGGTCAAAGAGCAGTTGAAATTAGCTGGTGAGGAAGCAGTGACAAATGCGGCTCTCTTAGCTCTACAAACATATGATCCTAAAGCTGAGGATATTAGTCCTGAAGAAGCTAGGAAATTAGTCTTGGACAGTGGAATGTTGCTTGCTGAAGGCTAGGATTTAGCCTCAACATTTATAATAGACCAAATAAGAAAGCAACCGGACTTAAAGATGACAACTGAGGTCCAAATTGGTGATATGATCAAAGGATTCAAATATAGTCCAAATTCCCAAGTAGTTGCCATGTGGAGTCTATGTCCTAGAGACCAGAAGCCCTAATTGTTAAATATTCAAGAGAACATGGTGTGGAACCAAATGGTGTGGTCAGTTCAGAACACAGGTGACTTGGAGATTTCCCAAGTAACGACACACTGGGCACATTTGAATGAGGATAAGACAAAGAAATTGTCTGAAACATGTGAAACTTTAGTAGATGAGGCTAGTGCCCTAGCTAAGGACAGAGAATTATGCCAAATCAAGATTCATGAACTAGAGAGGGTAATTGCTGAATTGTCCATAAAATTGCAACAAAAGCCAGAAGTTGTATATGTACCCTCAGAGCAACCTCCACATATAGAAGAAAAGGTTGAAACAGAGGAAGAATAAAATATAGAGGATATGGCTAAAAGGGATAATGAGATTGCCTTAAATGCATTGTTAAATATACTTCAGCATAGAATTGATATCCTAAAAGATAAAATTTATATAATCCTAAATGCATACAATAAATTACCTACTTTACATGTTGAAGTGATAGGGTACATCTCCATTTTGAATCCTTATTTCATAACTTGGTCAAGTAGGGTACAACTATTTGAGGGGTTGGCTTTTTTACAGCCACATAGGCTAGATCTACTAGAGATTGTGACAGAGGTGGGGGATGAGATTGGGAAAATAAATGTGACTTTACCTTTCTTCAAAGGAAAGTTAAATTAGATTGAGGCAAAGATCAGCCTCTTGGGATAAAGTTTTAACCGATTTATTCCTCTAATCAAGGGAGAGGATGATCAGATTAAGGCCTTGGAGGCCTGAAAAAGTAAATTTGACAGCATGCTGCCTAATAAAGAGGCATTTACTTCAGATTCAAATTTATATATGGAAAGCTATAATAAGGTTTTAGATGAAGCTTTCAAGGCAGAAACTGGCATCAATAAATTCATAATGGATGTTAAAGGCATAACTGATGTCAGATGGGAGAGGCAAAAGGCATAACTACAAAGCATTTAGATCTTTAAATTGCCTATAGAATATGATGTGGAAACATGGGACTTGAAGACAAAGCCAAAGAAAAAGAAGGCTGTTGTAGTGGATGTTGATGTCTTGGACAAAGAGTGAAAAAAGAGATACTTGGCACCTGATACTTGGCACTTGATCTATGAGCACAGGAAGGTTAGAAATCATAAAAGACAAGTGTAGGTTAGCCTATAATGGTAGTCACTTGGTCTCAATGAAAAAATTTGATGCTATCCTGAACATAATCAGACAAAGGTGCCAAGGTTCATATAAAGACAAAAAAGAAGAAAGCTGCGATAATTGACTTTTTGAGGAATAAAAGAATGTTTGAGGATCCGACACACAGTTTTTGGAGAAAAAGAAGGTTAGTCATCATTAAATAATATCAAAAAATATTCTAGGAGTAAACAAACCAAAGATGTCAAAGATCATATGAAGACAAGGAGCAGATCATATTTCATCCTCTACTTTTGTCTTTCCACCGCTTGGGTCACTCTTCTCTTTTGTTTTTTCTGCAATTTTAGGGTTAGGTTTCTTAAACCATCCAAAGCTTGTTGCATCCTTATCTTAAGGATTCCAAGATGGTTTAGACATATATATAGATCAAGTGTAATATTTTTAAAGAGAGATGAAATATAATTGTAAGCCAGACTTCTAGATTTTAGTCTGTGTTTTATGAGCTTTTAGCCTTTATATGTAATGAAGTAGAAATATATGAATAAAAATATAGTGCAACTTTATTCTACATTGTTGTTGTCTCTTTTCTTATTATGTGTACTCTTTTATGTTTAATTTGTAAGGCATGTTAAACATATTGGCTATAAGGCAGCTATCTAATTATTTGCAAGTTTCTTCTAAGGGGAGAATTAAATTTTATGAGTAGTTTCATAGAGTACAACAGTGATTGAGGATTTGATACAACATTGTGGGAGTGACAGGGTAATTTGTAAGGCACTTTACCTGAGTTGTATGTAGGTTGTAAGGCATCCTATAGTATTCTTATTTGTTTATCTCTGTGGATTTATATCTTTTGACTCTATAGCCCAAGGATAGGCATTGGTCTAGAACCTGTTAAGTGATCCATCATCATCCAAATATTTAAAACTATTCAAAATTAATTACATTTACACACAAAACATATATTTAAAATCAATTGTACTCACAAATTTTACAATTTGAGTTTGTTGATTTCTTAAAGAGCAAATCAAATAGGTTACTCCTCCTAAATTCATAAGAATTATAAAAGGAAAGAAGGATGAAATTCCTTATCATGTTGCTGTCTGTCATCATCAAGATAATGATTTGGATTGTTAAAATTTTCCTCAGAGTAATCATAGTTATCTGCATTGTTATCTATTTATCCATATAAGAATAGAGCATTCAGCACATAACTAAAAATAAACTCTAAAGATACTGTCAAGTCAGTAATCAATCATAGGTAAAACCTGCCTAAGTCAGTGGATCTCAAAAAAGGAGGTGATAATAGGTATCCCTAGTGTTATCAAAATACCTCACCAATTAGAGTTTTCTCTTGCTTGAGTCAGAATTTTAAGGCATTGGGAGTCATAGAGTTAATCAAGTATTCAAGCATTTTATAGGCCTTGCAAGAAAAAACCCTAACACCCGGGAATTGTTGGCTTCCCTCAGCTGGGTCCTTAGCTTGGTTAGAGCCAGGCCGCTTAGGTGGGAAGGAGCGATCAGTTGTGTTGTCCTGGGTAGGGGTATCTTTGGGAGGTGTAGGTGTGTAAACTGGTCCTTTACCAACCTGACTCCAAGTGTTGTAAGGAGTCTGAGGGCTAGTGAAGGCATTGGCCTCAAAGGTCGGGATAGATTCATAAAAGAACCCCTATAATTTGGGTTCTTCTTCATCTTCCTTGTATGTCCCAAAGAAGACGATCTCACAAGTGAAGGCACTATGAGTGGGCTCTTGCGTAGGTGTCTCCAGGGGAGTAGGATCGATAGTTTGTTGTCTATCTAGCTGGGAGATCATGATGACCTTCTCTATTATGGGATAGTTCATCTCAGAATGAGAGCCAATGTTGTGAAATCTACACCAGTTAGTCAGGGGGTAGAATTCTACAAGTTGTGCAAAATGACTGGGTCCAACACCACCCTAAGTGGTGTTTTGGTTTGGGGGATGACCTTTGGTGTTTGAGTTGTTATTCCATTGTTGTTGATTGGGCCAAGGCCCGTTGTTGTAATTTATTCCTTTGACATTGGTATTTTGTTGGCCAGAGAAGATATTCCCTCTCTGGGAATTTGGGTTGTGGGGCACAAAAGACCCCACCTTCAGCTATACCATGTCCATAGTCAGTGAGGACAACAATCGCTGAAGGGATTCAACCTCGGTTGATAGTTGGGTGTTCGCGTCACAGTGTGATGGTTATTGTGGTTGGTTACTGGGGAAAGAGATAGTAGCTCCCGGAATCAAGGATGACAATCCTCTAGCTATGGGTGACTTTAAGAAATGTAATCCGTAGGGTTGTGTCGATGGTTGTTGCATTTGTTGTGGCTGGTTCCAGGGAACAAATTCTAGACCTGATATTGTCTGTGCTTGCGATGGGTATACATATCAGGCCTGCTGGTCTATCAGTGGTGGTGGGGGATTCATGGCCATCACCAGGGCACCCATTTCTTGATTGGGGTTGTATCCCCTAGTGTAAGAAGTTTCGTTGGGTATCATGTTGAAAGGCGTGCTATGCCCAGTACTGTTGGGAGCTTTGTTCAAACCGCGAGACAACTCCAAGGCTAGGTTGTAAACCTTTGCCAGAGTGTCCCAATCATTAGGGGTGGTGGTTCTCCATAGGAGAGTGGCAACAAAAAGGTCCATAGCATTAAGTTATGCCTGGATGGTTACATCCACAGATGGGATGAAAGGACCCATGCACCATTTCAAGGCGTGTTAGAACCGGTGGTTAAATGCTTCAAGGGGTTCATTTGGTTCCTTCCTAATGGAGATAAACTAGCTATGGGACCATGCTGAGTCCACATATACATGGAACACTGCCACCATATCCTGCCAACTGTTGATGGAGTTGGCTGGCAAGTTAAGGTACCAATTTAACTCATTTTGTCCCAAGGACAGAGGGAACATCTAGGTCACAACGTCTTGATGTTGGATCCGGTGTTAGTTCATGGAATCTTTGTATATCTGCAGATGCTCTTCTGCGGTTTGTGAGCCTAAATTCTCATATTACAGGAAGATCTTCTCCGGATGCAGAGGAAGATCATTGGTAGCACTAGGAAACTACCCCATTGGGGACCTAGTATTACCAAAATACGTAGCCATCGGGGGTGTTGGATTTTGACTAGGTGGAGCATTGGTTCCTAAGATTGTCTAGGAGACTTGGGTATTCTGAGATGTAGTAGATCCCCAGACAATGTTGGCTAGCTACTTGGTTTGCGGGGTCCGCTTCTTTCAAGAAGGGGGCTCGAGTTCAACGAACCTTCCAGGATTGGGGGCTGATCTAAGGATTCTTTTGAATTGTGCAGGTGAAAATGATCCAATCCCACTAAAGGTCTATTTCCTAAAACTATGGCTTGGGGAACCCTCGGGTGGTGTAAAATCAAAGTCTTCCAAAGGGGATGAGCTCATGCCATCCTTCTAGTGCCATTTTCTGTTGACGAGACTTTGTGACCGGTCTGCCAATAGACGTAAGTTGTCACTGGGTACCAGGGTACTGACCAACTTTGCCTATAAAGGTTGTCTGGGAAATAAATTCTCTGGGCCTTCAAGCACCTGGGAGTCAGGTCTCGATGATGCAGGAGATAAGTTGGGAGTGTGATTATTTTGTTCGGGGGGATAGCTAGTTTTTCTTGGCTCATCTTCTTTAGGGATTTCATTAGGTCGGGGTTCCCTACAAGCATGTATTAGTTTACCAAATAAACTTCAAAAGATATGCCAGAGCTAGGAGTATTCATTCTACTTATAGTTATGCCCATACATTCAAAAAATCAACCATGCTCTAACATATTACACTAAATATTGAATACATACAAAACCATCAGTTCATACACATTCAATAGAAAGGGGAAAAGAGGTATTTAATCTACTTAAAACATTAGAGAAAGGGACATCAGAAACATACAACAAAAAAGAGTATTAACTCAGAGATCAAAACACCAACAACAACATTGCGAGAATCCTTCCTTCTTCATTAATGGTTTTCTAGCATCACGGTGTATACATCAACAATTCCAATGGAGCATCTATCTACCAAGAACTATTAAGAACTACTGAGCATTGAGTTTCGCAACTACAAGAAATGAAAGTACTAAAATGCTATTGCTATGGACTACAAAATCATCAATTTTGCCGACCCTTGGAATGAGGTTGGAATTGTTATTTATACACATAATTTCCCTAAAGTTAACCTAATCTAACTTTACACTCAACAATAAAATACAATATATGGTGGCCGATATTACTTGCACCACGTTACAACAACCTTGAGAAGAAAAGAGGTCTGACATGTTAGAAGAATAAGACAAGAAGAGAGGTATGGAAGAATCAGCATCGAGAAGAGTGCTGGAGGGAGAAATGAAGAAATTCAATCTCTTTATAGCTCGAGGCTACATGCCTCATCAATGCAAAAATAGCTCATTATCTTCGATGTGCCATGTGTTTAATGCTGGAGTGGCACCTTGGGAAGACCACCTATTAGAACCATCCCTCGAGCTGACGTGCCTTGTTGGAGTCACCTACTTTCTGACATCCATTTATTAACTGCCTGATAATGACCGGTCGGCTCGGGGGAGCTTGGACGCGAGTTATCAAAAGAATACAAAACTGCTGGATCCAGGATTCTGGGATCTGGGAGCTTACACTCAAAGAATAATGAATGTAAAATAATGCACCTTGTTGGTGATAATCCTGAGAATCTAGAGAATTTTATTTCCCTTTAATATTCTTAAATGACCCCAAAACTTGGCTGATGCCATCCTCATCTATGTCTTTAATGCTATTCCACTGGTTGCAGATAGCTTCAAACTTTTCCTCAACTTCTTCGGCCTTGTTCTGAAATTCATCTACTATTTTTACAATGTCACGAGCTCAAAGCATCATCTTAGATAGTCTTGATAGCCTTCCTCTGTCAAAGTCCCTGGAAGACTGATACAGGGACTCCATTAGCTCATCATACTTACTGAGGACATAGTCCTTTGGGGCGCATGTTCCAGTGGTGGATGGGTTGACTTGTGACACCCTTACAAAAAATGCATTAAATATGCCTAGAGCACACCTGACCACAGTTACTTTCTCTCTTAGGGCCTTAACCAGTTGCTTACATACCTCGATCTTGAGGCCAAGTCTAGAGTACTGGGTTCAGAGGGACTCAAATGATTCTTCCACCAAAATTCCCATCTCTATGATGGCTTCTTCCCTAGAATTGAAGACTTCATCCAACCCGGTCTTCCATCCTTCATATTTTTCTAAGTCTCCCCCCATAGGGTAGTGGAGATGTTCACCTGATTCAAGAGATTGTTGATTTGGTAAATATCCAGGAGTGATACTACTAGAAATTTCCTTATGACCATTATTTGATCGGTGATCCACCCGTCCACAGCCTGGGCCCTCTTCTTCATGGCCCTTAGAGTATCCACATCACCTTGTGCAAGCAGTAGTCTAGAGGTGGAAGCCTCTGGATGGATCTCGTTTAGGGGCTATGTAAGTTCTGTCAGAAGCCCAAGTAGATTTTCATTGTTTTCTCTTTCCTCCTTCAACTTATGGGCCTATTTATTATACCAGGCCTCTATTGTCCAGTTTGCCTACTGTAGTAGGTCTAATTCTCCCTGCTTATCTCTCCTCCCTAGAGGCACTTCTGTGATTGTATAATCTTTGGCTCTTACTATCGCTGCATCTGTATCTATGGAAGGTGTTGCGATTGTTGCAACTGTGCTTCCTTCTGGACTAGTCCGAAGGGTATGGATTGTCTAGGCCCTTTTAGGCTTTTTGGCCTTTGCGTTTCAGGCCATCATTTTGGCTAGGGAGAGTGGAACACCTATTGCTGCCATTGGGACCTTCCTCTTCCTGGATTCCACTAGCCATTGGGGCAGCTAGGGAAGATTTTCTACCAAGGCCTAGGTATTTGGACTCCCTTCGGAGTCTGGTGGTGTATTCCCAGTATCTGCAGTGTCATCGGGCTCTTTCTCCTTTTCCTGTTCATGTTCCTTTTCTTTCTCTCTAGAGGCCTTACTGTTTTCTTCCTTGTTGGCATCCTCTTTTGTGATGTCTAGGATTTCTTCTTCACCAATATTAGCATCACCTGTATCATCAGGGATCTCCCTGTCCTTCTCAGCATCGGGCGAATCAACATTCATATCCTCGGGGATTCTCCCCTCATCCTGATGCTGTTGTTGTTCTTCTTCAGCGTCCTTCTTTGGGATATCTTCCTCCATTGGAACATCTTACGGAGGTGGCAGAGGCATCTGGCCTAGGTTCAGTGTTTGGGCCATAGTGATCACCTCACCAAATGTACTTTGGGTGGCTTGGTCCCCCAGAGTAACCAAAGGCGTCTAGAGCATGATGATTGGGGGTACGGTTGATCCCGTGGGTCTGATTTCCCTAGTCGTCAGTTGCTCATCCATTTTTTGCCTTGGTTCTTTCTTGGTCTCTTGGAATTGTGTTTCCCCCTATTCAAACTCCTTTTCTGCCTCTTCTCGGTATTCTTTCTCTATAGCAGCTTCTTTCTCTTGGACTTTCTTTTTAGGGGGGATATCTTCCTTTTCCTAGGTGGCGATTTCTTCCACCGCGTGATCTATATCCCCATGCAGGTTCATAAGCTCATCCATCCTGAAGATATCATCAAAGTCATTGTTCAGGGGAGAGGTGTCTAAAATATCATTCAGTTCAGGGGAATCCAAACTGACATCTACTGGGGGAATATTGGACATACCGGGGCCCGTGTCTGCGCTTTGGGTGGGGTTCACCTTCTTCTTCTTCTTTCTTTGTAGTGGGGCCCTGACATCTAGAATATTTGTAGACTCTTCCTCAGTGAACATCTGCCTGCTCATTAGTGTCACCAATGACGGGGATCCCACTGGGCAAGTAGATGCCACTGGAGTTGTGAGGAGGCCGTGTGAAAGTTGTGCACTTAACTTCTAGATCATCAACCTTGACGCCTCCATTTGTTCTTATATCTATGCCATTATGGAGAGTAGACCCTTGAGAGGTGCTTGGGCTAGGGTACCTTCTTTCTCCTTCCCCTTGCCTTTTCTAGGTCCCGCAACTCTGGAGGTCGGAGTAGACCTTTGAACAGTTGGCCCTTTTTGGGTTTTCCTTAGACACATCCACTCAAAATATTTGTGAATGTTATCTATAATGGGGAAGAATACCCCATCAATTATTAAATCCTCCATAGTGCCCTAATCCATTGGAGGAAGATCTAACTTATCCATCCCCTATTCTTTGTACGATGGGTCCTCTAGAGGCTCATCATCTAAAAAACCCTTTGAGAAACCTCAAAGGTTGAGGGATTTCATCAAGCCTTTGGACATCCGCAAATCCTGGCAGTTTCAGAGATCAAAATTGTATTGGAAACCTGCCCAGAAATATTCAATATCATCTATATGTGGTGGGGATGCCCAGGGAAGTGCCGATGCTATCTTACCTAGCGGATCAAAATTGCTTTTGGTATGGTGGAATTTCACCAGTCCCAGACTCTTCAATTCATTGTCAGCTTCCTTTGTTGTGGCAAGGCTATAAGAATAGTTCCCACAAGAGATTGGGAATGGGATTTTGTTAACCTTCTTCAATGTGAAGAGGGCATGCAGCTCCAGAATATTTCTTTAGTACTCCAAAAGAATGATTCTATCCTCGCAATATCAAGGGAGTAGATAGGGTTTCCCAGAGAAGATGGTCACCTGAATGTATGTATGCTGCTAGAATTGAATGAGGTAATTACTGAAAGTACTCACTAGGTTCATTTCCTCTTATGATAATCGGTATCTATAGTCCTGAGTAAGTGTCAAAATATTCTGGTAAATGAACGCATCATTTACCCTGCAAAAATTTGGGAAGCTAAGTTCCCACTGGACCTGGAGATAATGTTCCCATGGCACCAACTAGCCGGGCCTATTCCTGAGAATGCCCACTATCTACAAACCCTGAAAAGTAGGTCTCCATTGGGCCAGTACCCACAATACATAAGATGTCATTTAGAACTTTGAATTACGAAGGACGCTCTTTAGCTGTGCATCTACATGGTTGGCGATGATAGCTGCCCAGTTGAAGGTCTGACTGTGGGTGGTGATGCAGTAGAGAAAGTAGCACATCCATGTCAAAAAGTCTCAGGCATGGGGCTCTCCAAAGAGCCTGCATAGAAATATAATCCCTACCTAGATACATTCTTTAAAATCCCCATGGGGAATCTCCAGCTTCATCTCTCCAGCTTCATCTTTTTGTAGTCCCTTCTCAGGGAATTTAGCCAGTGAGTGTTGAGATTTTGCCAGGAGAGAAGGGAAGCTTCCTCGAACAAGGGTATCCCCAGTCTCAAAGCAAAAGTATCCACATCCAGATTTACAATGGGTGCCAGATAGTGCAGTGGCTGGGGATAAGTGAGTAAGACAACCTGAGTGGGGGTGTTGTAGAGCGTTGCCATTTGGAGTATCAACTCTAGTGCTTGCACTGAGTAGGGAAAACTTGCAGCTTTGATAATTCCAGAGGTGGCCATGTGTTTGTCCATATCATCTCTGGTGGTCCTTTGTTGGTAAATGGATTGGACCAAGCCCTGCGTTTCAGCCCATAGTCCCGGCTCTGTGTCTGTTATTTCTTGCAACTTGGAGTCCACCTTGGACCCCACAAGAACACCCTCCCTCAGGTACTTGGAGGTTAGTGGAAATTTGGATAGCATCATTTTGGCCTTAGTCTTTGTATCCGCCTGAGTGGAGGTAGTTGGCAGCTTTGGGCTATCAGGAGGAGTGATCACTTTAGACATTTTGATCGAGCTATCTGCAACCTACAAGAGCAGAGAGCTGTTAATACATAATATGATAAAAAAAATATTTTTGGGACTCTAGGGAATTCACCACCATTTCACACCTATCCAAAAGTGTTAGCATACATCAAAATCCTAGAATATCAATGCTAACAAGGATCAGATTCTGATCAACACCCGGGGGCTCCAGGGCATTGGTTTAGGTGACAAAATGGAATGAAGACCCAGGGGCTTCCCAACACCTAGAGTACAGAGAAACTAGCCGTTGTTGACGTGACCGACAGTGAGCAATACTTGGCTGACATGGGTCATCACGTGGCCACGCAATAGGTGGAATAAAAACTCTTAATGGAGACAAGTGGGAAGACATAGGGGAATTAAATGCCAGATGGGATGGGATTTGAATGCTTAATCATGGAAAATTAATCCTGCCATTAAGATGACATGACAGAAGAGAGAGAAGGACACCATGGCTTGAATAGGTGAGGTGCCAAGTTTGATCCATGGTGGATACCTCTCTGATGAGCTTGAAAATTTGGTCTTGTCATGAGGGAGCATGAAAATATTGCCACAAATGGGAGGATACACATGGAATATACACCAAATTTAGAGAGGGCCAAAGTGCTACGAGGGCCGAAGCACAACTTACAGGCCGATCGAGAAAATGAACATATACAAAACTATAAACAGGAAGATTAAAAAATTTACAGATTATACAGAAATATTTACAATCATCCAAAATATACAATTTCTACATCTAAACTACAGCTGCATAGAGGGAAGACAACCCTCTGGCAAAGCTATCCCACCAATAGGAGGCAACATAAAAGCCAACGCAAAGATGCAACAAAACAAAAATAGAACAAAAACTAGACAGAAATAAATTAGAAAATAGGAAAACAGAAGGAAGAGAGTCGAAAGGCCTACCTGGAAATATGGGGGAGGCATGAAGGTGAGCACAGGAAGTGCTCTGTAACTAGTTTACCTTGGAATTACCATGAAAGCACTACTGCTTACTATTGTTTGAATGTTGTTAATTACCAAAGCAATTTGCACTTAATCACTTTGAATCACCTTAATCACTCTGGTAATTGCTGAGTGTTTTGATTGCGGTAAATGTGAAAGTGACAGGTAAAACCAATTTATACCCTTAGGTTAAAACATGTTACATTCCTTCCACAAACTCTAGAAAAGGCAAACCTCTGGATTCCAGACCCGGGGATCCCATGTAGCCATACCTTCCAACCAAAGAAGACATGATGGCAGAGAATCCTACGGTCTGATAACCGAGTGACTCAAAAGAACAAACAAACTTCAGGACCAGGTCCTGGAGACAAAATAAGATAAGAAACAAAAATAAAACAACCCTCACAAGAGCAAAGCCCGGAGGGGAACAGATGAAACAAAAGAAACCATGGAAAAAGAAAAAGAAAAAAGGGGGACCCAACATTTTGCCTATAAAATGTAGGGACGGGTATACAAGGCATAACAGGATGTAACCAAAATAGACTCCTAGAACCCATCTCTATTGAATTTTGATAGTTTAGGGACACAAATAGTCTAGGGTTTTTATGAAAGAAAGCACAAAAATCTAAAAATCATCTAGACAAAGAAAAGAGATATCAGGTCCATCTAGATGAAGAAGAGAAGAACAAAGCACTGACACACTCACTTACAAGTGGGATGAGTCTGATGATGAAGATGTATATCCTTGTCCCATTCCTCTGAATATCCTATCTCTCCTCTTTGAACAAGAAGAAAAAATACCACATAAATGCTACTGAAGAGCACATTTTAGAGGAATCACCAATGGCTTCTGATCATTCAAAGACCACCACATCTGAGAAAGATCCAGATATAGAAGATGGGAATCTAACCATAGTAGATTTATTAGACAGAGCTCACCCAAACTAGGGGCAATGAGTGGACTTCACTCATGTCCTAAATATGGTAGATTATGTTGAAACAAACTCTCATGAGTATGAGTTTGATAGTTTGTCAGAGGAGACTCAAGACAAAGAGATGGATATGGTACAAAAATACGTAGCTATATTCGAGGTAGGTGAGGGTTCAGGGTCTATATATGACAAGTTATATCCTCTAATTCCTGACATGGGCTTTGATGATGTTGTTAGGGCTCTTACTAATTTGAACGCATCTATATAGGGTACCAATTTAGATCTCTACTTAATGATGCAGGTTTATGATGAACATAGCGTGAATACCCTTGAACCTGTTAATCCATTTCCACTCACACATATTGAACTCATTGACTGGGACTTGCAAACACAACCCATAAACATCCCTAGATTCCCCAATGAGTATGCTCTATCTTGCTACCTAAATGTTCTTGAACCAGTAACTTCTTCCACCAGTGAACCTAGCATGAATATGACTGAAGTAGATATCAAGTACTTAGTCATAAAATTAAAAATAAAAGAAAGTTCTTAAGGTGAAAACCACATTATGGTGGTTTTAGAACACAAAATAGTAAAAATAAAAGACATGTATGCTGGTGAAAACCTCTCTGAGGTGCAAAAGGATGGGGTACTTGATATCCTACCTAGTCAATTCCAGGAATGATCATCAGTACTAATCAAACCAACAAAACCTGTGAAAATTGGGATAGAGGAGCATGCACACATCATTCATGTAGCACAATCTTTATCAATAGAAGAGCTTAAAGAATTCACTGAGTTATTTAAAGAGAAAAAAATTAACTTTGCATGGAGTTACTCAGACATGTCTGGTTTAGATCTAGATCTGATTATGCACCATTTCCTATCGCACCAGGTGTCAAACCAGTGAAACAAAAGCTCCAAAAAATGCACCCTCATGTTGCTTTATTGATAAAGGCAGAACTGAAAAAACTACTCAAAGTTGGGTTCATTCAAGCTATTGATTATGCAGAGTGGATTTTAAACATTGTAATGATATTAAAGCCAGAGAAATCTATCTGAGTTTGTACTGACTTCAGGGACCTTAACAAGGATTGTCCAAAGGATGAATTTCCTTTGCTAAACATTGATATGACCATGGATATGAAAGTTGGGTATGAATTTTAATCTCTCATGGATAATTTATCTAAATATAACTAGATCAAGATTGCTTTGAAAGACCAAGAAAAGACTGCATTCACATGTGCTTGGGGCACCTTCTTCTATAATGTTATGCCCTTTGGGCTTAAAAGTGTAGGCACTACTTATCAACAGGCTATCACAACAGTCTTCTATGATATGATGCATAAAAACATGGAAGATTATGTAGATGATACACTTGTTAAAACCATGGAAAGATCCATGCACTTACAAGACTTGCGTAAAATTCTTGATAAAATGGAATAGTTCAAACTCATACTAAACCCATAGTAGTGTGCATTCGGTGTAACCTCTAGAAAATTATTGGGATACATTGTCTCAGAAAAATAAATCAAGGTAGATCTTGCAAACGTATAAGCAATCTTAGAGATGCCACCACCTAAGAACGTCAATTAGATGAGGACACTCTAGGGGAGAACTCATTCTATCAAGAGATTTATCTCACAATTGGTAGACAAGTCACAACCATTCACAAAAAATATGTGTAAGGGAGTCACATATCAATGGGATGAAGACTATAAAAGAACTTTGATTAGATCAAATCATACCTGGCTAACTCGCTAGTATTGATGACTCCTACACTAGGAAAACAACTGATCCTATATATCTGTGCCATGACAACATCACTTGGGGCAGTTCTGGCACAAGAAGATGAAAACAAGAAAGAGTGACCCATCTACTACATCAGTAGAACCTTGGTCTATGAATTATTTAGTGATAGAGAAATATTTTCTCATGCTTGTATTTGCATCTCAGAAACTGAGACATTACATGTTAGCTCATTCTACAAAGTTGGTTGCAAAGATAGATCAATCGAAATATCTTTCGAGTAAAGCAACTTTAACTAAAAAGCTAGCAAAATGGGTCATGCTCCTCAGCGAGTTTGACATAAGCACAAAGAATTAATCAAAGGACATGCCATTGTAGATCAACTGGTTGATGCTCCATTACAGGATAATCTCCCTATCAGTGCTAAATTTCCAGACGAATCTATTATGTACATAACACACAGGTCATGGAAAATGTTCTTTGGTAGATCTTTCACACAACTGGGTTCAGATGTAGGTGTCATGTTCATCACACCTCAAAGCTATTCCATACCAAAGGCATACAATATTTTGTTCCCTTTTTAAAATAACATTGCTAAATATGAAGCCTTGGTCAATGGAATCAAACTAGCTATCGAATGGAATATATCTGAGTTACACATCTATGGTGACTCTCAGGTCATCATCAAACAAACCAATGATGTTTACCAAACTAAGGATGATAAACTCATGCCTTATAAGATAATGATTGATGAATTCAAAAAATATTTTACCCACATCACATTTTAGCAGGTCCCAAGGACACAAAACAAAGAAGCTGATGCAATGGCTATACTAGCATCCTCACAACCACAAGAGGAAGACTTCCACTATGAATTCCTAGTGGAAGAACTTCATTTCCCTACTTACCATTAGGAATAAGGTTTCTCAACCTTGGATAATTCCTATTCTTATTATTTTTTTTGTAAAATGTATTTTCTTGCAAATAATGTAATTAAGTGTGAGTATACATGTCTAGTTGGCATGTTGATGTGTCACTCCACTTGATGTGTCAGCATCTTGAATTGTGTGTAAGGAGATCATGGATGAAACAGTTATGATGGATGCCTATGACATGTAAGAGCTATTTCTAGGATATTTCAATGACAGGTGAAGACATGCAAGACATGTGGCAACTGATAAAGTTGAGTACTTTACACTCTTCCTCCTTTTGTTCCCAACCGTGGGGTTTGGGGAATCACCCCAAAAAATTTATTAGGGTTCCTATTTTCTCAGAGAATGGTAAAACCCTAATATGACTATCCTTGGAAGTTTCCCTAAAAAGGAAAGCACATGATATAAGTGTTTTTTAGGGTTACAAGAAAGGATACGAATAGAGTGTATTGTTGTTATGATTGTGTGCTACTGGATTAGTCTGTGTGTGTCGATTGTCTCCTAAAAGAACTTGCATTGCAAGTGTGTTGTAACCATTGAGTTGAAGATAATATGTTGTGCAGGTTTTGGAGTGCTGGGGTTTTTTACCAAAAGGTTTTCCCCAGGGTAAATCATTGTGTCATTCTCTATTTTCTGTATGCATGGTATGTGGCAGCAATATCATTGTTAAAGTAGTTAACGAATCTAAAATTGTAAGGATTTAAAATAATTTGCACAATACTTTCCTATAGAGATTAGTGTAGGAAGCTATTTCCGCACCTGAGTTTCTTTACACTTACAACTCCCCTGACTCCCACATGGTCTTCTCTATCATAAGACAAGAGTCATCCTGATACAAACATGTCTATGCCTACCTGTGCCATCAGGTCACCCCTGATGTGCTTACCCACAATGAATGCCGACACCTTATCCATAATGCCTCATGATATGTTCTTATAGCCGATGATATTTATAGACGAGGATTAGATGGTACATTTCTTAGGTGTCTAGAAAAAGAGGAGTTTAAATGTGCATTAGCTGAGGTCCACGATGGTATTTGTGGTTTTCACTCTAATTTTCTCACTTTGGCCTAAAAACTACTTAGAGTGGGTTACTATTGGCTAGACATGGAAAAAGAGGCAATGAGATATGAAAAGATGTGTAAGAAATGCCAATTTCATGGCAATATTATACATTCTCTAGCAAGGGAGCTGATTCCCTTTATCATATCCTGGCCCTTCCAATAGTGGGCATTCGAGCTCATCGGTCAGATATACCCATCTTCTTCTAACGTGCATAAGTTCATCATCATGGCAACTGAGTATTTCACAAAGTTGGTGGAGGAGGTCCCACTAATCAAAGCTACTGGCCAACAGGTGGCCTTATTCTTTCTGAATCACATTATCTATAGATATGACATTCCTTCAGCAATTATAACAGACAATGGAGGGCAATTTAAAAACACCAATATTGAAGAACTTTGTGAGAAGTTTAAGATTAAACAACATTGCTCTTCCATTTACTTTCCACAAGGTAATGGACAGTCTGAGGCCTCTAATAATTTTTTTTTGAAGATCTTACACTGTATTATGAAAAAATCTGGCCAGGTTTGGTACCTACATATCAATCCTATACTATGGGCGTATAGAATGAGTATCAAAATACCTACTGGGGTGACCCTTTTTCTCTTGTCTATAGAGAAAAAGTAGTATTACCCATAGAAGTAGAACTCCCATCTCTGAGGGTTTCTCTACAAAGAATAATCACAGATGAAGACCATAGGGTCTCAAGGCTACAAGAACTAGAATACATGGATGACCTTCGGCAAGTGGCGGTCTTTCACCTCCAAGATTATGAGAAAAGAATGTCTAGAGGGTATAACAAAAAGATCAAACCAAGAGAACTTCAGGTGGGTGACCTAGTGTTGAGAGAAAACACCTGCAATCAGTCACATAGAGAAAAAAGGGAAAATTTGAACCCAACTGGTTGGGTCCTTATATCATAACTAAAAAATTTGGATCTAGAGCCTATTGACTCTCCACACCTTAAGGAGAACACCTCCGGGAGCCCATCAAAACTCTCTCTCTGAAGAAGTTCTACACCTAAGGCATTCTCGGTGACCAGCACCATGTACATATTTATTATCCTAGAAAAAGACTAAAAAGTGGAAAAAGTCCTGAAAAAATGATCATCTTGATGAAAACCTGGTAAACAGGTGCCTTGATGAATCAACCAAAAAAAAATTAAAAAGAGAAAAATACAAAAAAATAAAAAATGGAAAAATACAAAAAAAATTGAAAAAGAAGAAAAAGTACCTTGGTGAAACCTAGTAAATAGGCACCCTGGTAGAAAAATAAAATCTCTGCCAAGTAAGTGAAAACATGGTAAACATGTGCCTCTTTTACTCAGTGCTCCATCTATCAGTACTTAGTCTTGGAAAAAATCCCTTTCTTCAGTTTGTACCTAAGCTTTCAGTCACTTTCATGACACTTTAGTTCTTTTGAGAACCCTCCCTGCTTGAAACTAATCCAGTCATAGTTTGAGGGAAATTGAATTGGCTTTATCCACAAAGCACGAGTCAAGTTAGGAATCACAATTTGAGTTTTCTACGAGGGGGCATAGGTCCCCAATTTGATCGCATCTTTGGCTTACACTAGAGTTAATAATATTTTCATTTCTAAAGGACATCTTGCTACTGATGCAACAAGTGTTTCTCAACACCCTAATCCAAAAGTGTTTCTTAACACTATCTTTGGATGCATTTGTGTTTCTTAACACACATTGGATAACACAAATGTAAACAACAGATCGATAGCAATCAAACACAACACTCTCACAAGCACAATGGTGTTTCTCGATACCTCATACATGTACACATCTGAAAACTTTGAAACTAGCTAAAGTATGCTGAACTTCCCTTTGTATGTTGTCTATTCTCATTGATTTTTGTTAATATTTTCTTTGTCTACTACTTTTTGGTGTGGTCTTTATGATCCAACAACGTCAAATAAACTGGGTGTATGTGATAAGAGCTTCTCCATTAAGATGGAAAATCCTCACATCCCTCGATCCTATTTACTTGCACGCCAAGGTGAGGTCAAAACTATCTCCTTGACTATTATTTCTCTTCTTGTTTATGCAAGAGCGCACTCATGGTTATCTCGGCTTTGAATTCCCTGATACTAGTGTACTCTTACAACATCAATTGGAAACAACATGCAAGTCATCTCGACTTTTGTTCTCTGATGATTACATTAGTTTTCCATATATTATCCGATGAAAGTCATATTCATATTCTTATGGTCGCAGTGGCACCGATAAGGATTGTAATGAATCTAATGTTCCAAAATGCTTGATGATGAAAATTATCAAAGCTAAAAGTTCAGTGACTACACCTTAGGTTGCATTCATTTTAGTCTTGCATCTACATTTGCATGGTGTTGAAATCTGCATAATATTGATATCTCTCTCTTATGTGAAGGATTTGAGGTTCTCATTTGTCAATCTTCTTGTCATCAAGTGGTCAAGTTGTGTGTTGATAGAGGCATGATTGACTACCTATGTTGATAATTCATCTTTTCAATACATGAGATGTTAGAAACATTGCATTCATAGTGCATAAGCATACCCGTTGCATTGCATAAACATGACATCCATATCATTCATTGCATTATAAATCATTACATCATTAAATATCCATAAACATGATTAAAATTACATTCATACATCTATATGCATCATAAAATAAATTAAAAACATTGCATCATTGTAAGTACTATCCATACATCTAGATATCATATCATAATCACATTAACCACCGCATCAACATTTTCATAAACATACATATTCATCTACATAAAACATAAATAAAATGCATCGATACATAGAAAATATCATGAAACATATCACATCAACACATGTATGTGGAAATTGAATCATATATCTCTCTATATATCATCAAATGTGCCAGGGGTACATCTCAAAATATACAAGTCATTGGAGCTATGTCATCATAGATAAGACCAAAAATGGGTACAACATCAGAATGTATATCAATAAAGTATGGCTAACTCTCGGCCATATCCTAAACATCAGGAATATGTGGTGGAGGCTAGGGTGGCTCCAGAACATCATCTATTAGATGCATACAAGCACCATGAGATCTAGCCATAAACTATGAAAAATTCATGACCTATTGTGCAACTGGAATGACAACACTATATACTGCAACATAATAAGAGGCCCTACTCATCTGATGAGTCTCTATGCACTAGAAATAATTGTTCTTAGCTGTGATAGCAGTGATCCTCTGATCTTTCTCTGTAACATTAACAACAATCCTCTAATCCCTATCAACAAACAAATCTAAAATGCTCTGGTCCTGCTCTGACACTCTGGTCTGGGCCACAACCACATCTATCTACAAGGTCCTGATTCTCTCTCTCAGTCCACGTATGACATCCTATGGGGTCTGAGGTTCCTATGCTTCTCCATGTTTCTGTTTGAGAAACTCTACCTTCTCTCCCTACTCATCCTGGCCCTACTCTTCCTGGCTATCCCAGGGCTATTTGACCTGTTGGGCTACATCATCAAAAATTGTTGTATCTTTTCCTGCCACTAGGGCATCCTGTGATCCTTAGGGTACAATAACCCCAACTAAACCTGAACTGTGACCCTCTCCTCTCTGCCTCTTCCCAACTATAGGTACTGCTCTTCTTGAGCTCATCCCTGGATCTGCACCTATCTGCCTCGTATCTATCACTGGAATGGAGACAGGGATTGGGCCTACCTACTCTATGCCTGACACCCTCGTTGCTAGATCTGTAAATCGTGGGAAGGGATGCATACCAAAATAGTCATAATACTCCTATATCATACTGACATTAGCTATGTCATATCTATAATCCCAGCTAGCTCAGACTATCCTAGTCATCTCATGTACTTTTGTGGCATATACAAGCCATGTACTCCATCCTAATTTACCCTCATCGGTAAATCAAGCGTATGTTGTAAAATCTACTGAAATGACATGAGGACAGCCAAAATTCCTTTGTACCCGAGTGACTACGAATCTCTCCACCACACTAGGAGTATGCCCAATTAGTGGACGTGTTAGGAACATCTCTCTACTCTGTCAGCCCCAATCACCCATGCCTCTGTACTCCTATATGAATGCCAAATAACAACTATCATGTCATCTAGATTTCAGTGACAATATCCATTCTGGCCTAGATGAGGCTACGTGACATATCTTGCATATCTATAGATGAACAACTTCCCATCATGTTAGACATCATCTACCACTGGTCAGTATACATGAAGGTGCTCCCATGCCCAAATCTAAAGTACTAGTACCCTTGTGGTGAGGCTCTTGGCCTCATGATATACAATCTCATGAAGCTCATGGTATATATGAGCTAACAAGAAAGCTCCCCATGCGAGCTTGTTGGCCTCTCCAATAGCTCCTCTAGAACCAATCCCTACCTAGTATGAAACCCCTATTGGCCTTTATCAAGCATAATGATGCATCCTATGATCCCTGCTAAGAATCATGTTAAGGGATACTATGCTAAATACTGAGTCATTATACCATCCCAATTAATCCATTGATCCAAGATAGTATCATCTTGGAAGATTCTCTGTAAGGCTAGCCATCCTAGATGATGGGCTGTCTCATATCTAACCAACTCTCCTCTGATAGGAATCTGGAGAATCCTATAAATGTCCTCCAAGGTCAATGTGACCTCACCCGTGGGCATATGAAAGGTATTATGCTCACTATGAAACTACTCGAACAAAGCAGTAAGAAGTCCATGGTTCACCCAAATATCCAAGATCCCCAGTAACCAGCTAAAACCACAAGCATACATTGAAGCTCTCTCCTCGTCATCTAAATGACTAGCTAGACACATAGTTGGGGGGGGGAGGTAATCCGGAACTGAACATCAGGAAAATGCTCCCACAAAAAACAAATGGAAGGCACCTCACCTCAATACATGGTTTGGACTGATTCAGAAAACTGGCAAGAAGGTTCTAAACAGGTCCCTACATGCAACGAAAGGCCAATCTAACATTTTTTTTTCACTATTTTAGCCTTCGAAAACTACCACTATTTTCCATACGAGTTTTTTACTAGTGCCAAATCTCGTACAAGTATTGGGGTATTTCCATATGAGTAAAGATTGCAATACGAGTACCCAAGGCTCCCTGTACAAGCAAGTGGTCAAATTTGAAGGTGCTCGTATGAGCATTTGGAAAGGGGCATACGAAAAAATATATATCCCGCATACGAGTAAATATTGAGAGAGAGAAACTCGTACGAGCCTATATAGGCTCTCATACGAGAATCTAGAGGAAAGCATTAAAAACATGCAAAAAACATTAAAAAAATCTATCAAAATGGACAAAATTTGAAATGCAAGGCATAGTTTTTAGTTACTCACTAGTGGATGGTAATTTGTGGGTCGGTTGTGTAGTCTCTGATGCTCATAATGATGAGTATGCATGGGGACCACCATTTTTCCTCTCGACAGATAGATGGCTCAAAGTTTTCAAATAATTTGAAAATGACCCTTTTGGCTCTTATATAGGTTTTTGACCTATTTTTCAAATTGCTTCGATTGATGTGAAAATTGCACCCTTGGCTAATTTGACAATCTTGATTCCATTTTTGTGATCGAAATTGAAATTTGGGATTATTTTAGTTGTCATTTTTGACATTTGACTTTTTTAGTCAACTGCAGTTGACCACTTGCATAATCAGTCAGTCTGGACTCCAACCATTGGAAATCTCTCATGCTTTTCTTCTAAGCAAATCCATGTATCATAATTTTGGTCAAACTTGGTCAACAAAACTTCCATCAAGTGAAGATTCTATCCTAACCACTTGGGACCTCTTTCTAATCATCTCAGCTTATTCCTGCATCATGTTAGCAATCAAATTGCTTCTGATCACTGGGACACCTAGCCATATTTCAATTTTTCTCCCGAGGGGGCAGGATCGGGACATCAATAGTCTAGTGATCACATCATCAATTAAGACCTCATCACTTGGGACGTCTCAGCTTCTTCACATCAAATCAAGTTGAGATTATCTTATTTCAAATGCAACCTAATGAATGGTCTCATACAATGGTGAATACACTCGAAAAAAGACAAGATCGGTCTTATACATGCTATTCATTATTTAAACCATAGACATTGATCAAATTGGCTTCATTGCTTCCAATCACTTAGTCAATTTTCTTGCTAATGAAATATCTTAATAGTAATCAATTTCATCACTTCAAACCAAACTGGTTATTCATTCAAACCAATAAAAAGGTTTAAGAATTCTTGACAGATGTTCAGTTTCATTGTTTCAAATCAAATTGAGCATTCTGTTTTATACATTTTGATCTATCTTTGTCCATTCAAGCTCAAAGTCGGTCTTCCTCGACAAGAATCGTTTCATCATTTCAAATCAAACTATTCTGGGTCTCATTGCTAATAGGTCTTTGAATCAATGTGTTGATCACACATCAATTCAAAGAGGGGCAAATCTAATGACCTAAAAATGGTCATCTAAACCTTAGAACCCTAATCTCAATTACTTATCATGAAACCCTAATCTTGATTATTCTAAGTCCTAAACCAAATAGGAAATTCATCAATTTCAAGCTGATCTGACCTAAACCCTAGGTCCTAATTAATCATCGTACTTGATTAATTAATTCCTAAAATTACATTACATTGGCAAATAAACCTTGGATTATTTATTTAATTGATATTTTAACATATTGATTAAATAAATTACTAAATCGTTAATTAAAATTCAAAAAGGAATTAAATTACTTAAATAAAATCAAAATGTGCATTAGAATCTTTTAAATTATTAAAAATACATATTATGTCGTCAATTTGTTTTAACTCATTCTCGAATTGGAAACAAATTTGTTTTATTCACTTAACTTAATCTTATATATTTCTCATTTTGGGAACAATCTACTTAACTAAAAATAGATTTTGGAAATTTCCTAAATGACTGATCAGTCAGTTTAGTCAACTGAATCTTTCGACCAATCATCTTCTTTGCACATGGATTGTGCTTCCTCAAATCAAATCCTGTCCACTCTTTGTTTTCAATCTTGTCCGTTGATTCAAAAGAGATTTCTATAAAAGAGAACCTCTTTTCCTTCAGAAAGGACCTAGGAATTTTATTATCATTATTATACAGCTTTGCATTCAAGTATTCTTGCATTCTCAACTTTTAATTGTTTAGTTTTGTTAAATATTTTAGTTTATTTCAAAGCATGCAAAATTCATAATTTAGAGCACACTTTTCTTTGGGCTTTAAAATAAACAATCACACTTCATTTGGTTCTCTAAAACATACCCTTAAACGAACCAAGATATAGAAGATCGAGGTTGTTGTGAGAAGGCCACATTGAAATACAAGATAAAATCAACAAAAAAGTATCTTGACCAAGTGGTCATTCAGTCCAAAAGGTTTTTCCATGAATAGTTTTGATGTGAGAATTGATAGAATAGCCGACACAAGAAGGATGCATCCGGATGGTCAAAAGATTGATTGATTGAATCAGGAATTCGCTGGCAATGGCTTGTGAATAGAACGAAACTTAGGAAAGTCAATCTCTTTGCTGATTTGATAGAAATGTTTGCGGTCATTGTGTCTAGAATAAAACTCAGTGTTGATGGGGTAAGCTCAGTTGTGTGGGAATGTGATTTTATAAGAAAAGGAATTAGATGGAATGGGATTGGAAGATAAGAGGAATTAGATAGAAGAGGAAGGTATTATATTAGAAGAGGAATAAATGGGATAGAATTGAATTGTAAGAAGATAAATGAATTGGAACATAAGATAAATAGAATGGAAGAGGAATGGATTAGATTAGAAGATAGAATGGGAGAGGAATGGATTGGATTAGAAAATAGATAGAATGGAAGAGGAATGGATTGGATTAGAAGATAGATAGAATGAAAGAGGAATGGATTATATTAGAAGATAGAATGGGAGAGGAATGGATTGGATTAGAAAATAGATAT
>MU225256.1:10981775-10994770 GCA_018584345.1 Thuja plicata | reverse complement strand
TCTTCTCTTAGCTCACCAATGATCTGTATTCTTTCAATGAGTTCTATATTTAATCTATTTTCTTCTTGACTCATAAGAATAATCTGGTTGGTAACCTCATGGTGATGCTCAGTGAGTCTTAGAATTTTTGATTCTTTCTCTTGTAGTTTCTCTGTAATTTTCCTCCTAGCATCAATGGCTAGTGTTCTTTCATTTTCAGCTTTTCTTGCATCATTCATGACATCAATCATTTTTACCATTTGAGTTTCTTGACCAATTTGTAGCATCTTGATTTGATCTATTAGATGTAGATTGATCTCTTTCATACTTGTAATTTCTTCAACTGATGCATCTGAAGCTTTTCTCAATGATGATTATGTTGTTTCAAAGTACTCTTGTATTTCCATTTCTTTGTAGTCTTTCTCATTTAGTCTGGTTTCCATAATCTTTCTTTCATCAAGAAGTTGTCTCAGCTTTATTCTCACCTCCTTGTACTGCTCACAGTTTATTTGCATCTATAACTGCTCATTCTCAATAGTCATGTCCAGTCTGAACTTGTCCATTGCTCTGATCTTTGCTCTCAAGTCTTTAAGCTTTTTAGGAGAGAGACTTAGCTCTGATACCAATTTTTGGAATTATATTGAGATGATGTACTGAGAGGGGAGGGGTGAATCAGTGCCTCTAAAACTTTTTCTTTGGTTAGCCCATTAACCCTTAATCATTAGTTTGTAAATTATCTTATCTAACTGTTCATCTTTCTTTATGCATATGCAATCATATCATAAATTTTTTAGTATGTAACCATAACAGAAACATTCATGAAAATAGATAACACATGACACAAGATATGATATCATAGAAAAATCCTGTTAGGAATTAAAAACTATGGTGGGGATTGTTACCCACAAGACTTCACTATCTACAGATAAGAAGGGGCCGGTTAAGGCTTACAATTGGTCACTTATGATGACCTACCCTATTAGGAGTATTACAGTGGAGACCTGTTAAGATCTAATTCATTTGAAGCTTTAGCAACACTATTAAGTGTGCACTTTGTTTAGAGATTTAGAAAGAATGGTTAAGTCCACCTTCTACAAAAGGATTTTAGATGTAATGCACTTGTCAGAATGCAACTACATAAGTTTTTGATCTGATGATAAATGCAATCTTCAATTGCTGATAACAGATCCAATAAAGCTTCATACATATTAGTAATCATCCTTCCATGATTGAATAATACCTTTCTCTGCTTATCGGTAGCCTCTATGTGTTCTTGATAACTGATGTATTCTATTTCTAACCTTTGCATGAATTTTTCCTTCTGCTCCTTAGATGCTCTTGGCGGCTATCAAAAATAATGAATTCATGTACTCATAATTGAGTTTTAACATCTATTTATACTAAATTAGGCTCAATTCTTGATTCATGCATCACAAGTTAACTCTAGATCCAAGGTTTACAACTTGACCTTGATCTTTAGTTAGATATGTTTTAGATCCATTAGAATGCATTAAAACATTTACATAAAGCTTTCTTGACCCTCAAGTTATTATTTAAAACAAATAAAAAATCTATAAATAGAATTACATTACTTTATCCGTCGTGTAAAAATCAGATCCACAATTTGCGGGTTCTTTAACTGACTATTGGTTCTGACGGTCGGTTTTCTTGGTCATCGGTGTTCCTTTCTTGAACTTGTTGTCGGGTATGCCTTTTCTATTCCTATCAGGTTAGTTCTGAAAATTGTATCGTTGATGAAGCTTGTGGTCGCCAGTGATTCTTGTCGATTCTATACTTAGCATTTTTTGTTGTGACCTTTGTATTCTGTCGGGTATGCTTGCTGTTCACCGGTAATGCCTTAGTCTGCTGGTGATGCTTGTAGTCTGGTGCTAATACTTTAGTCCGCTGGAGATCTCTGTCAATGTTTTTCACTAAGTGTACTAATGGAAAAACAATGTCATCAAGTGAATCATATTTAATTAAATAAATAGAAGAATATAACAAATATAATTTATTAAAGTTAACTATAATGTTATGGGAATATTAATTAAATTAATATAAGGATGATTTTGGACATCTACACATGGAATATGGTTGGTTGAATGGATATGAGTTGTGAGAGGAGAATTAAAGAAGTGTAGTCTAGGGTGGTATAAGATGTTGTACTTGACCTCTAATAGGTCTATAGTGTATTTTGGGGCCTGAAGTTAATCCTTGATTGAAGTAAGGAATCAAGTGTTGATACAAACAAAAGGGGGAAAACTATCATCCTCCTAAGAAGATTACAAATTCACCATTATCCTCTACATCAAGTGGTATCAGAGAAAGGAAATAGGTCCTTGTAGGTCAGAGAGATATAATATTGGAAGGTAAATAACTGCAAGCCATCATGGATGAATATTGGGGTATGATAAATAATCAGGGGTACTCATTGTTCAGAACACAATGCAAGTGCAATGAGAAGGTTTGCAAAGTTTTTATTTCAAGTGGGTCTTTTGCTAATCTAGTTTAAGTTGAAATGGTTAACAAGTTGTATTTATAGAGGATAGCACATGGTACACCCTATAGAGCACAAGGATTGAAGGTTGGAGATTAGGTTGATGTGAAGGAACAATCCTATATTCCCTTCACTATTGGATCATACATGGATGTCATACTATGTGACATTGTACCTTTGAAGGATTTTCATATGATCCTTGGTAGAGACTGGAAGATGGAGAAGCACACCCTACATGATGGAGAAAAGAACACATATACCTTCATGGAGAATAGAAGAGATATGGTTTTGAAACCATTAGAGGAAGATAGATCATCATGGAAAGTGACTTGGAATGTTGGTGTATTTGAGAGGAATGTGTTCCTTAGACAAGATGAACATGAAGTCTCAACCGATGAGAAGAAGAGTGCTAGGGAGAAAGACACTTATGATAGAGAATTTGCACAAGAGGGTCAACATGAGATCCTAGTTGAACAGAGCATGGTGATTTGTCAATTTGAAGGGAAAGAGGAGCAGTTTGATATGAAGACAAAGATTGAGAAGAAAATGATGGTGAATGAACATAAGAGCACAAGGGTTCATGAGGAGATGAAGATGAATGGGGAAATGATTGATGTTGAAGGAAAAAGAGATGAGAGTCATAAAGATGACAAGGGAATTTAGATTGGGATAGTCATATGTCCTTTGGAGGGTGCAAGGGAGAAAAGAATCCTTATAGAGATGGAAGAAAGGGGTGAGGAAGAATCATTAAGGGAAGAAGATGAAGTGTTTGGATGCCAAATGGGATGGCATAATAGAGGTAAGGTTTCAAGGATGAAAGGGACCACAAGGGGAGAAGAGTTGAGGCTTTTAAATTTAGAATTGAAAAAAGAAGCCGCAAGTTGGCATATAAAGGTGACAAAGATAGTTGTTTGGCCCATCAAGAGGCTAATTGTAGAGGGGAAGATGTTGAAAGAAGAAACTACTGAGGGGATTAAAGAAGAAGAAGATTATTGTGGTGGAGAAACCATACAACAGACTGAGAATAGTAAGAAGACAAGTCTACAAGGACTTGGTGGAGAAGAAAACAATTTATGGAAAGAGTTGGAAGCCATAGAAGCTGAATGGCAAGGTAAAGTTAGAGTAGTGGAAGGATGTCTGAGTATAGGGCACATGGATGAATAGGATGCAACAATAGTCTCAAAGTTAGACACCAAGATTGAGGAAGTAGCAATGAATGTTCATGAGGAGACCTCAGAGACAAAAATTTCTCCAAGAATGGAGATCTTATGTGATGAGGGCGAAGAAGTGAACCAAATGGAAGTTTTAGTATAGATGGGAGAAGTGGATTTTCTTTTTACTAAAAAATTTATTGCAAGTTTGTAGGGGTTTTATATGGATGATTATTTGTAGATGAACCATGAAGACATGGTAATACATGATGAAAGATTGAGTACATGGCATGAGTACCTATGGATGATTGGAAGGTGCAAACAGCCACCAAAGAGGAGACAAAGTTTTGTTGCAGAGTTAAAGAAAGGAGTACCAAAGAATTGTAAGACAAGGAAGAGGACAATGAGATCCAAAGGGACTTGAATTATTTTCAACCCCTGGGAGCATGGTGTAGGGGAACCTCATAAAGACAATAGTTGTCAATTGGATGACCTAAAGGAATACAATGACCTAAAAGGTCATTTGATTTATGTAACATGATCTTTGAGCCGTTTGATTGTAATAGATGTGATAGGAGGATGAAAAATATGTAAAGTTGCTAATTATGCAACAAATGCAGAAAAGGATGTAAATGTCCATAATTGACATAATGGACCTAGAAGGATAAGGATAGGTCTTGGGAGGAGCTTAGTAGGTTATAAATGTTAATTGGGTCTTAAAATGAAAAAACCTAAAGTTAGGAGTTAATTGGAATTTATTTGAATGAGTTTCCAAATTTGCATATTTAAATTCAAATGATTACTTGGGATTAGGAGGGAAACTCTAAAAATGAGTTTAGTTTTCTTTGTTGTCATATCCAACTGATTTGATTTGGGTTGGGAGGTTAAGGGGAGTCTATTTAATCCTTGAAAATGAAGAGAATAAGGGGAGTACAAACTGAAATCTATTTTGTATAGACTGTTATTGAATGGAACAATAACTGTTTTAACAAGTATTTGATTCCAATCCATTTGTATGGTAGAGGTAGGGTATTTCAAGATGTTTTGATTCAAATTCTAATCATTTCATTGATCTAATATTTCATTTGTCTTGACTATCCTATACAAGCACATAATTCACATTGTTTAAGGATGTATTTTGATTGATCCCTCACCTTTACATATTTACTATCAATTGGGGATGGATCCTAACATTGTAACATATTATTATAACAATGTTAATGCAGGAATGAGAGAGAGTTTGCAGGTGGATGAAGTTTGAATGGTGTTAAAGGGGTTGAAAGGGTTATGGAATTTGGTGCACATGTGTAGCAGCCATCAAAGTAGCCACACAAGGTATTTTTGTTTTTACATTTTGTGTTAGGGGAAGCAAAATTCATGGTGAATCTAGAAGGAAAAGTTTTGGAAGTGAGTTTTGGGGTGTTTTCAAGAAGGCTCTAGATTTTAGGGGCATTTGGAGTCCAATTTGGGGCTTTCATATCTAGAAGTTTCATAGGATCAAATTGATTTCAATTTCCTTGGTTTGGGGTCAAATAAGGACTATGTTGAAATATTCAAGGCTTTTGATTAAGTTTTCCTTGTAGTTTGTTAAATGGTGGTTTTACCCCTCCTAGAAACTGTCTCAATCAACATTTTGAGGGATTTGGTCCAAAGGAATTGTGATCAAGATCATAGCATGTCATGTAACTTTGAAAAGGGTACTATAATATGTAATTTTGTTTTAGAATATTTTGGGAAATTTTTGAGAAAATTGAGAAAAACAGTTGATGTTGTATACAAGGAATTGGGAAATGCATACCTAGGAAAAGCAATTCGTCTTTGGGTGAGGAACCAGTGGAAAGTAAGACCATAGGTGTGAAAGATGAGAAATTTAGAGAATTTTAAGAACCTTTTAAAGTTTGTGAACACCCACTAGGAGAGTTTGGGGTGCTGGGGTGATTAGATTGGGAGACAACCATAGAGCATGGAGCATGGTTGGTTGAATGGATATGAGTTGTGAGAGGAAAATTAAAGATGTGAAGTCTAGGGTGGTAAAATATATTTTACTTGACCTCTGATAGGTCTATATAGTGGGTTGGGGCATGGATTTGATCCTTTATTGAAGGAAGGAATCAAGTGTTGATACAAAAAAGGGGGAAAACTATCATCCTCCTAAGAAGATTACAAATCCACCACTAGCCTCTACATCACTAATTTAGCCAAGGTATCATCAACATAATCTTCCATTTTCTTGTGCATCATATTGTGGAATATAGTTTTCATAGATCTTTGATATGTTTCTCCCTCATTTTTAAGACCAAAAGGCATGACGTTCCAGCAGAATGTGCCCCAAGCAAAAGTAAAATCCATTTTCTCTTGATCCTTGGGTGTTATTTTTATCTAGTTATATCCTAAGTAACCATCCATTAGGCAATACATTTCATATCCTATTGTAAGATATACAATCATGTCGATATTAGGAAGTGGAAAGTCATCATTTAGACAAGTTTTGGTTAGATCTTGAAAATACATGCATACTCTGATTAATTTGTAAGTTTTAGATATATGTACAATATTTGAGATCCAATCACTGTAAGTGATAGCTCTTATAAATTATGCTTTCAGATACTTCTCTAATTCAGATTTAACAAATAATTCTATGTGAGGATGCCTTTTTCTGAGTTTTTCTTTGACTAGTTTTTCTCTGGGGGAAATGGATAAATGATGCATTATCAAATCTGTGTCAAGTCCTAGAATATATGAGTAGGATGAAGAAAAGATGATATTTTTGCTCATGAAAAACTAAGTGAATTCTTGCTTCTCTTCCTCAGACAAAGACTATGTCAGCTATATCACTTGAGGTGACTCTATTGTACCCAAGTTGATTGGTTGTGTAAGTTCTATGAGTATTGAAGACTTCTCCTGGAAGTGAATAGGTAGGATATCAAGTTTCCCATCCTATTACACCCCCTAGAGGTTTTTACCATTAGATATGTCATTTTCTTTTACTATTTTAGGGTCTGACTACCACAACATGGTTTTCACTTCCAGACCTCTTTTTCCTTTTGTTTTTCTTTTTAAGATTGAGAAAATTGATACCCCTTTCCATCATGTTCATGCTTGTTGCACTGGTGGAAGAGGTAAGGGATTCAAAATAATTTAGGTAGAATACCAAGGTATAGTCATTTGGGCAATAAATCAAGTTCATGGGTTTTTTTGGATTGCACTCAATGAGTTTAGGGTGTAATAGGAATAAGGAGCTAGTTGATTCTAGGGATAGAACTACATTATCATGACCAGATATTTTGACTGGTAAGAGAAGATCTATTAAGTTACTTTGTGAAGGACTACCTAGGCCGTGAAGAATGCTAACATCACTATCAGAATCATTGTTAGTATTACATAGATCTAATCTATTTGAGCTATCACTAGGACTTTTAATCTCCTCTCGCATGATTCCATGGTCATGTACAATTCTTAGAGGAACAATCTCAATCTTGATGTGGATCTAGTTCTAGTATTTAGATTCCTAACATTATTTCCAAAGTTCCATTTTATGCTTTGGGGAAGAACTGTCATTTGGGTAGCATTTGAACTTTCCTCTTGTTCAAATTTAGGTGCATAATTATAAATGACATCAACCTCAATATCCACTATAGCATCTACCAAGTAATCCCAATCATACTCATTAGAACTTGTTCCTATAGAATGGGGTATATATAATATATGAGTAGGGATGCCTAACTTCCCCCAGTTAGGGTATCTTCCTTCTAGATCACTCTCCATACCTTGACCGATATTTTACTCATGAGAATCATTTTGGATATCATAAAATCTCCCCGTGTATTGTGCCATGGTCATAGGAACTACTCCATCTTCACTTGAGATACCCTCCTCTTCTTTTTGATCTTCACCTTCTTATATTGGTGTTTGTATTTCAATTTCTTGTATTGATTTTGGTACTTTAATTTCTTGTGTTCTTGATGCAAGGAGGTAAGGATATGGGGCCAAGGACACACCCAAAACCAACCACCTTGCAGATTCAATGCGGAATTACACAACAACACAGTGAGAGAAGAGAAATGCAGATATCTTTATCACGAATCAATCAAAATCAATACATGCCAGGATGTAAGGCCTTCCTGGTTACGACCATATACATTAGAGTGTATTAAAATTTGATCTTCTTCCAACAGAGATCTCAGATCTTTAATATTCTAACATTTGCCTTCTTTCTCTAAGACTTGCTACCAAACTAAGAACATACAAAATAATATATACAAGAGTCCAGAAAAGTAGTCAGGACTCAAATAAAAATGTGAGACCCAGATTTAGGTCCACATGGATCCCCAAGATAGATCCTAGCTACAAAAGTTAAATAAAGAAGTCGGCCACCAACACCAATTCCAAAATAAACCAACTCAGCAAAGCAGAAGCTGAGCAACAGAGCACTCGGAAAAAGAAAAGTTGAGAAACAACAAAAAGCATGACCAAGCAACTCGGCAAGGATGCTGAGAAACAGAAGCTGAGTGACAAAGAACAGACTGAACTGAAAGTAAACATATTTTTGGTTGAGTAGGATTGCCAAGGACCCAAGATGCTCCTGCATCAGACACCTGGGGTTGAAAAGAAATGATTCCCTGAATCATGTATCAGGTCCAACCTAAAATGAATCAAACTTAGATTGAGAAATCCAAGATGAGTCCTCAATTGGTCTATTTTTCCACTTCACTAGATATTCCATGTATTCTTTTCCTCTTGTACTTCTGCCAACTCTCTGTTTCAAAATCTTCTCAACTTCCTCTATCTGCTTCTTAGGATAATCACTTGGTATTGTCACTTCTTCATCAGGTTCATGATATTCTTACAAGTATGAAATATTAAAAATAGGTGATATATCCATGCCATCAAGTAATTCAACTTCATAATCATTTCCACTGTCAAATCTCCTCAGTATTTTATAAGGACCAAATTTCTTCATCTTCAATTTGTCATATGTTCCAATAGGAAATCTTCCTTTCTTTAGATAAACTATCACAACATCACCAACTTTAAATGTCTTATGTCTTCTTGATCTGTCTACATCGTGTTTGTATTTTTGATTACTTTTCTCCAGCTTTTGCTTTATATCCTTATGCAATGTCATGATAAATTCTTCAAATTCTTCTACTTCAATGCTTCTTTTCTCTTCACCAACAATGTCTCTCAAATCTGATACACCTCTAGGTTGTGTGCCATGAACAATCTCAAAAGGTATCTTTCTAGTACTTCTGTTTACTGAAATGTTGTATGCAAATTCTTCTTATGCCAACATCAAATCCCAATTTCTTGGTGTGTCTCCAACTAAACATCTCAACAGGTTACCCAAACTTCTATTTACCACTTCTATTTATCCATCAGTCTGTGGATGAAATGTTGAACTAAATTTCAACTCAGTATTTAGCTTCTTCCAAAGTGTTCTCCAAAAATAACTTACAAACTTATTGTCTCTATCAGAGATGATAGTCTTTGGTAAATCTGACAATCTCCTTAAAGAAAAGATCTTCTATATGAACTGCATCTCATTTTTTCTTACATGGTATAAAATGTGTCATCTTAGAAAATCTATCCACAACAATAAATATAGAATCATTACCTCTTTCTATCCTCAGAAGTCCAAGAACAAAATCCATTTTTATATCACTCCAAGGTTTCTCAAGAATAGTAATAGGTGTATACAATCCAGTATTTTGACTCACTTCCTTTGCAATTTGACAGACTCCACAACTTCTCACCAATTTTTGAACATCCTTATACAACTGAGGCCAAAAATACCTCTCCTTTAGCAAACTCAATGTTTTATCAATGCCAAAGTGTCCAGCCAATCCACTACTATATTTCTCCTTTATCAGATTAGTTCTCATTGATCCTCTCGGTATACATAACTGAATTCCTTTAAACAACATATCTTCCTGAATGAAATAGTCTTCATACTAACTTGATTGATTTGTATTAGGTGCTCTGCATACTCTCCACTACTCTAAAAAATCAGGATCATCTTTATACAAATGCTTCATGTCGTTAAATCTAAGAACTCCAATTCTCATTTCTATCAATAAAGATCTTCTTCTACTCAATACATCAACATCTCTGTTAGAAACTCCACTCTTGTGATTAATTACAAATGTAAAGCTCTGTAAATACTCTACCCATTTCATATGTCTTTGATTCAACTTGTTTTGAGTACCCAAATACTGTAAGGCCTTATGATTAGTATACAACACAAATTTATTTGGCATCAAGTAATGCCTCCATTTCTTCATAACTTGGACAATAGCATAGAATTCTTTATCATAGACAAAATAGTTCCTCTTTGCATCATTCAACTTTTCACTAACAAAATCAATAGGTTTACCTTCTTGAGTCAATACAGCTCCAATTTCACTTTCGCTTGCATCACATTCAACTTGAAATAATTCATTGAAATCAAGTAACGTCAACATAGGTAATTCAACAACTTTCAACTTCAAAGCTTCTAAACTCTTATCAGCTCCATGTGTCCATTTGAACTCTCTTTTGTCTCCTCTCATTGTTTCATTCATAGCATTATAGATAAAACTAAAATTTCTGATAAACTTCCTGTAAAAACTTGCCAATCCATGAAATGATCTTACCTCAGTAACATTTTCAGGTGTAGGCCAACTCAGTATAGCTTCAACCTTCTCTAGATCCATATTCAAACCATCAGCTAAAATAACAAAACCTAAATATACAAGTTCTTCTTTCATGAAGGAAAATTTCTTCAGATTTATCTACAACTTTTCCTCTTTCAATCTCTGTAGCACTTGTCTTATATGCATCAAATGTTCTTGTCTGGTTTTAATGAATATCAGAATATCATCTAGGTATACAATCACACATTTGCTCAAGAACTTCTTCAAAACTTCATTCATCAATCTCATAAATTGGTGCATTAGTTAAACCAAAAGGCATAACCAACCACTCATACAAACCTTCTTTTGTCTTGAAAGCAGTCTTCCATTCATCACCTTCTCTGATTCTGATATGATGATATCCACTCTTTAAATCAATTTTGGTAAAATACTTTGCTCCACTCAAAAAATCCATTGTGTCATCCATTCTTGGTATAGGAAACCTATACTTGACTGTGATCTTGTTTATTGCTCTAGAATCAATGCACATTATCCATTTTCCATTTTTCTTAGGTGCCAACACAATAGGTACCACACATGGACTCAAACTTTCTCTGATTAAGCCTTTGTTCAACAAATCATGAACTTGTCGATTAAGCTCTTCATTCTCGGTAGGTGTCAACCTATGTGGTGCTTTATTTGGTAAACTAGCTCCAAGAATTAGATCCATAGAATGAATGATATCTCTGATTGGTGGAAAACCATTAGGTACATTATCTAAAATGATTTCTTTGTATTTAGTCAGCAACTTCTCAACTTCTTTAGGTATGTCATCTTCTGCATTCTTACTTGGTTTATTAGGAATCAAAGCATAACAAATATCATCTCTTTTCAAATCTTTAACAAACTGTCTACCTTCCATCAGACAAACTTTCAAAGATGTACATAACTCATCAACATATTCTTCAATCAAAGGTAACAAAATTTGCTTCTTCCCATCAACCCAAATATAATATCTATGTTGGAGATTTTTTTATGTTCAGTGATTGATTGTATGTTTGTCATTGATGACAACATATAATACATAGTAGTGATTCTATATGTACTTATCAGAATGATGACATGAAGACTTGCGTGGTTAGATACATGTTGTTGACATGATTATTATGTTATGTTCATACACGCAGATCCAGATATGATGTTTCAGTCAAGTTGTGTAATTCTGTTATTGGCAGTTACAGTTCTAGAAGAGTATCTATTCAGAGCCGATGTATGTAACGTGTTTCTTGACTTGCACCTATCTTTAGGTTATGCATGTGTATATTCATGATTAGTTATGAGTTGATGATATTTATTTAAAGGCGCCAAACGTGTTTCAAGAAGATTGTAAAGTTAGAGTTAATTTGGTGAGGCCAACTTAGTGAAGTGTCACGTCTATTCAGTTTATACTTGCATGGTTGTAATTATTCTTGCGTGCTTAGTAGAGCCAACAAGGATGTTATGAAGAGTTGTCTTATAGGTCCCATGATCTCATACTTTGAGGAAGATACTTATAGCAAGTCATTTGTGATACGCTAAGCATGAATGATATGAAAAGAGATAGAAGATGTACATAGAAGAATATCAGATGTGGTTCATTCATCAAGAGTATATGTGAAGAAGAAGTGAAAGATTGTAATACACTATAATTGATCAAGACATTAGGTCTACTCTACAATTCATCATCATATATAGTGCATAGCTATTATAAAGAAGGTTGTAGCCTTCACCATTAAGCAGTGAGCTTTTGGGTAGTGAGTCCACCACCCCTAACAGGGTTATTTGTAAAAGACTCCTAACAGGGTCCGACCCTTAACCAGGTCACTATACTTATTGCATTGTAAAGTACAACTTCTAACAGGGTTGAAATATCTTCTAACAGGGATTACTATAAACAAGTATAGTTCATTGTGGGTGCTAATTCCCACTGGGGTTTTTACCATTTGGTTTCCCCGTAATCAAATTTTGTGTTGTGTACTGTGTTATTTGATTAATCATTTACTTTTTTGTATTCTGAAGTTAATGAAGTAAAAAGAATTAAAGTTACCGATAACTAATTCACCCCACTCTCAGTTATCCTTTGGGACTATTCTAACAATTGGTATCAGAGCCAAGTGCCTTGGAGAATAATCTTAATAGCTTAAGGTAGATTAGATGTCTTACTTCAGAAAAGAAAGCCCTAAGTTCGATGGAGAAAATTATCTGTATTGGAAAAACAAAATGATAACACATCTACAATGTGTTGGCTTTGAGATCTTTGAAATTTCTACACAAGAAGTTGTAATTCCATCTCTAAAAGACCTTGCAAAGGATGATGCTACTAATAGAAAAAAGGAAACATTTACCAATAATACAATTGCTAAAGAAGCCCTAACCAGTGTCTTATCCGACAGTGAATTTTCTGAAATCAAGAAAATTGACAGAGCATACACCATATGGAAGTATTTAGAAGATATGCTTGAAGGAGATATTCAAGAAAATAATGCACATAGGAAGACATGGAAAAAGAAATACAACAGTCTTGAGATATTACCTGAAGAGAACATTAGAGCTTACAATCAAAGGATAAATGAAGCAATCTCTGAAATTAGAAACAATGGTGGAGAAATATCAGAAGAAGATATAATGGACAAGTTGCTAACTACTTTAACATCAGACTATGAAAACAAGATAAGTATTCTAGAGGAAACCATGCAATTCTCATAAGACTTCAAGAGA
>MU225256.1:10966700-10979998 GCA_018584345.1 Thuja plicata | reverse complement strand
GAAGTTTATGGTTCAAGAGAGATACTATGAATATGCACCTATGATTGAAGATGAACCTAGGCCTAGCAGCAAAGATATTGTTATTGAAGAAATGTTTGATTGTATTGATGTCTCATGCAATGACCCTAAATTAAGCAGAGAAGAATCAAAGATTACAGAAGAAGAAGTCACACCTAAGGTTCCAAAATTCACATCTAGATACCACTCTAAAGATGATATCATTGGAGATTAGAGCAACAATGTTTTGACCAAATCAAAAGCAAAAAGTCTAGCAATGGATGAAGAGGTATGTTTACTTTCACAGATTGAACCCTTAAGTGTTTAAGATGCTTGTATTGATTCTGATTGGAAGAATGCAATGAAAGAAGAATTAGATCAGATAATTAAGAATGATACATGGGAATTGGTCCCTAGACCCAGTGAAAAAAATGTGATTGGAACAAAGTGGGTATTCAGAAACAAGATGAATGAAGATGGTACACTATTTAGAAACAAAGCAAGATTGGTATATAAAGGATATGCGTAGAGAGAAGGAATAGATTACACAGATACATTTGCCCCTATGAGCAAACTAGAATCCATTAAATTGTTCTTGGCCTATGCAACATTCAAAGACTTTAAAGTTTATCAAATGGATGTAAAATTAGCTTTTCTGAATGGTGACTTGAAGGAAGAAGTCTACATAGAACAACCTGAAGGATTTAATCTTTTAGATGAACCAGACATGGTATGCAGATTGAAGAAAGCACTCTATGGTCTTAAACAGACCCCAAGAGCTTGGTATGAGAGACTTGATGGTTATCTTACCAAGATTGGATTCAAGAAAGGAGTAGCAGATTGTAACCTATTCACAAGAGAGACACCTGATGGATTATTATTAGTTGCCATATTTGTTGATGACATTATCTTTGGAGGTAATGACAAGCTCAGTACAACATTTGCAAAATAAATGCAGAATGAATTTGAAATGAGCATGATTGGTCCTATAAAATACTTTTTGGGGCTGAATGTAAAGCAGAAAGATAAATGTATATTCATTAATCAGTCAAAATATGTGAAGGAAATATTGAAGACCTTCCAGATGGAAGACTGTAAGCCAGTATGCACTCCCATGATAACAGGAAGCAAGCTTTCAAAAGAGGATGATTCCAAAAAAGTTGATAAGACATTGTACAAATCTATGATTGGTAAACTAATTTATCTAACTCAATCTAGACCTAACATATCTAATACAGTTGGCATTGTTGGAAGATTTGCAGTTGAACCCAAGCAGAATCACCTAATGGCAATCAAGAGGATATTCAGATATCTAAAGGGAACTATAGACTATGGTTTATGGTATCCTAAATAAGAGAATGTACAACTTCATATGTATACAGATGCAAATTGGGTAGGTTGTATTGATGATAGGAAGAGAACTTCAGGAGGAGTAGTATTTCTTGGAGACAGGTTGGTTTCTTGGATAAGAAAGATGCATAACTATATTTCTCAGTCAATAGCAAAAGCTGAATATGTTGTAGTAGCACTAAATTGTTCAACCATGGTTTGGATCAAGTAGATGGTTAAAGACTTTGAAATTCAGGTTGATTATCCTATTGTTATTCACTGTGATAGTACTAGCACTACAACATGTCTAAGAACCGTGTGATGCACGCAAAGAAAAAAAACATAGAGATCAAGTACCATTTTTTAAGAGAAAAGGTTGCAGACAAAGAAGTGAAATTGGACTATGTGAGCACCAAAGAATAGTTGGCAGATATTTTCACAAAGCGCTTATCAAAGGATACTATTGAGTATCTCAGGGAGAAGTTGGGAGTAATTCCCTCTCCTGAGTCTGTTTAGAAGAAGCAGCAAGAACATCAGTCATCAAGTGACTGATGAATGGTTGACTACTCTACTACTGGAGTAGTACCTATGCCTAAAGATCTATGGCACCCTTTGCCATTGATGTCAAAGGGGGAGTATATAGTAAGGGGGAGCATATACTCTGGGGGAGTATAAAAATAGTCAGAAGAACTGAAGCAGTGTAGAGGAATCTTTGATTAGGATATTAAGAAAATTGTAAAAGCAAGAGGACACCATGAATAAAGGATGTTTTGATATAATATGTTTCCATCAATGCCAAAGGGGGAGATTGTTGGAGATTTGTTTCTGTTCAGTGATTGATTGTATGTTTGTCATTGATGACAACATATAATACACAGTAGTGATTTTGTATGTACTTATTAGAATGATGACATGAATACTTGCATGGTTAGATACATGTTGTTGATATGTTTATTATGTTATGTTCATACATGTAGATCCAGATATGATGTTTCAGTCAAGTTGTGTAATTATATTATTGGCAGTTACAGTTCTAGAAGAGTATCTGTTCAGAGCCGACGTATGTAACCTGTTTCTTGAGTTGCGCCTATCTTTAGGATATGCGTGTGTATATTCATGATTAGTTATGAGTTGATAATAGTTATCTAAAGGTGCCAAATGTGTTTCAAGAAGATTGCAATGTTAGAGTTAATTTGGTGAGGCTGACTTAGTGAAGCGTTGCGTCTATTCAATTTATACTTGCGTAGTTGTAATTATGCTTGTGTGCTTAGTAGAGCCGACAAGGATGTTATGAAGAGTTGTCTTATAGGTCCTATGATCTCATACTTTGAGGAAGATACTTATATCAATTCATTTGTGATACGCTAAGTGTGAATGATACAAAAAGAGACAGAAGATGTACAGATCAAAATATCAGATTTGGTTCATTCATCAAGAGTCTATGTGAAGAAGTGAAAGATTTTAATACACTAGAACTGATCAAGACAATAGGTCTACTATATAGTTCATCATCAGATATAGTGCATATCTATTATACAGAAGGTTGTAGCCTTCACCATTAAGCAGTGAGCTTTTGGACAGTGAGTCCACCACCCCTAACAGGGTTATTTGTAAAAGACTCCTAACAGGGTCCAACCCTTAACCAGGTGTGTACGAGGAATTCTTCAACCTGTTGGGAGAAATCTCAAACATGAAAACATTAGTGGGTTAGCACATAAGATCGATTCAAAAGCATATGAAAGAGCAAGAAAACAACAAAGAAATCAACATAACATCATATTGAACTAGAAACAAGTGAGCACCCTAATTAACTTGTTTGATTTGTTCCTTTTGGTAGAATATGGGTGTGCTCTCTCAAACACACAAATGACATGAATCCCCAAAGCAATGCAACTATGGAATGCAAGCTTGGAATCAAAGAATAAATTCAAGAAATAGTATGGAAAACTAGTCTAAAATCCTTCCCAAAGATGATGCTCAAATTGACATGCAAGATACAAGATTGAAAGCTATGATTCAAGAATTATGCTATGTTATGATATGAGATGAGAAATATGATTCATTTTAACCAAAAAGAACCTAGCATGTAATATCTAAGTGATTTAAGCATAAACTAATAGCATATGAAAACATCAAAACTAGAGCTATGAACTTCTAAATGCAAAATAACATGATAACAATGCAAATTGAGAGATGAAAATTGAAGAGGAGAAGGCCTCTATTTATTGATTTTTGGGAGAGAAGAGGAGAGATTGGATGAGGTGGCATCTATGTGGCATCCAAATAAGAGATACATAAGGGACACATAGGCTTGAAGGGATGGCTAATTTTGAGTCAAATATAGCAATAAATATTGAGTGGCTCAAGAATTCCAAGTGGGGGGACAAAGAAGTAAAGAGCTTTTAAGAGGAATGGGTGGCCATTTTGGACACATGGGCTTGGAAGGGATGGCTATTTTTGAGTCAAACTTGGCATTAAATTTTGAGTGGCTCAACATTTCCAAGTGGGAGACAAACTTGTAAGAAGAATTTAAGAGGGACGGGTGCCCATTTTGTAGAGAATTTCCCCATGTGGGTGAGCATTCCATTAGCCTTAAAAAGTTTAGGAATCACCCTTTAAGCATGATCAAAGGACAATTAGGTGAGGAAATATGTTTAGGAAAATAAGGTGACAGGAGTAGAGTAGGAATATGGTAGGCTTAGGGTAGGTCTCTAGGTTGGGTTAATAGGTTCCTAGCTAGGGTTTAGATTATAATTCAAATTAGATTTGAATAAATCATAGTTTAGAATAATTAGGAATATGGAGGGATTTTAATAAATATGAATTTATTAAAAAGGGGATTTGTGAGGCAAATGTATTTAAATGAAATACATTAGAATAGTATTTAAGCTATTGATAAATACTAGAAAATGAAACTATTTAATTGATTAAATTAAATAGTTAGAGGAATAAGAGGGAAAATAATATTAATATTTTTGGACGTTTACATTTTGCCCCTCTTTGACATGGCATCGCAAGTGATGTTATGTCAAAGACAAGAAAATAAGTTTCCCCAGAGGAAGAGGCTTTCTAGGAGTCATGCTTAAGCAACGACGGTACAGGGTTGTGCCCCCTCGAGAAAAGAACATAACGAAGATGACGTTGTGGAATTTTCTTGAAAAAGGAAACAATGGGAAGGAGGAAGAGAGAGGAGGGAATAAATAGAAGCCTTCTGAAATGCAATTGAGAATGTAGCTAAGAATGCTAATGCAAATGAAATGAATGCTAGTCCAATTTTGATATTGCAATAGGAGGTATGCATCAGATGTTAGAAAACACAAATGACAATATTCCTTTGTGTGGACTAGACACTCAAACAAAAGCACACTACAAAAGATGCATGTATCAGTAGCCACCAGTCACAACGCATGAAGATATAGCAGATCGAGGTAGTGGTGAGTAGGTTTAAACTGACACAAAAAGATAAAATCAATAAAGAAGGCCTCATGACCAAGCAGTCATTTAGTCCACAGTTCTTTCCATGAACATGATTGATGTGATGAAGGAGTTGATGAGTCGATGCTAAAAGGATGCATCCTAATGGGCAAGGATTGAATTTGATGTGATTAAAAGATATTCAATAGCAAAAGCTGGGAACAGTATGAGGAGCAAGGATAGTCAGTCGCAAAACTGATTTTTTTAAAAACATGATCACATGTGCAAGAGTCAAAATGCCACTGAAAATTGATGAACTGAACAATGCAGAAATAAATGATGGTTTATTGCAAGAGTTTTGAGAATATTTGATTTTTTTGATGTTTTTGGAATTTTTTTATTTTTTTATTTATTTTTGGTGATTTTGAAATGTACAAAGATTAATTACAAGTGAATATGTACAAAGGTTTCTACCAAGACTTGATTGGATCTTGTTGTTTGATGCATGCAATAGTGTAGTATGCTTATTGATTAGTTTCAAGGGGAAGGATACATCCTACAAGAACCCAAAGATGATGATGATCTAGAATTAAGTCAATGAGAGGAAGGATGCATCCTCAAAGGACCCATTTCCAAAAAGATGGGATTTATAAATCTGATTAGTGAAAGGTGCACTGGGATCAAACGGTGGAACCAAGATGTTTGTCAAAAGGAACTTGTTGAAACCTAAGATTTTAATAGCGTAACTGGATCATGTTCTGTAAGGATACCAACCGAGGACATGAGATATATACAAGCAATACTACGCGGAAGACTATGAGAAATATGTACAGGACTGAAGCTCAGGGATTGGGATAGTACAATGTAGGGACAAAAATATATAGGACTATGTGTACAAAAGCTCAGGATACAAGATAGGAGGATCACTTCAGACAAGTGCGTATGATATGCGAACACCTAGGGAATATGGGAAATGCGGAGGTTAGTGGAGGTGTGGTGCTGGTGATGGAGGAAAATGAGAGTTTGATAGATAATAGAATGGTCCACTATGTGTGATGCCTGTTTCCAAGTTTTCATCACCCATACTTGTCCACGGCAACTGATTGCCAAGTTTTTACCATTGGACAAAAGTTTTCTCTTTATTTTTATTTTTGATTTCTTTGGATCTTTTTGATGTTTTTGATATTGCCCAAGTGCCTATTTGCCAGGTTTTCACTGGGAGAACCATTTTTTCAACTTCATTTTTCTTCTTTTTTAGAGATTTTTTTTTCAGGACTATTTTACATTGTTTTTGTGCTTTCTTCAGGACTTTTTATACTTTTTATGGATTTTCTCAGATAACTAGAAGGAACAACCAGTCGTCAGGCATAGAAGCACCTGAGATGAATGATGTTGATAGGATCAGTCAATGGTTCTCCTTTAGGAGTGGAGAGTTGATATGCCCTAGAAACGAAGCATGTAGTGACAACATATGGGCCTTGCTAGGTGACTTCCAACTTGCCTTTCTTTTCCTGATCAATACTCACTTTCTGATTTTCCTTCAGCACAAGATCTCCCACCTAGAACTGGCGTGGGTGGACCTTCTTGTTATAGTTTCTCTTGAGTCTATTCTGGTAAAAAATCAAGTGATCATAAGCTTGCTGGTGCTTTTCATCTAGTAGATCAAGCTATGTGAGTCATGCCACTTGGTAATCTTCATCATCAATCAGGCCTCTTAGTGATACTCAGAGGGAGGGTAGTTTGACCTCAATTGGTAAGACTGGTTCAACATCGTAGACTAGGGAGTATGGAGTAGTGTCAGTAGGAGTACGATAGGAAGTGTGATATGCCCATAGGGTGGGGTTGATCTGGAGATGCCAGTCTTGACTAGTATCATTGACAACTTTCTTAAGGATTTTGAGGATGGTTTTATTAGTTGCCTCAGCTTGGCCGTTACCTTGCAGAAAATATGGACTGGAAAAATAGTGATGGATATGGAGGTGATCATAGAGATCACTGATGTGTTGATTTTCAAATGGTGTACCGTGATCTGTGAAGATGGTGGAGGGTATGCCGAAGTGGAAAACAATGTGATAGAGGATAAATTTGGATATCTAGATGCCAGTAGTGAGTGTGAGAGTAATTGCTTCAACCCACTTTGTAAAGTACTATGTAGCCATGATTATGTACTTGTGGCCTTTAGACGAGAGGGGAGTAATCTTACCAACGAGGTCAAAACCCCAACAAGAGAAGGGCCAAGGAGGCGCAATAGGTCTAAGGTCCTAAGTAGAAGCAAGGATCAAATTAGCGTGATGTTGGAAAGGTAAGAACTTCTTGATGAACTCACAAGCATCATGTTCCATTGTAGGCCAATAGTATCCTGTACATAGAATTTTCTTGGCTAGGACCATGCCACTCGTGTGGGCATCGCAAATTCCAGCATGTACCTCTTGTAAATCCTGGACGGCTTCATTTTCTTCTAGACATCTAGAGAGCACATTGTGATAGCCTCGACGATAAAGGGTATTGGCTATGAGGGTGTAACGGGATGCTCTACGAATAAAGTTTTGGTGTTGGGTTGCAGTGAGGTGAGGAGATATGATACCATTTTGTAGGTAAGCTTGGATATCATGATACCATGGGGACTGAGGACCAACCAAGGCATATACGCGATTTGATTCATTGTTCTCATGAGCAGGAGCATGTAGTTTCTCAACTAAGAATTCATATTGTGTAGACTCATGAGGAATATCTAGGAGGGAGCCAATTGTGGCCATTGCATCAGAAGCCTTGTTCTGCAAGCGAGGTACCTGTGTTATCTATAGATGGAGGAAGTGTTCTTTTAGTTTTTCAACCATCTGCTTATATGGCGTCAATTTGTCATCTTTGGTTTGATACTCATCTAGGACTTGTTTGATGATGAGTTGGGAGTCGCCAAAGACATGTCTATCTATGATGTTCCATTCTATGACCATGAAGAGTCTTGCAATTAGTGCCTCATATTCTGCAATGTTATTTGTGCAGGGAAATCCCAATTTGAATGACATAGGGATGTAGTCACCTTGAGGTGTGACAAAAAGTATTCCTCCCCTACACCATGAGCTTTGTAGGACCCATCAAAGTAGAGTTGCCAAGTGGGTTTTTCTTCTATCATGTACAAATGCTCATCTAGAAATTTTGTGACCAAAGGATATGCATTTACCAATGGCACTTTTGCTAGCTAGTCGGCAATGACTTGCCCTTTAATGGCTTTTCTATCGACATATTGAATATCAAACTCACTTAGAAACATAACCTATTTTTCCATTCGACCTGTGAGTGTAGTCCTAGAGAGTAGGCACTTGAGAGGATCCACCTTTGAAATGACCTTGGTTGTATGACTAAGCATATAGTGGTGAAGTTTTTGAGTGGCAAAGACCATTGCCAGACATGCTTTTTCCATAGGAGAATAATTGAGCTCATAACCCACTATGGTTCGACTGATATAATAAATATCTCTTTCTTTTCCTTCATCATCCAATTGAGCAAGGAGTGCCCCCAGTGCTGTTGTAGTAGCAGAAATGTATAGGATGAGTGGTCGACCAGGTACAGGTGGTACCAAGATGGGTGGATTAGCCAAGTATTCTTTGATTTTGTCAAAAATCTTCTAACACTGAGGATCCCACTTGGATGTGTTATCTTTTCATAGGAGATGAGTGAATGGTTGACACTTGTCTGCTAGTTGAGAGATGAAATGGCACACAGATTATAGCTTTCCTTGGAGGTTGCATAGTTGTTGGAGTGTTTTTGGTGGAGGCATCTCTATGATATCTTGTACTTTCTTTGGATCTAGTTCAATGCCTCATTTGGATACAATGAACCCTAAGAGTTTGCCTAATGTGACCCCAAAGACAAATTTCTTAGGGTTGAGCATTAAGCAGTAGTGTCCAATTTTTTCAAAGACGCATTCTAGAACATCTAGGTGATCTTCCCTTTTTATTGATTTTTCCAAGATATCATCCACATAGTCTTCAAGGATCTTGTGAATCATGTCATGAAAAATAATAGTCATGGCTCTTTGATAGGTTTCCCCAGTGTTATTTAAGCCAAAAGGCATCATTTTATAGTAGAATGTGCCCCAAGGGGTTGTGAATGCTCTCTTATGTTGATCTTCTTCTGCAATGTGGATCTGATTATATCCAGAAAAGCCATCCACGAGTGACAACATCTCATGTCTTGCTGTGAGATCCACAATCATATCTATGTTTGGCAAGGGGAAATCATCCTTTGGACATGCCTTATTGAGATCTCTGAAATCTATACATATCCTGATTGACTTATCAGGCTTAGAGACAGGCACCATGTTAGAAATCCAGTCTGAATAGTCAATGGGGTGGATGATCTTGGCTTGGAGCAACTTTTCTAGCTCTGCTTTGACAAGTAGTGCCACATTAGGGTGCATCTTTTTGAGCTTTTGTTTGACAGGTTTGATGTTTGGGTCCACTACTAGATGGTGAACCACCAAGTTCGGGTCTAACCCTGGAATATGGGAGTAAGACCATGCAAACTTGTTGATGGGTTCCTTTAATAAAGTGACAAGATCACTTTCTTCTACTTTAGTCAGAGATGTTGCTATGTATGTGATGGTGGGATTTTCTTTGGTACCCAGGTTGACAGGTTTTGCTTCTTCAATGAGAATCGATTAATGTTCAAGTTTATAATCACGGATCAAAGGAAGAGGAGAATCTTCATCCTTTGGCTCCTCAGAGAGGTTTTCACCAGAGGATACGCCCTTTTTTTTTACTATTTTATGATCAGATAGCGCCCCTGAGAGGTTTTTGCTAGGGGATCAATTTTTCTCTTTTTTTGTTTTTGTTTTCTGTTTCATTTTTGTGGCTAAATTTCTCATCTTCCCCAAAGTATGCCTTTGGGTCTAGTTTGTAGACATATGCTGAGTCTTGCTCCCTTTCACTATTTTGCTCAATTGCTCCCATAAAACTTAGAAGCGCATCCTCACTTTGGAACTCATCAATGTGTATGACACTTGGTTGGTCCAAGTCTATGAGTTCAGGATGGTGAAGGGGAAGGTCAATGAAGAGGATGGAAAGTTGTTGTAGGACAAAATTTCCCAGGAAGGTTTCATCGTCAAAAACATCGTCATAAGCTCTCACAACTTTCTCTTCTGGGATATCTTCAATGTCAGTGATTTCGCCCAAGGATGGACAAGAGGCAAAGATGTTTTCATTGGTGCCCCCATTCATGTTAGAGCCCATGCCAAGGCCAAAGTGCTTTTCCAGTTGGGTAGGTATAATAGGATCTTTCATACCTTTCTCATCATAACCAAGGCCACCTCCTTGGTAGTTCCATTTTTCTATCACCAGCTTGTGTGTTGCAGGGTACTTATCTTTGAAGTAATTGAGGCAACTTGTGTCCTTGGGTGGTGGATCTTTATATAGCCATTGGTTGATGTTTGGTGTCATTTCTTGCCTAGTCAAAGTACCTTTTGAGATAAAAGTGGTAGGACCAAATTGTAGTGCCTTGGTTGTCTCTGCTTTTGTATTGCTTAGATTAGGTTGGTGACCTTGAGTGTGACGATCAATTGGAAATGCTCCAACCGCGAAGGCATCACATAAACTATACTCATCACAACCTTTGTTGTTGATCTTGACCATGGTTAAGGTGGAGGAGAGGATTTTTTCTTGGTCTAAATGGGTTCGAGATGAATTGGCAAAAGAAGTACCAATATCTATCCTAGGACAGTGATTGGAATGTGGAAAGGATGTTTCCAATGCATTGCAGTATGCGAAGGGCTTGGGATTTTCGTGGATGGTGATCTTAGTTCTGTTATATGGGAATTTGATGCACTGATGGTAGGTGGAGGGGATGACCTACATAGAATGAATCCACGGGCATCCAAGGAGGATGTTGAAGGGAATGTCAAGATCAACAAGATGACATAATGTATCCTGGGTAACCGGGCCCACTTGAATGGGCAATGATATGGTGCCTTCAGAAGTATGCTCCAAATTGTTATATGCCTTTATTGTGATGACATCATTTGTTATATCAGCTTTAGTGGAACCCAACTATTTTATGAATTTTAGAGTGCACAGATTTAGGGCCGATCCATTATCTACCATGACCCGTTTGATGGAAAAATATTTAACCATGACAACGATACAGAGTGGGATATTATGATTGGTTTAATCTGAGGGCATGTTTGTTGGTTTAAAGGAGACCCCACAAGATGCAGACAGGTGCCTGACAAGGTTCTGGAATTTAGTGAGGTTGATGTCACTGGGAACACAGGATTCTTGCAAGGCTTTATTGAGGATCTCTTGATAAGTGGGTGATGTATGGAGAAGATCCAAGATGGAAATTTGGGCTAGAGTATTCCCTAGGTGTTCCAAAATGTTGTATTGGGTCCCAGTAGATGGGGCGGGACTAGCACCTTTGACTATTATCCTATCTCTACGAGTGGTGATGGTGCATTGGTTATCAGTACCCTTGACATGGATGACATTGACGGAGGATTGGACTTGGGATATGCAGCCGATGAGATTATCGTAGTTGATATAGGAATTGATATAATCATTTCTGTTGGTGTTTTCTTCTTGTTTACCCTTCTCCTGATCAGAGGACTAAGTAGGATTGCCTGGGCCTGTACCTAAAGTGTGTTTAGGGAATGCATTTTGATAAATTTTAAGGCTTGCATTTGGTGATGATTGGGAAAGAGAGTCCTCTTTGATCTCCTTGAGATAAATGAGATCCTGAATATAGTTTTCCAGATTCATACATTTGAGGGTAGTGTGTCCCTTAACACGGTGGTATTCACAGTACTCATTTTCTTTATACCAAGCTGGCTTAGGAGTTGAGTTATCAAATGGCTATGTTTTAGGATACATGACTTGGTTAGCTTGGACTAGCTTACGGAAGATGACATCTATAGGTTCACCCAAAGGGGTAAACATGCATTGTGGCACATTCAAAGTGTGAGGTCTTTATTGTCCATGTAGGACTAATATAGCATTTGTCTGATTCATAGGACCTTGATAGTTGTGTTGATAGGACATCCCCGGAGGGGGATAGATAGTCATGCCTTGAGGGCACATGTTTTTCTCATAAGTCAGTTGGGAATACACAGCATTGGAGTGTTGATACATGGGAGGAGGTTGAGGGTACATTGGTGGTGCTTGCTGATAAGTCTGGGTAGATGCATTAGGACTGGCTACCACAACCTGAATGTTTTTGGTGTTAGTGGCTCCATCCGTTACCACATTTTTATTCTTGTTCCAGTATCGTGATTGATCATTGTTATGTTTTTTAGGTTGGGATTATTTGTAGTGCTTGATGGCACCCTCTTCTACAAGACCTCATTCAAGATCCATACCTTTGATTCTGATGTTGTGATAAGTTTGTATACAATTCATGCGCATGTGATAGGAAAGCTTAGGATGGAGGTTGTTAATAAAGATTTTGATAAGATGTTGCTTTGGGGGTTGTTAAGACAACCTTGTAGTAAGCCCTTGCCAGTGCTGAAGGTAATTGGCCAGGATCTCTCCTCCCTTTTGTTTGTAATTGCATAGGTAAAGAAGCGAGAGTTCATTTTTGACATTATGTGTGTATTGGGCCACAATTTTTTTAGATAATTCTGCAAAAGTAGAGACTGTGCCATAAGGAATTTTGTAGAACCACTAAAGAGCAGTGCCTCCTAAGCTTTTGGGAAATGGTCTCATGAGGAAATTATCACTATAAGCCACTTCTTGGCAAGCCATGTAGAATTCTTTCACGTGACTCACAGGATCTCCCTTCCCTTGATATTTATCAAATTTGGGTGTCTCAAAATGCTTGGGGAAGGGTATGGAAGTGATAGATCAATCAAATGGATAAGGACATACTTCTTCAAACTTGAATGTTTTAGCCTCTATCCCAGCTTTTAGCTCCTTGAGAGCATTCTTCATTTCCTCCCATTCATGACTGATTTGCAGGGGAGGATTGTTAATCATGATTGCATTGTTTCCTTGAACCTGATATGGATCGAATGGTGAGTATGGAGGATTCTATGGGGGATATTGTGGTGTTTGGTATGATGGTTGTTGGTCAACGTGTAACACCCCGCCAGGAAACCCGAGAGGATAATACATAAAATATCTATAAGATGCAAGTAATTTTTTTTTTAACTAGAATAATATTCATCATTGTACTTCATATCTCTAAAATAAATAAAAAAATACTTTTGTACAACTTGAGTGCAAGATTTATTCAACTTAAGTCCTCACAGGTTCCCTAACATTGCTACTAAAGCAACATTATCTAAACTATTTACATGCATAAGATATCCGTTTAATTATGAGCTTAAAAGATCTACATTAATTTTAATGCACCAAGGTAAAGTTTCCTAACTTGTTTCTTTCATTAAACATAAGTTAATTGTCTAACATCATCATTCCTTTTATCAACTGATGCCATTAGGTCATATTGTTTTTATAAATATCTATTATCCTTTGTACCACTTTCTTCTAAACATTTATGCAAGACATTAGTATTAATAAGGTAGACATTATGCTAGGTACTTCATTAACCCATAAACATGAACCAAC
>MU225256.1:10922568-10943799 GCA_018584345.1 Thuja plicata | reverse complement strand
ATCCATTTTCATGAAGGAGATCCATTGGAGGCCATTGAAGGATTCAAGCTACATAGTGCCCTTTTGGTGATCTCTCCATCCACCTTCTTCCAAGCCTCTTCCAAATTCAAGAACCCATTCAAGAATTAGTGTTGGAGATCTACAAGCGATTGATTGAAGACATCCTACATGATATATTCTACATTATACATCCATTTGATGCATACATACTTGTGGATTCACGGATTCGAATCCGCCACAAGGGCTTCCATATAAGCAAGGTGAATTTATTTGTTTACTTTGTTTATCTCTGCAATTTTCAATTACATATATTAAGGTTAATTCCAAAACCAGGGTTTGACAAAGGAAAACCCCTTTCCCCCAACAAAAAAACATTTTTCTTGTAGGTACAGGTTCAGGACTATAGATCCGTGACCAGATCTAGATACCCTTTTCGGTTTTCTTTCGGACTGTGCCAATAGGGACACTTTTAGAGTTGAGCAGATCGAGTTGGAAAAAGTGGTACAGGGTCGACCTTTTTCATAATATGACAATGGAATGGGAAAATATTTATAGGTTTTGTCCATCTCTGTGTTCCGATTTGGTATCAACTATCAGCATCTCCAAAAATAGTCTACAGACCTCAGAAAATAACATTCTTTGATCTGCACTATTTTAAGGTTGGTACTTCATCACATTCATTTCAATTCCTAGATCTATCATATACATTCCTTTCTAAAATGGGAATTTAAGATCTTTCCTCCTTACTCTCATTTCCAAATGGATGATTCATTTGTGCATTGATCCTTCTTTTGGGTTAATCAATTTGGATCTTTCATTTGTGCATTTGAGGTTAAAAGGAACATCTTATCTTCCTCACACATCACACAAACATCCACTTATTCCAAATGTGACATCTTTTCAAATGTTACACTTAGTAACATTTTTATATGTTACACTTTGTACAAGGTAAGCTCACCCTTCTTCACCATAAATTCATCAATTTAGATTGCGCTCTCCACCAATTTATTAAAAGAAACATAAGCTTGCATTTGGAGGTTGTAGTTCATTTTGGGTACCAATTTATTGATGAAGATATATATCTTCTCCATTTTTCACGATTTTTCTAGGATACCTTACAAAAATATTTCTCCATCTCTGTAGGAATTTGACAAAAGGTTCACTGCTGTGTTTCTTGGTGTTGCATAGGTTCAACATGGTGATTATGTGCAAGATGTTATAGGAATATTGTTGGATGAATTTATGTACAAGGTTTTCAAATGTTTGAATGCCTAGTGAGAGTTTAGTGAGCCATTCCAAAGCTTGACCTTTGAGGCTCCGAGAAAAGAATCTCATTAGGTACGTATTCTCATGCATAAATTCCATGCTAAGAGCACAAAATTATCTCATGTGATCTTGAGGGTCACGATCTCTATTATACTTGTCATACTTTGAGATTTCAACTTTGGGAGGAAATGGTGGCATGTATATATATTTTTCAAATGGAAAAGGACATATAGATTCCAGTGAATAATTTTTGGAAGATTGTCTCTTTTCTTTCTTTAGCTCTCTGAGCTCACATCTAATGTCTTGAAATTTTTGGTTGAGAATAGTGATAGGAGATTCTTCCTTGTGTTGTATTAGTCTTTCAACATCAAAATTTGGAAAGAGTTTGACCCTTGTGGAGGCTGGGTGCATGAAGTACTTATCTTTGTCTAGATGCATGAGAACTTGAATTATCTTTTGGAAATATTTATCTTGTTGAAATCTTCTGGTTTCTTGTTCATTAGGTTCCTCAATCAAGGATGAACACTACTATGGTGGCTCTGCCAACCTTTGCTAGATCCCCAATCAAAACTTGACATGTTTGGTTCATTTTTATGTTCAGTATGAAATGATTAGTATTGAGGAATTGAAGTTTGGAGTAGGGGTATTGATTGATGTATGGATGATGTAGCTTGATTTGGAGTCTCTTGTGTAGACCTTGATTTCTAACAGGACGAGGGTCCAGGGGTAGGATCATTGAGATCTTTCCTTTTGAATCAAGATCAACCTTTTTCTGTTGGATTCTAGTCTGTATTGACATGAAATTTAATGAGATAAAAAGCTAGGAGTAGCTAGGTGTATTAGATCAATATCTGGTTGCTAAAGTGACAACTCATCTCAAGAATTGAGGATAAATGATGTCTTGAAGATTGATGATGAACTTGGTGCAAGGTGTCTAAGTTAAGTCTTGATTTCCTAGATAAGGGATACTTGTGACCAAATTGATTAGGATCTGATTTGATGAAAGAGGATGAGACTAGTTGCGTACTTAATAAACTCGGGTGATAGATCAAGGTAATTAGGTTGAAGCTCAAGGACACTGATCAAGATAGATTAGAGATCTTACTGGGAAACTAAATCAAAGGTCAAATAACGATATCAAAGGTCATAATCGAGCTTTGGATGTCAAATGATAATAGGATGATATGAAAGAAGGAAACGTTTGTAGGATTATTCTCAGATAATGATATGATAGTATGGTGAAATCTATAGGCTCGTGACACATAACTCAGAGGATGATATGACAATATGGTGAAATGGGTTGAAGATTCTATTTTGTACAATAATTTTCACGTGATGATATGACAAGAAGCATAAAATCGTACGATAAAACACTTGTATCGCTCGACAAGGCACTAGTCCGTATGATGAGATGATTTCCAGGATGATAAAATCCTAAACTAGACAATTTGCCACTTGTTTTTCAAGAGAATCTTGGACAAGTTGGAGTGTTCATGGGAAATTATGAGAATGTCTAAGTGTATTTATATATATTTTGGCAGAGTTATAAGTGTTGAGAAAATACATCAAGCACAAAAGCATGAGGAGATCAAGAACATTTTATCCCTAAATAAAATTGGCATAGTGTGAAAAACCTTGCTCGCAAACTTAGGAAGGAATGATATGGAAAGTGTCTTGGGGGATTTACTATCTCCCTTGCACTTGGATTATCTCACTTTTAGAGGTGAAATAGGTGGCTTCTACACTAAAGTGTTTACTTCAGGTATCCATTTGAATACACCCTCCATAGTCATGCAAGCATGATTGAGGCCTATAGCCCTATGAAGAAATGCACTCGCCTTCCGAGACTTTTATCTCAAAGAAGTATTTGATTATAGTGGGTTCGAAGACGCTGGCTTTGCCTTGTTCCTACTTGAGTCATTCATGGGAGATTTTTTTTTCAACCAACATGTTCGTTAAAGGTAATGAAATAAATGAAATAGACTGGAAACTTAGGCTTCTAGATTTTTGATTTTCCACTAGGGAAAAGAGCATAATGTACTATCCATGTTTTCTCCCAAGAACATCAAACAATTTGTTAATTCCTAGGTCTTTTTATAAGTGAGAAAATAAATGAGTCTAGGTTTGTTATTGTCTATCTAGACAAGAACATACTTCCCTATCAATGATTTGAACACTACACAGGACCTTGATGAAGTGTGCTTAATAAAATTAATTACTTCAAACAAAACATCTAGTTGTGATATCCAAGGAAACTTCCAAGTCATTCATTAGTAGTTTTGATTAATTATCTTCAACAAGTCTTCCTACAACCACAAATGAGTTAGTAGTTTCACAAATACTATTCGAAATAGTGGCGTTTGACAAGCGAAACCTTCTTCAAATCGACCTACAATCACTAGTTAGGCTGCCAAATAGATCAACCAGAAAGTCAACAAGATAATTTTAGCAGTTAGAAACCAAAAATCAAGTCAATCAAACCCTAAAAATTGCTCTTTGTTCCTAGTATGATAAAACAAAGACAATGCCCATTTTCACCATAAAATCGTATGACAAAACTCAGCAAGTGAAACACTAAAATCATAAGGGATAGTTTTTCGTACGATAATTCTCATTGCATGAAATGATGAAACTCAACAAACAGTAATATCGTATGATCATTGACATAGTAAAAAAAATTACACCATAATATCGTATGAAAATTTGCACCATTTTGCACAATTTTCTACGGAGATTCAGAAATCATAAAAAAGTTAGGCATGAAATGAGACTAAAATCCAAATTTTGAGCCCCACTGTGTGCGCCATAAATGTGTGTGTCAAAATTGGTTAGCACAAACGCTTCAATAAATCCTTACATCTACGGGTTAGTAACATGATATTCAATCAACGCAACAAAATAAAAACCCATTAGAAACCAATTTATTGCTTCCTAGATGAAGCGAGTATGGTCTATTTTGTATTACTCTTAGATTTAGCATGTAGACCAGTGACTAGGTTACTTCAAAATGGAAGATTCATTGTGAGTATGATGCAAAGATTGCGTTCTCCACTCCAAAATCTTGCCAAGACAATGCAACTATGATATAAAGAATAAATCTAAGCTAAGAATGAAACTCTGAGTCACTATCCATCATGGTAAATGAGATGTAAATGATCTAAGAAAGGAAATGTTATGCACATTAAGATTCATACAATGCACAATAAACCCTAGATTAAATTTAGCATTATTTACTTGAAAATGAGGATGGATCTATAATGCCTTGATTAAGCTTGATTTTATAGAAATCCCATGAGAATGAATGGATGAGATTCAAACTTGGTGAGAAGTTGAGATTCCTTCTCCCTCAATCCATGTGAGCTTAATCCCCATGATTAGCCATTGATTGGTCAAAGTTGTGATTTATTGGTTGTAGATGAGATGGAATATCTCCATTTAATTCTTTTTTAATTAGCATTTTAGGTGCACACACATGTGTTGAATGAGTTCACTTAATTAAAAGGAGGTTAAGACTATTAAGTGACCTTCAAATTTATCATTTTAATATCCCTGATCCTAGGATTTGAGATTTGGTTGATGATTATTGATTTAATTATACAAGTAGGTCGATTAATTTTACTCACATAATTAGGACTAGTATTTAAATGTCCTTGGTTAGGATTTTAGGCCAATTAATCAAGATTAGAGGCTGTTAGTTTACTAGACCAATTTTAAGAAATTACAGATACCAGACCGAGATTCATGATTTTGGACTCAATCGTGATGGAAGTTGTTGTCTATTAAGGTTCTCCTTTTTCCTTCTTGGTTAGAGTGTCCATTTTAGCCAATATTGACAGTGGTCGTGTGTTCTTCTATGGTCATTCATTTGCTGAAAGTTTTCAAGGCCTTGTTCTAGTATATGGTTGTTGGTTAATGGTTGCAACTAGTTTTGGGGCTATTCTATTTTCCATTATGGGGGCTTGAAACATTCTATTTGTTTCTTCCTCTTTCATGGTTTCTATGGAGGTGGATGCAACTCCTATGGAGGCGGAGATTTGCTTCATGAAAATAGAGGTTTACAAATTTTTACGATCTTCGCCTTGCAATGGTTGGTTGCACATGGTTTGGAATTGTAGTATTTCTTCCTTTTGGTCGATCTCTTCCTTTTATGCCACTATAGAGGGGGGATACTTTTATATTGAGGTGGAAAGGAGTTTTTCAGAGGGGAATCAAATTATCAGTTGGGGAAATGCATTCTTGTGGTATAGGCTGGTTTGGGATATCGCTTTGGTTTCCAATGTACCCCACTTTTTGGGTTGTTGGCAGGGTATTGGTTAGTGGCTTTGGGCCTCTACATTGTAAGTGGCTTTTTGTGGCCTATTTTTGTCCAAGTGACCCTTTTGAGGAAGACTAGTCACGTTACTATCAGTGTATCATTTGTGACCTTATTTTTTAACAACCAACACATCTATTGATGTGTTATTGATGTATTGACATCATCTTGGTTGTGGTGGTGTAAGGGTAGCCCCCTTGGTAAGCTGCTTCTATAACCCAAAATGTATATTATATTGTTCATCCTATATTTTGGCACTAAGATTTTTTTTATACAAATTTTGAATATGAATAAACAAGGGGATGACTTAGCCTCAAGAAAACACATTTCTTTTACCTCAAATTAGCTATTGCATCAAATAAAATTAACACAAGAGTGGGCAATTATTCAGTACAAAATTTTACATGGACAATGAAATTATAATAGAGGTCATAATGAAACTGTTGATCTCCAGCTATTGCACGTGATCAATATATGTACTTGGAAGGTAGTACTTCATATTTGAGTAACATACAAGGTGACAATCCAGTAGAATATCAATATGACTCCACCACTACCATATTTAAAGTGCAAAGCGCTCTCTATCTTCTTATTTTAATTGAATATACTATTTGTCATGTTAGTGATTCAAATCATTTATATTAGTCTAGAGTTCTAATTATGTTTTAATTTATTTTCATTAAATTAGTATAAACTTATAAAAAAAGATATAGTTTTTTAAATAAAATAAATAAACATTATAATAAAAATGCTTTCCCCATTTTTATTTAGAAAGAATTTCTAGTATTATAAGAGTTTCATAATAAATTAAAATTGGACGAATATCAACTATGACCTAGATAGATAGAGTATCTCTTTTTATAGCATCCTTAAATAAGCCATGCATTAGTTGATTCACGAATAAATACATTACGGCGTGAAATATGTTTTTATAAAACTGGTAATAACTAAAGATAAATATAAGCTAGAATATCATTAATATAATCATTTAACTCTTTGAAAAGTTCTATTAGCAATAAAAGTATAAGAAATTTTCATCAATTTCACTAATAAATACATTGTGGCCATTCACTAACTTAATGACATGTTTTAATAAAACTTGTAATAATTGAAGATAAGTATAAGCTAAAATATCATTAATATAATCATTTAACTCTTTAAAAAGATTTATAAACAATAAAAATATAAGAACTTATCATCGATTCACTAATAAATACATTGTGGCCATTTACTAACTTAATGACATATGTTTTAATAAAACTTGTAATAATTAAAGATAAATATAAGCTAGAATATCATTAATATAATCATTTAACTCTTTGAAAAGATCTATTAACAATAAAAGTATAAGAACTTTTCATTGTTAAGAATATTATAATAAAAATATAATAAATTTTTATTTTCAAGAATATTACAATAAAAATATAATAACTTTAACTTTATTAAATTTTATAAAAACACATATATTACGTTTCTATTTTTTACTAATATTTATATAATTTATAATTTTAAAATATCATTAACATTTTATAAAACATAACCAATTAATCAAATGAATGATTATTTTCAACTCCAATTTTAAATTTTACAAATATCTATAAAATATTATTTATTATGGTTCAGATATCATGTGATGAGTGGATGTACTTTATTAGCACCTCCTACAATATCAAAGGACATCAAAAACTTTACCAAAAGTTCATTAAAAATTCCTACATATTAAAGAACATAAAAAAAACTTCTCAAAAAGTTTATTAAAACCTCATTAATAATTGTATAACTTAATATAAGATTTTAAATATTAAAAATAGTACTAACATTATTATTTTCTAATTATTGTTCCTATACAAAAGCTTTCCCCTACCATGAAAACATAACATAGACCACTTATATTTCTTCACCTTTATAAGATAGTGTGTATCACATCATCTTATACCTGAGATAAAGGATAAATTATTCATGATAAAGTTTAATTTACAACAAGGGATGAGTCATAACCCAATTGTTATGTTATCTGTACAAAGTGGGTCAAAGTTGTTCTCAACTTCTCTTTAATATGGAAAGCCCTTCAAATGTATTAAATTTATTCTCCTTTATAAAATATTAGCCTACATTATATTATATTTATTCTCCTTTATAAAATGTTAGACTGATATCATATTATATTTATTCTCCTTTATAAAATATTAGCCCTTACATCATCTTATATTTATTCCCCTATATAAAATGTTTAGGCATATCATGGGAATAATTTAAAGAAAACGAGAGCATAAAATATAATGGGGACCAAAGTGATAAGATTGGGTTTGGTATAGTCAATGAAAGAGAATAATGGAAACACTAATAATTATATGGGGCCCAATTTTCAATATGGGTCATTTACATTTTAATATAAAAAAATGGGTCATTTACCAATTAAACTAATTTCTTATGAACCTTTGCCTTAATGCTTTGCCTCATGGAGATTGAACCTTTGCCTTAATGCTTGATTTTTATTTCAATATTGAATTCAATTATTTGGTATATAGATTATTATTTTTATTTTCAGCTTATTAGTCCATGTTCTTATAACCTGGGAACTAATGTTTTGGGTTGAGTTGTTTGTTATTAATTTGTGAATTTGTGTGATGGAGGGACAATCTTTTTTTGTGTTGACTATAATTTGTAATGTCTATATTTTATATGTATCATTTTGACGGTTTTTTTTAAATTTTTTTTTGTATTTTTGTGGTGGTTTTAATAATTTTAATTTTGAAAAATATGGAGAAAAAAAACCGTGTTGTATTTGTGTGTTTTCTATTAATTTGTGTGATGGAGGGGTAAATTTTTTTTTGTGTTGACTATAGTTTTTGTCTATATTTTATATGTAGCATTTCGCTTGTTTTTTAATTTTTTGTGATTGGTTGCTTGTATTTTTGTGATGGTTTTAATAATTTTAATTATGAAAAATATGGAGAAAAAAAAGTGTCGACATGTCTTGCACTTGTAATGTATGTAGGGCAATAAATTGTTTATGAAGTCTCATTTAATCTGCTAGATAATATGTGTGTGAGAGATAATTTCGATAGACATGTTTTATGTGTTCTTTTGATGGGAATGTTTTATTTTGTATTTTTAATTGGTAGTGTTTTTGAGTGCGGTCTAAGAAGGAACGAGTAGAGCAAGAGTAGAAGGGCGGTTTTCAAGTATAGTGACTCACTTTTTTGTTTTGTATAATTTTTATGGTTTGGTTGTGGTGTTGGTTTTGTTGTACAAAGTGTTTATTGTGATTTGTTAGAATGGTTTGTGCTCTGTGGTTTGTATTGTGGTCATTGCCCTATTGTTAAAATGGGTTGGAATTTGTCATTAATTTTGTTATGTGGGTTTTTGTTATCTGATCATAGACAGTAAAAATGTTGTTCTGGTGCAAAAAAAATTGAATTATTGTTTGTTAGAGTGGACAAAACCATTTGTGTTTAGTTTTGTGGGTGGAGTGAAGTGCAAGGAATCGTGCAAGAGCTCGACAAGGGAGTTTGTTTGTCGGAGACATTTTTTATTCTAGTTATTGCAAAGGATAACATAAGGTAAAACATTTATCTCTCAATTGCAAAAATTAATAGGCAAGAGCTCAACTGTTGTGTTCTATGGTCTCGATTGTGGTGATTGTGCTATTGTCAAAATGGGTTAGAATTTTTGTTAATTTTTCTATCTGGGTTTTTCTTATATGATCATAGACATTAAAGATCTTCTTGTGCAAGTAAAATTTCAATTATTCTTCCTTAGAGTTGGTAAAATCTTCTAGATTTTAGATGTTTGTTCAGTTGCAAGGAGTCGAAGGACAATGTTGAAATATGATAACTGGTTTTTTTGGTTTATTGAATTTTGTGGTTTCATTATGGCATTGGTTTTTTTTTTAAGTTCTTATTAGAATTGGTTCATTGTTAAGATCGTATGTGCTATGTGGTCTGGATCCTCATCATTTCCCAATTGTCAGAATAGGTTGGCATTTATCATTAGTTTTGTTATGTGGGTATTTTTTATATGATCATAGACATTAAAAATGTTGTTCTGCTACAAATAAAATTTGAATTAGTCTTTGTTTGATGAACTATAACTGATTGAATGTTTGAAGATGATACGTTGATGATCACCGTGATGCAAAAGTGAATGTAAGACATTAAATCAGTTAATGTATTGTATTGTCATTGATGTCAACTTGATATGGTTTGATTATTCAAACACATATTGGTCATAACCTTGAAGATCTAAGAGACAAAGTTTATGTTATTGATAAATCATAAAAAAATTGTATACACTGAGTGCCAGTGAACACCAACGGATAGTGAACACCGACAGATAGTGTAAACTAAGCACAACAATATCCAAGAAAGCATTACCAATCAAGTGTATACCGAGCACCGCAGTAAGCTAAAGTTGTTACTGAGCATAACTGGAGTTGATGACCGAATAGAACTGAAGTTAAAGAAAGTCAAAATTACTTAGCTGGCAAGAGCTATATTTAAGGATTGACTGATTGATTTCTTTATTTTCAACGATCAGTTAAACTAAAGAAAGGAAAGAGATTTAAAGCACATTTTATTCGCAGTTATCAAGGAGAGATTTGAGGAATAAAACTAAAGAAGAGCTTTATAGGATAAAGAAAGCATGGCGATTTTTACGGATCAAGAAGTGATCTACAACAAAAACAAGGAGATTGAGTGGCTAATCATGTCTATATAAAAAGACAATGAATTCATTATGAAAAGAGGAGTACTGGGTGTAATTTTGGTAAAGATAAAAGTCTTCATGCCGATCTGATCATACAGGCTAAAGAACAAAGCCAAGGAATTCTGCAGACACTGAGAAATAGAGGACAAAGCATTCACCGAGTAGAAGAAAGGAAGAGAGAAAAGGAACTAAAGAGAATATTGACCAGAGAGGTATAGTTGGACTAACAATAGATCTGAATATCTACAAGTTAAAGTTGTATTTTGAACAGATCATTTACTGTATAAGTTTAACCATTGATTCAGAAAATCTCTTGACCAAGTGGGATTTAGCAGTCCTTATTGTATTGAGATACTCAAGAGTATCAAATGGTTTTCTTGTTGACAACATAGTGAGTGCTAGGTCAAAAGAAAAATTTGTAGTTTTAAATCCTCTAACAAGGTTGCACTTAACAGTGTGTATTGTAACCTTTAACAGGATTGTCTCTTCACCAAGCTCACTTCAGAAGAGTAAAAATATTTTGGGTTATTGGTCCCAGGTGATTTTTCCCTTAGCAGGGTTTCCATGTTAAAATCTATGTATCAAATGTGTATATGTTTCATTGCATTGATATTTTTATTTACACATTATTGAAACTGGATTGGTTGGTTAATGCTAAGTTTATTTACTGCTATTCGGTAAAGTCTAGAAAAGATAAACAGTATATCTCACCGAGCAGGTTATATTTGTTAAGTTTATTTATGGCATACATCTTGATGGACTAAAAGATAACTAGAGGGTGTTATATTTGAGATATAAGTTTATGGTTGGATTTTTGGAATTTTTTTTAAGGCCACTGATTCACCCCCACCCCTCTCAATTATTCTAACAATTGATATAAGAGCTTTGGTGCTTGGAAGAAAATTTTAAAGGGACTTAAGCTAAAGATCACAAGATGAGTAAAAGGGATGTGCCTAAGTTGAACAAGGACAACTTTGCATTATGGAAAAGCAGGATAAGACTTCATCTATCAGGTATTGGAAATGATGTCACACAATACTTGGATACTAAATATGTTGCACCTACTATACCTTTGACTCTTGATCACTTAAGAGAGAAATATGAACACAATTCTATGATGATAGAACTTGCTTCTTCACTAACTGATGTCGAATTTGAAGATGTGAAATCATGCACCTCTGCAAAGAAAATGTGGGACAAGCTCATGCTAGTACATAGAGGAGACACCAATGTGCTGAGAGCTAAAGTTAAAAGCCTAAAAGGAAATTTTGATGACCTGAGAATGAAAGAAGGAGAGAACATCACTCAGTACAGTAGTAGAATCAAATAATTTGTTAATGCTATCCATGGAGTAGGAGGAGTACTTGAGGAAGAAACAGTTGTAAGTAAAAATATGAGAACCTTACTGCTTGTTTATGCTATTAGAGTATCTGTAATTCAAGAAATGAGAGAAGTAGCAAATAAAAATGGTACTCTTGATAGTTTGATTGGTAGACTTATTTCATTTGAGATGAACAACTATGACAAAAGTGTCTAACCTACTATTGAGTATGCATTTGAAAGTGTTCTCTAAAAATAAGAAAATCTAGTAACAAACACACTATGAGAAATGATAGTGACAGTGATAGTGATGAACATGAACTTTATGAGCTTGAAGCACTAATGGCCAGGAGATTACATAAAGGTAAAGGAAGATATAAAGGTAAATTACCATTGGTCTATTTTAATTGTAAATAAATTGGACATTTCACTACTAGATGTCCTAACAAGAGAAAGGATGAAAGAAACAATGACAAACCTTATGAAAAGAAGTATGACATAAGTGATGATCGAGACTACAGAATCCACTGACACTTTGACAGAAGAGATAACCGAGATTACAAGGACAAAGGAAAGAAGGCTTGTTACCTAGTTGAGATCAAAGCTGAAAATTCTAGTACTAATTTTGATGAAGATATTGAGTTAGTATTTGTTGCTATGAAGGATGATTCAGACGAAGAAGAAAGGTATGTTGAAAAAGAACTCATATATAAATTTAGCAAAAATGATTTCTAGATTATTAATAGTGGTTGTACTCATCACATGATTGGAGATAAAGAAAATTTTGAAACTTTTGAATATTATAATGGTGGATTAGTTAGAATGGGTAATGACTCACTCTGGCCAGTTGAAGGAAAAGGTACCATCATGTTGAATAATCTGATCAGATGTGAAAATGCATATTGGGTGAAAGGACTTAACTATAATTTATTGAGTGTTTCACAGTTGAACAACACAGGACACCGAGTTGCATTTGACAAAAAAAAGGCAATGATCTATAATGAAAAAGGGAAAGTTGATCGGTACTGGTGAACAAAAAAAAGGTAATCTATTCTATCTTGATGATATTGAGACCACTTTTTTATTGGCTAGAAATGAAGATGTTTGGTTGTGGCATAAAAGGTTATGCCATGTGAATTTTGACAACATGGTTAAGATAAGTAAGAAAAGAAAAGTGAGAGGCTTACCGAGTATTTCAAAGCCCAACCATGTTATGTGAAAGAATCATCAAATAGGAAAAATGACAAAGTCTAGTTTCAAGAGAAAAACCTATACATCTAATTCTATTCTAGAGTTAGTCCATACTAACTTATGTAGACCAATGAGAACAAAGAGTTCTTATGGTGATAGATACTTTATTCTATTTGTTGATGACTATTCTAGGATGATGAATGTCATTTTCTTAAAAGAGAAATCTGAAGAATTTAAGATGTTCAAATGTTATGAAGCTAAAGTTGAAAAACAAAGTGGAAAGGAACTGAAATGTTTAAGATCAGATAGATGAGGAGAATTTATTTCTGATGAATTCACTAACTTTTGTAATGGGCATTGGATTACAAGACAGGTTTCCGCACCAAGAACACAACAACAAAATAGGATTTCTAAAACGAGGAATAGATCAATTATTGATTGTTCCATAACACTGATGATTGAAAAAGGAATCACACAAACATTCTAGAGAGAAGTTGTAAGTATTGTTGTCTATACACTGAACCGAGTTCAATTGAAGAAAGACACAAATAAGACACCTTATGAGCTATGGTATGGATACACACCAAATGTGAGTTACTTTAGAATTTTTGGAAGTCAATGTTATATATTGAAAGATGATAGAAATGGGAAACTTGACTCTAAAAGTGATGAAGGAATATTTCTAGGATATTCTACTAAAAGAAAAGCTTATAAATGTTTGAACAAGTCTTCTAACAAAATCATTGAAAGTGCAAATGTCAAAGTGGATGAATTTTTGAGAAAAATGATGAGGAAAGTAGAAAGAAACCTAAAGATTAATTTTTTTTTATCTAAATTGAAGAACCTGACACCTTCCCCGAGCGACATAATAATGCAATCGAGCAACAAGTTGCACACATAGAGAATCAAAAAAATGCTCACAGTGCTGAACGGAGTGATGATGAAGATCAAAATGAAGAATAGAGATATGAACCTGTACTTTCTAAATATGTCAAAAGAAACCATCCATGGGACCAGATCATTAGAGACAAAAGTGCAGGAATGAGAACAAGAAGTAAGTCTCATAACACTAGATGTTTGATTTATGATTTTGAGCCTTATAAATCTGTTAATGCTACACTTGAGAATCAAGAATGGGTTAGTACAATGAATGAAGAGATTGAACAACTTGAGAAGAATAAAACGTGGACATTAGTTCCTAAAATGAGTGACAAAAATGTCATTGGAACCAAATGGATTTTTAGAAACAAACTGAATGAGAATGGAGAAGTCACAAGGAATAAGGAAAGACTGATATGCACAAGAAGAAGGTATTGATTATGGAGAGACCTTTACACCCATTGCTAGACTAGGAGTAAGAATTCTACTTGCTTATGCTACTTTTAAAGGATTCAAAGTATACCAAATGGATGTTAAATCTACATTTCTGAATGAAATACTAGAAGAGGAGGTATACATTGAACAACCTGAAGGGTTTGTTGATCCTAACAAGAGGAATATGGTTTGTAAAATACACAAAGCCTTGTATGGATTGAAACAAGCACTAAGAGCATGGTATGAAAGACGTCACTCTTATCTCATTAGTATTGGATTTATTAGAACAAGTGATAACAATAATCTATATTTGAAAGGAGATACTGATGATAAGAATTTGATTGCTGGGATATTTGTTTATGATATCATACACTAGTAGAATTGGCCCCTATTTTTGACAAAATTTGGTCAAACTATCTACCCAGATTGGTCGAAAGACCCACAAATTGCTTTGTCAATATTTTTCTGGTTGAAAGATCGACACATCCTTGTTAACATCGAAATTTCTACGCAAACTTGGTCAAAATTGGCAACTTGAAATGTCCATATTATTTGTCAAAACTTCAACCAGCGTTTGTCAGAATGTTTGATCGATCTGACCAGGATGTCAAACCCATGATGCATATTTTCGACACATAATGGTCGAAACATTAAACCAGCCTAAGTTAATGTTTCAACCAAGTTTGGTCAAAATGTTTGACCCATCCAACCAGGATGTCAAACCCACGACGTATATTTTTGACACACAATGGTCAAAACATTAAACCGGCCTAAGTTAATGTTTTGACCAAGTTTGGTCAAAATGTTTGACCCATCCAACCAGGATGAAAAACCCACGATGCAAGCTTTCGACACAGAATGGTCAAAATGTAAACCGACATAAGTTTATGTTTCGACCAAGGGATGTCAAAATTTTGACCAATATTGAATTTAAATAAAAAAATTTCTGACACCAAATAGCCTCAGTTTTGGTACTCAGCTTCAATAGAAGATGGACTAATAAAAAATTGCTTCTTACTCTCTAAAAAACAAGTCTTGAACCAAGTGAGAAGCTATAACTTGAAGTAGACTTGCGATCATGAGAATTACTTACGCAATCTAAATTTGTGTAGTCCACTGAGTTGAAATCAATGCTCGTTGTGTAGTGAATCCCAAAATTTTGAGTACCTTGATTGTAGTAGAGAATTGCTTGGCTACTTTCTAGTGCTTGGCATTTGATCGCAATTAGATATGTTTTGTAGACTACTAGAAGAAATTCAAACCCTTATAATGCTATGCTTGCACAGATCCTGAAATGCAACATAAATAGATCTGAATTGTATGTGTCAAATAGATCAATACGACTTCTGATTTATGATTGATTTCTTATGACCAATGATACTATCGTTTGATAATATTTTTATAAATCCCTTATACAGTGAAATTAAGAAAATATGAAAATAGAATTGGATACTGTGTTGGATAAATTATGACAGCAAAAATAAACATGAAAACACCAACATAGAAACTCTAGAGCTGATTTTTATTTATGACAACCAATGTAATCATGCAACAACATCAACAAACCCTCAAATATTACCCATATTAGGTGTGAAAATGATCTCTCTCTCTCTCTCTCTCTCTCTATATATATATATATATATATATATATATGATTTTCTTGCAGTTATTAGTCAATCCAAACCTCCTTAAGTTGAAATCTAAGAGTCTTCAATAAATCACTGCAGCATAGTGTAGCAAACTGTGAATGACTTCAATTTATAAGCTCAAGTGCAATCTTTGAATAAAATTATCCCAAATGAAGATGATGGTTTTCGTCCCTAAATCCAACCATGGAAATCATTTTTTCCTTCTAAAACTCTAACACCAAGGGTTTTGTCCTTTGGAACTCCAACATAAAAAGTTTTCATCCTTGAATGCTTCAATGTCCAAAACCAAAGGATTAGTAAAATGACAAATTTGGATGATTTGTTTTGTGCCCTGACCTCTCTTTTGTAGTTGTTTTTTTCAGGCACTTTGTTTTATTTTATTATAATTTATTTTTCCATTCATTATTAAAAATACTTTTTATTACATTCAAAGTCCCTTTTTAAATAGATCATAACTTCTTGAAATTCTTCCTCAATCAAAAGCATTTGAATGATAGACAGGAAAAATGGGTAAGTTACAAGCCTATGATTTCAGTATTGAATATTCCTATGTCTCTGGGACAAACTAAAATTGTTGATTAATCCATAGAGATTGTTGAAAAGATGGAGTTTAAAATAGAACAGACAAAAGACAGAATTAGTATAGTGCCTATTTACTTTGTGGTTCCTGAAGAAACTCTACCTGAAAATTATGGTTGAGGTAACCTGTTTATACTCTTTACATAGAAAAGAAGTGTATGTACATACATATCCTAATCATCTCTGAAACTATTGTGAATTTATCACACGTATACAACCCTAAAATGTAACCCCCGAGCAATTGTATAAACATGTTGCAGACTTTCTAGCATACAACAATCCTTGGACAACCAAATTTCTAATTTTTTTTTGGGTTGTGTAATCGATCAACAATAACTCTTTAAAATCTAAAATAACTGTAAAAATGAGACATTAACTGCATATAAAAGGCATAGAGGAGATATAAAATCTTCTTGAAGATTACTTGAAAATGGCTACCAATTTAGCTTGAATTTTGTGGGTTTAATTATGCCTGGCTCTAACTGATTACAAGAAAAGTACAAATGACCATTATACGAGATTGTAACTTAGTACCGTATGCATCTAACAATCAACCTTTCTAATTTTCATCCTACTTGTAACACGTGGCCTATTTACATTTGACAATGATGATATCTCAAATTTATTTTAATGGTAATAGGCACGCCTCAAGAAAGGGCAATTTATTTGGCTTAATTTGAAAGAATTCTTCTTGCAGGAATAACATCTAAGATTTGGTATTTTGATATTTTATTATGTTTTCTATGTAGTACCACTATGTTCAATCATTCTCAAATAGTTCGAGCTGTCACTGTCAAACTGTGTTATGCCATCCAACTAGAGGTCATGCATGATTGACTGTTCCCCTAGTTGTTATTCTCAGTTTCTTTACCATGGTTGGTTATAGTAGTCAGACAGTGTAAATATGCATAACATCTTATATCTAATCATGTGTTTTCTATATTAAACCATTCATATATAGTAATACACCCTAAATTATCTTTTATACCCGGTCGGATAAGCATAAATAGTAATGCATATTAATTCACAAATATGCAAATGTACTCAGAATTATTCCATTATGTATGAAAATCCATACCACAATCAATATATAATTCACACTTGTAAGTATTATTCCTTCCCTTGTGATTCTATTCCCCCTTAACCAACAAGGGTCTTGTCCATTTATACCCCTTTAGGAGGAATGGAGAGACATGTATTTTGAGCCAATATCCAAATGAGGTGTCTCTTCCAAGGGATTGCTACTTCTCATAACATGTGTCTCTTGGTGGTGGTTTAATTTTTGGTTTGAAATAAAAATCCCCTAACAAAATATGTTCTTCCTTTCTTGATATCCATCGACGAAGCTTGATCAATATCCCTTTGTAGACTGTGAGGAATCTTGATATGATGAAGACTTCATTCTCTAATAACAGTGATTCAAATTAAAACATATCACAACTATTGTTCCAATAGATTCCAGATCATTGACAGAAATGTGAAGGCATATTTTATTATCGCAGGGACCTGAAAGAAATTGTGAAGTCTTACTATCGTGAGACAATTTCTAATCATGTATAATTGAATCTGGTTAGGTTCATAACATTTAACTCATAAATTTGTCAGTTGCCTTAATAATCCTATTTACTATTTATATTTATGATTTTGAGTTCATTTGTAGTGACTTTTTAGGGTTTTGGCTTTTTTTCCTTGTTTTGCTAGGGGTCTGACGTGCATTGACCTTTTCCTTCAGGATATAGGTAAGCATAGCTAGGTGAAGAATGTCTTCAAAGATGAGAGGAATGTGAAACAACATATCATTGACTACCTATTAGATTAGAATCTCATAAGAGGGCACACAAATATCAAGGAGTACATTTAGTTAAGATTCACCACATGATTTGCAACTAATTTCATCACTCTATAAAGTATTGTAAAACAACTAAGCAGAAAATAACAACGTTTTGGTCTTGCCCTAACCTGCAAGTTTCGAGATGCTTGGATTCACGAAAATGCACTATGGAGCTCGATCACTCCTCCCGCCTGTGAGTGAACTGAAAAATGAGTTTCACTTTTCATTTTTTTTTATATCCCGCATTGGTCAAACTTTTGACAAACTTAGGCTCGTCTAAATTTCGACCAAATCGGGGTTGTAAACAAAAAAAAGAAATTAACAAGCCAAAAAAAGGCCTTGGTCAAAATTAAAGGTAGAAAATAGCTATAAAATGTATTAGTGATATTTGGAGTTAATGATATGCTATGCAAGTCATTTGCTGATGAAATGAGCAAAGAATTTGAAATGTCAATGTTTGGAGAGATCAAATTTTTTCTTGGCCTACAGATTCTACAACAGGATGAAGGCATCTACATCACACAATCCAAATACATCAAATAAGTTCTGAAGATATTCAAGATGGAGGAATCAAAAATAGTTGGAACACCTATGGAAACCGGATGAAAATTGACAAAGGAAGACAAGACAACCGAGGTAAATCAGACCTTATACAGATCTATGATTTGTAAACTAATGTATGTTGTACACACTAGACCTGATATAGCACATGCAGTTGGTATAGTGTTAAGATTATCTGATAATCCTAAGGAACCACACATGGCTATTGTTAAAATAATTTTGAGATATCTGAAGACAACTGAAGAATATGGTTTTTAGTACAATAAAGAAGGAAAATTTGAGCTACAAGTTTATACTGATGCTGATTGGGGTGGAAACATAGATGATAGAAAGAGCACAACAGGAGGAGCATTCTTTATGGGTGGAAAACTTGTCACATGGATAAGTAAAAAGAAAGGATGCATATCTCAATCAACTATAGAAGAAAAATATGTAGTTGTTTCTGCAAATTTCTCTAACATTGCATGGATCAAGCAATTGCTAAAAGGTATGAATGAAGAAATTATTGACCCATTTATTATCTATTGTGATAACACTAGTGCTATAAACATCTCAAAGAACCCTCTGATGCATGCTAAGACAAAGAAAATAGATATTAAGTATCATTACTTGAGGGAACAAGTACAAGAGAAACAAGTGATACTGGAATATGTAAAATCCAAAGAACAACTAGCAGACATATTCACAAAACCATTACCAAAAGATACATTTAAGTACCTAAGGAATAGACTAGGGGTTCGACCCTTGTCTACTAGTCACTAAGATGACTTGAAGGTTGCATCATCCTAAACATTATCACAAGATTAATCATGTTGATGCAAGATGAGATATGGACTGCAATGACATATCAGTCCACTAAAGGTAGATAAAGCTTCAAAGGGAGAAAAATATTGTTGGCTACTACACAGTTATAAATATTTTTTGGCATTGCTATCAAAGGGAGAGAGATATTCAATAAAATATAAATTAGGAAGAAGAACATATAAAGGGAGATATATATTCAATGAAGTAACCATCCATCAAAGGGAGAGAATTGGAAAGAGTTAACACTGCATATCTATCTAGAAAATGTAGAAAATATTCTACAAGAAAGGGAGAGACATAATCAAAAGACAAAACTGCTACACCTATCCATTGAAGGGAATGAAGAAAGGGAGAGCACACAATAGAATGAAATATAAGCTAGAAGAGCTTACCAAGAATCAAATATTTGAATTGATTATAGAACAATAAGTTTGGTATGTTATGGAATGTTTTACACTGCATATTTCATAGTATGTTGCCATCAATGCCAAAGGGAGATATTGATGAACTATAACTGATTGAATGTTTGAAGATGATAAGTTGATCATCACCGAGATGCAAAAGTGAATGCAAGACATTAAATCAGTTAATGTATTGTATTTTCATTGATGTCAACTTGATATGGTTTTATTATTCAAACACATATTGGTCATAACCTTGAAGATCTAAAGAGACAGTTTATGTTATCGATAAAACATAAAAAAAAATTGTATACATCAAGTGACAATGAACACCGACGGACAGTGCACACTGACGGATAGTGTAAAATGAGCACAAAAGTAATCAAGCAAGCATTACTGAGAAAGAGTATACTATGCACCGCAGTAAACTAAAGTTGTTACCGAGCATAAATGGAGTTGATGACCAAACATAACTGAAGTTAAAGAATGAAAAGATTACTTAGCTAGCAAGATCTATATTTAGGGATTGACTTATTGATTGATTTATTTTCAACGATCAGTTAAACTAAAGAAAGGAAAGAGATTTAAAGAATATTTTATTCATAGTTATCAAGGAGAGATTTACAAAATAAAACTAAAGCAAAGCTTTACAGGATAGAGAAAGCATGACAATTTTTACAGATCAAGAAGTGATCTATGACAAAAATAAGGAGTTTGAGCGGCTAATCATGTCTATATAAAGAGACAAGGAATTCATTATGAAAAAAGGAATACTAAGTATAATTCTGGTGAGGATAAAATTCTTCATGCAGATATGATCATATAGGTGTTGGAAATATTCAGGACTAACCAAGTTACTGAGAGGGGAGGGGTGAATCAGTAACACTTAAAACTTTAAAACATTTCTGCACTTTTATATTCTTTAACCATTCATTCATCTAATCTACTGCAAGCATGAAAATGTAATCTTTCATAACACATAACACAAAGATTTGGTGACCTAGAAACCTTCCAAATAGAAAGTAAAACTGGGGTGGGGATGGTACCCACAAAACTTTGGTATTGCAGTATAAAGTTGGCCGTTTAAGGCTTACAATGATCACTTCTGATGATCTACCCTGTTAAAAGCAATTTGGACTGCTAGGTCCACCTTGTTAGAGGATTTACAAACATACAATGAAGTATGCACTCTGTTAGGATATTTACAAAAGACTGTTAAGTCTACCCGGTTAAAGGATTTACAAAATGATTCAACTGTTAGGATGAAATAGTAGATCTTGACTTACAACTTTATTG
>MU225256.1:10878556-10915910 GCA_018584345.1 Thuja plicata | reverse complement strand
GTCATGCTCTCGGTAAGAGTAGAAGCTCGGTCCATACTAGTCCCAAAGTGTAGCTTGGAACACGGTAGCTGTGGTGACTCGGTAGATATAGTGTCACTCGGTAACCGCTGGTGACTCGGTGATAACTAACTTCTCGGTTGTCTTCAACTGATGACTTGGTAGATATGATGAAGCTCGGTGACTACCGTCTACTCGGTAAATGTTGCTCTTCTCGGTAAACACTGCTGATCTGTCCATATGCTCGGTGACCACTGTTCTATTCGGTATGAACTGTTTAACCATTGAATGCTCGGTATAGGCTGTGGACTGAGTGATGAGCTCGGTAAGCATTTAGAATCAAATAAGTGTTTTCACTAAGTGTTTTCACTGATGAAAAATATATCATTATTCCAACAATAGGTTGAAGAACAGAGCCAAGCAATTCTACAGACACTGAGCAACAGAGGACAAAGCATTCACCGAGAAGAAGAAAGGAAGAGAGAAAAGGAACTGAAAAGCATATTGACCAGAGAGGTATTATTGGACTAACAATAGATCTGAATATCTGCAAGTTAAATTCATATTTTGAATAGATCATTTACTATATCAATTTACCCTTGATTCAGAAAATATCTTAACCGAGTGGGATTTAATAGTCCTTATTGTATTGAGATACTCAAGAGTATCAAAAGGTTTTCTTGTTGACAACACAGTGAGTCCTAGGTCAAAAGAAAAACTGTTATCTTTAAATCCTCTAACAAGGTTGCACTTAATAGTGTGTATTGTAACCTTTAATAGGGTTGGCTCTTCACCAAGCTCACTTTAGAAGAGTGAAAATATTTTGGGTTACCGGTCCCAGGTGTTTTTTCCCTTAGTAGGGTATCCACATTAAAATCTATGATTCAAATGTGTATATGTTTCATTGCATTGATATTTTTCTTTACACATTATGGAAACTAGATTGGTTGGTTAACACTAAGTTTATTTACTGCTATTCGATAAACTCTAGAAAAGATAAACAATATATCTCACCGAGAAGTTTATATTTGTTGAGTTTATTTATGGCATACATCTTGATGGAATGAAAGATAAAAAAGGGTATTATATTTGAGATATAATTTTTTGGTTGGATTTTTCAAGTTGTTTTTAAGGCCACTGATTCACACCCCCCCCTCTCAGTTATTCTAACATTGTTAGAGTGGATAAACTATATGGGTTTTATGTAGTTCCTCCCATGGTCGCATCCTATTTTGTATTATTTTGATTTAAGATGGATTCTTTTATCTCGTGACTATTCGTATGATGTGATTAGATCTTGTCATTGTGTGATGTATTTGATTATAGTACATTATTTTGGTATTACTAGTATCATTGCTGATGTAAATGTTATACTATACTTGTGATTACCCTTTTGATCATATTTGCATGATGATCATGTTGTGATGTGGGATGATGCTATATGATTATATTAGGTGTATTTTTCATTTGAGAACAATGATTATGTTATCACGTTATTATTGATTTTCAATGGTATTATCCTTTATCATGTAGATGGATGTGTATTTAGATTTTCACTATTATATACTCATATTGTTTTAAATTATTATTTAAATGTTTTAAGATGATTGAGATATTTGATTATGATGTATATTGAGGATTAAATATGCAATGACCAATGTCGTAACATTCTAATACATACAAATAATTATGCCACTAGAGTGTCACTTTCCATTAGGCATACTTTGATTATTATTATTATGTTGTGCTTCGACCATATATAATGTGAGTAGTTTCACTTGATGTGTGTGTGTTTTTGGGAATAAGTACTAGGCATCGACTCCACCTGAGCTGCAAATTTGAACATGTCCTATCTCTGGTAGTAGTTATAGGAGATAGTCACATTGGCCATTTTTCATACTGAGACAATATCATTCCTAGATGGAACAATGTATCTAATTTGCATTATTACCTTTCAGCCATCATGTAGGCAAGATCCTAGATTGCATTGCGTAATATGTTACCTAGTATTTGGTTGTGCATTTAGGCAATTTGTTATAGTCTCAATCACATTATTCACTATTTATAAGCTCATTGATATTATATTTTATTGTTGATTAATTTATCGTCAGCAATTGTGTTGTTGTTGTATTCCTATTATTGAAATTTAATTTAATTGTTTTTCCTTTTGGCTTTTAGGAGTTTAAGTTATTTATAAATTTAATTAATTTTATAATTTGGAAAAATGCCTTTTGGGAAAAAGGTCTTTTATGTTTTGAAGTGAAGTATTTTATTCACTTTTTCTTTTGTGAATTTGGGGAATTTGCTCCAAATCTTTGTGGAGAATTTCAATATCTATTTTTTGGAAGTGACTCGTGCATTTAATTTTTGTGGGTATTTTCTCGTTGGAACCATAGTGGGATTGCTATGATTTTTTGAGCGTTTTGTCTGCATCCGCCAAGCATTCAATTTTATTTTTTAATTCTAGTTTTCTACCTATTTGTAAGGTAGGGATTCCTATATTTTATTCATTTCTTAGTCTTTTTAGTTGTTTATAGAAAGATGTATATCTATATGTTTTCCTTTTCTTTTGATTGAATTTGACACACATTTAGTCTTCTATGTTTTATGGATTTTTGAAAGTGGTCATTTACTGTCGTTAAGCTGTTTGGTTTCTCCCACGAAGTCCCAGTTGAGATTTTATTGCATTTTTTTAGTTAGTGTGATCCTAAGAACCAATAGGATTTAATTTCATCACAAGATTTTGAGTTTCATTTTCCAGCGTTTCTTTGGCGTCTCGATTTGTGTGATCCCCAAACTTGTCTGTTGTCATATTTTGTAATGAGGTCTTTGATTGTATTATATGATTGTGGTAGGATTGTGTGATAAAAATGAATGGAGGAAATTCTAGGTAATAGTTATCACGATTTGAACTCACGCATTTATTACAAAATTGATTATTTTTACACTTTGTTGGTTATTGCCAAAACTTGGAGTTTTTATGCATTTGGGGATTTTTAAGCCATCCTTATCTTCTAGTGATAGGTTTGATGGATTCAATTGGAATCCATGCTCTTATAAATGTGGCCAATCAAGCAACTTGATATGTTCACCTTGTGCATGTGATTACTCAATTTCATGCCTTGAGTGTTTTGGGAGTTGAGTTATCATCCCGTTATAATTGTTTGACTACTTGATACTTTTGTCATCTACCTCCTTGGTGTAGACCAAGTAGACATGTCACTATACTCATGTCCTCAATGTAGACCGAGCGGACTAGTTAGTGATAACCATGTCCTTGGCATGTACCAAGTGGACAAGCTTGTTATTTATGCCCTCGATGTAGATCAAGTAGATGAACCTTTATGTCATGGTCTCCTTGTGTGATGTTGAGTCGTAGCACTAGGTGCCTTGAGGGTATGGGGAGTATCTTCTCAAGTGTTCCCCAACCCATAAGTCATCATATCATACACGTTTAGGAGTTCTTACAAAGTGAAAATATAATAAAATGAATTGGGTATAAACATTAAGCAAGATTAATTAGAATTTCATCAGATGTCATTTAGTGACCCAGGCATGTAGTGGAAACCATTGAATCCCCAGATGTCATGAAGGACCCCTATAGGTGATAGATGGTACTTGATCCCCAAGCATGCTTGGAGTGTCTTGTGCAAGTGACTTTAATCCATAGATGTTAGATATGACTCATGCGGGTATGGATACTCCCTATGCTTAATACTCTCGCACCTAGGTCTAGTAGCATTGAGTAGTAAAATGGTGTATTGTGGTTGTGTTTCATTGTTCTTGTATTTTGGACTTTGGTCCACATGTTGAGTGTACTTATAATGTCTCCCTTTTCTTTCTCCATGACATCCTGATGGATGTGGCTTTGACCTTTCATATTTCTATTGTGTGATCATGTTGGGCCCATGTGAGGCTTGTACCTTCAGGGTGATCTGATTTATGTCATAACATTGATAAGTTATTTATGGTTTGTTGCATTCTTGATTTGTGATGCCTTGATTTGGCTTTGAGATTCTTATTATTGCTCCAATGTTATTTGTAGAGCTAATCTTGTGATGCAGTGACTATTCCTATGTTATGGTTTTATATTGGTATTGTGAAATACACCCATTATAGTTGATGCTTGTATCCATTCTGAGATTGTTGCTATAGTTATGATTGATATCTTCCTTTTTTGGCTTTTTATGTGATTTGACAATGTCACTAAGGTTTGTGCCAGTGGCTGCTAGATTTTTATTATACCACGATGATATTCCGTGAGTACCCATGTGATGTGATTAGTGGTTGCATTATGTGATGCATTTGATTACCTCACCTTAATTCAGTTACTGCAACATTGTTGATTCGTATGATTAGATTATGTTGTTATTAGTGTTTTGATTATATCTATACAATGATGCTTTGAGATATTATGCTATGATGATTATCATGGATATCTATATATTGTTCCTTTATGCAGTTAGATATTTCAATTATTTACTTTCACTAAATATGATCATATTGTAAATGATTATTTAAATACTTTAGATTTAAATGCAATGTTAATTTAATGATATGATGTTTACTATGTTACCGCACAATTTCTATGCATTTTTCCCTTTGTGCTGGTATAAAGTGAGATGAAGTCGTAGTTACCCCCTTGTGAGCTCCACATGATGGTGTCATTCTCCTTCGTTGTTTGATCATTTTATGCTTTTTCTTTGAGTATTTATATTGTGAACAACTACACTTGGTGTTTGTGTGTTTCAATAAACAAGTATAAGACACATTAATCCTAAGCTGTAGGATTTGAGTGGGTGCCTATATCCCTGACAGTGGCACATGAGATAGTAACTTTGACCCTTTCATATTGAAGCAATGTTGTCCTTGTATGGACGACATATATGATATTATTATGTTATCCCTCTGAAACATGATTGGTAAATCTAGATTTATTATGCATTTGTGTTAAGACCTATGGCCATGTCTATGCATTAACAAGTTCCTGTAGTTATCACAGATGATTTAATTTAGATGTTGATTTTAATGTATTTTGGGGGTTTTTAATATTTATTTTAATTACTGACTAATTTTCTGTAGTTGCATTCTAGTTAATTGGAATCCATATATTTTAATTTAGGAAAATGGTAAAATAATTTATTTAATTATTTAAATGATCTATTTGAAAGTTACTTTGAAAAAAATGACCTTATATTATGGGAAAAAGTTCATTTCCACACTTCATGTCATGAGAAATGAGGAATTTGCTCCAAAAAGTCTTATAGAGAAATTTGATTTTTATTTGTTGGGAGTGACTGGGTCCTTTTATTTTTTTGTGTAGTGACTCATTGGGTTTGTGTCACAAATCTTTATCTTCTTGTGGAGTCATTTGTGCTTTAATGGAGTCTCCATTATTTTCTTCATTTCCTTGGTTTTTACCATTCGTGTGAGCTAGGAAATTTCATTGTTTCTTGTATACATCGATGTTTTGAATATAATTTTTTGCAATAGGACTGAAGGCTAAGAATTAGCATTCCATAACATTTGTGTTTAATTCTTCCACTCGGTTGGCCGAGTGTGAGCATTTTTATGCTTTCCCATGTGGTTTTTGGAATTTTGGTAATGTTATTCTGCCTAAATTATGTGAAGTGGTCAAATTTAGAATTTTATTTAAGAAATGTGTTGTTAGGTGGATTTAGACCAATGGGTTTTAATTTCATAGATTTATTTGAAGTTTTAATTTTGGGGGATTTCGTCGATGCACCATTTTGCATACCACACAAAACTTGTTTTCCACCTTTTTTGGCGTGATTGACCTATTGGAGGTTGTATTAATCCAAATTTTTAATGGCATTGATGAGTTAAAATAATTTGAGGGAATTCTAGATAATTGATATCGCAACCTGAACTTACCCATTTGATGTTTATAATGTTAATTTTGTACTTTGTCAAATTTTGTGGGAACTGGATTATTTTGGTGTATTTGGGCCTTATGAATCTTCCTCATTTTCTAATGATATGATATATGAATCTCATGGGATCATTTCTCTTGGAAAAGTGGCCAATCGAGCAACTTGATATTTGACTTGGTCTTGCATTTACTCAGTTTCTTACCTTGATCATTTTGAGAGTTGAGATATCCTCTTTTCATTATATTACTTGTTGCTTTTGGATTGTGATGGCACCTTCCATGCTAGAGTTGAGATCACATGTGATATGTGAATGTAGGGTGTTTGAGATCCCATCTAGGCATGTAGTTGAGATATTCTCCTATGCTGAGGTCTGAGTGACCTGTGATCTTGGCTTGAGAGCAATAGAGCTTACCATGTTTCTCATGGATTTCTGACCTTTAGAGTCTTTCCTTGCATTTTTCTTGTTTTTCTTTGTACCTCATTGTATAAAGAGACGAGTCTTGTTTATCTTGTTAGTGAGATGGAGTGGCTCTCCAAGGTGGGTTGGGACACAAAGTGGTGCCAGGGTGACCCTTGGTAGGGTTCCTAATAAAAGCAATAACCTTAAAAATAAATGGGAAATAATATAATAAAAAGATAAGTGATCTTGTTTAGCAACCTTCAGTTTGAGAGATGTGAAACAGGACATCCATGAACCATCTATGAATGTTGATTCAACATTTTCATGGCCATCTATAGATGTTTATCTACATAGAAATGACCATCTATTTGAGAGATGTGTGCTAACACAATAGAGATTCCTTGATGAGAGAAGGATTTCTTGAAGCCGCACGATCCTTTATAAGATGTATGATGACACTCCATTCTTAAGTCCCTGCACTATAGCCTTATAGCTCTAAGTAGTACCCTGGGTATATTGTGATTTATGTGGGTTCTTGATTGTATTTGGATATTGGATTGTAGGTTAAGTTTTATCCATGTATGATTGTATTCTGCATATGTATTGCATTAGAATATTGTTCCCTTCTATGATTTTATGCATTTTATTGGTGTGTGTTTTAGCCACTCCTTGCTTTCATGTATGCCTTGTGTTTTTGGTTGGGTTATTATCTCCATGATCATGGTGGGGTGGCCCTGAGGGTTCTGCATGGTATGGTGGCATTGCGCTTTACCACCACTGGGGATCGGTGTATATGCAATAAGCTTTTTCCATCTACAAGGATTAGGGCATTGAGTGCCCATTGTACATTCTTCATCCTAGTATCATTGATATATGTTGTTACAACTAGCAGTTTCTATAGCACCAAAAGATCGACCTGTTAATTCCCGATATAATCACTAGACATATACAAGAAACAAGAGGCGGTTAATCCATGTCACAAACCTACACTGTGTTGAAAAACCAGGGAGACCAAGGGAACAATCAATCTTTCTCACTATTGTAATAATCCCCCCAGTGCAAGAGCATGGTTCAAACCTATGACCAATCTTGGATACCACTTGTTACAACTGACGGTTGTTGTTGCACCAAAAGATTTATATTTTAATGCCTGATACAACCACTATACATATAGAAGATACAAGAGGTTGCTAAGCCATGTCACGAACCACCACTATGCTAAAAAACCAAGGAGACCAAGGGCGCAATCAGTCTTTCTCACCATTGTAACATATGCATATGTTTATCCATTGATGTTCCATGTGTTATCATAGTTACCTTATGCTTTATTGATGCAATCAAGTGACTATGGCATCAATGTCCATGTATTTGGTACTTCCCGGTGTGGTGTTAAATGCTTATAAGTCAAACGTTGGTGTCAAGTTAGGGTTAGACTTGTTTTTTATTAGAGTAAAAGAAGGTATTGAAGGGACCCCAAAACCCTTTACAGTGAACTACTATAAATATAGAGCATTAAAAATAGTAAAAAAATATGTTGGCCAAGACAACAATCCACCAACCAGACACAGACAACCAACACAAAGCCAACAAGCCCAACATAACAAGAAAAAAAAAACTAACACAAAAAAAATGAGGAACACAGAAAGCTAGACAAAAATTTTCAAGGCGTTGTCCACCTCTACTACAATCTCAGTCATCCTGAGAGAAACCTTCTTTAATTCAACAATGTCCAGAGGTAGAGAAGTGGTCATCTTCCTCTTGCTAGCTCTCATCCTCTTACCAGGACCAGGCACTTCTTGAGTCATCATTTCCATCTTATTTTCCACGTTGATGGTGTTCTTCTCCATGTAGCTATTCTCTAGCTTCATAAAAAGCATCACCATATTATCAGTCAAAGTCTTCATCATCTCGAGGTTGTGCTCCATGATCTTTATTAGGGTCACCTCCATCTTTTCCACTCTTGTCGTCATCCCCACCATCTTATCCTTCCATTCTTCTAGCATTTCCCTCAGCCTCCACAGAGTCCAACACTAGTTTCTTTTTGTTTGCAGTCCATAGGGCATCACCATGTCTATCATCTGTCTTATTGCCTTTTTGTTGGGATTCCTCAAACTTTGTCGTAAGGGCTCTAAGTTTAAGGTTGAGACTCTTGATCTCATGAAAGGTCCACTTGTGAATACATAAATAATTTAGAGAAAATGATTTAGCAGTTTGAAGGATACCAAAGTGAGGTTCCTTCCCATCCTAGAATTTTGTAGACTATAAGTCCCCATACATGACATTAGAGATTCTCCTGTGCACTTCTTCCTCCCTAAAGCGAGGGGCGTAAATGGGAACATCATGAACCATGTTGCTGGTGTAATCCTTCATTAGCAGAATATTAGTATCCACCTCTTTCTCCTTTTGAGAACCATCAAAGTCATCCATTATGCTCTAGTCATGGCCTTTGACCATAACAGGGGTACCAACACAAATATATGTTGGCACAAACACAGGTTTCTATTTTTTTCTAGGTTCACTAGAACCAGTCCTCTCAGCTTCCTTCCAAAACATCTTACCAAATGACACAACCAAGAAAGGGCTAGTGGAAAGAGTCCCTTTTTATAGATTAGGAGGGCCAGTTTCTTCATCACTATCTTTAATATGATTCTCTTCGTCTCCATAATACACCTTTGGATTCTTCCTTACCAAATTCTTTCTATTCTTTGACTGAATTCAAACTTTCTGATCATCACTACTATCTTGAGAGTCATTCCCCTCTTCCCCATAAAAGGTCAGTTTTTAGGCATGGGATTCTTATTATCTAAGGGCTTCCTCTTCTTGGGCGTAGGAGAGACATCCTCCTCCTCAAAATTAGACCCATCATCTTTCTCTGAATAATCACTCACAACATCGTTCTCATATTCTCATCTTTCCCAAATATGAAGATTGAGATTCTAAGAAAATTTTCCCCTTATGAACTCATAAAGAATCTACAATTACCACTAATGTAGCACCACTTTTCTTGTTTTTTTCTTTTGGTCATATATGCTAGCATTAATGGAAGAGAGGAAAAATTATGGAAATGAGACAATAGCTTTATGTCTAAAATAACTCAAAAAAACAAAGTGATACTTGTGAAGCCTGGTTTACCTCCCATCAACAGTGAAAACATCCATAACCACCTTAAGAGTCCTATTCCAAAAAGACTTCAAGTGATTAGTGTCAAAATAAGAGTTGTCACCTTTGTATAGGGCATCCCTCTCCTCATCCGTTTTAGGGAAATTCAAGAGCGCCTAATTGTAAACTTTTCTATCATTGAAGAAATTCAACTCTTCAGTGGACAAACCTGTGGCCTGAGCAATAAAATTTTCATCAATGAAAAATTTAGTCCCCTGCAAATTAATCACCCCATTATCCCATTCTTCAACAAAACTTTGAGTAACATTCCTATCAAAACCGTGTAGTTTTTCTAGAAAAGGAGCTAAACCACCTTTCGACAGCTTCCTCCAAACCTCCATGTCTCTTCTCCAATATTCACAAGTAGCAAGCTCAATGTAGTTAAGATATCCTCCCATGGTGAAATTATCAGTTCCGACCCACATAAACCAAAGAGTGAATAACAATAGGATCATCAAATAACTGCCCTTAATTATCTTCAGCAGCCATAAAACATGTGAGTTGAGAGAGGTAATAATGGTGATAAAAGATAAATGTCTTTAATCATTACCACAAATGATTTTGATTTGGGGATGTGTCAAATCCACCATTACGTTTTACTTTCCCAAGCTTTCCATTAATTTGATCAAATGCCAAGTAACATGTGATATCATCACTTATCTCTTCCTCTCCTTCCCATTTCAAAATGTTATTATTCTTAACTCCAATTTTCGCAAACCCTTCCAACACTCCATTGGTTTCCCTATAGGAATGGGCTATATAAAAAAATTCAAAACTTTGAATAATGTTAATATCATATCTTATGATATTTTTTATAGCCCATGATGGTGGAGATTCCCCTTTGATACATCTAATTATGTTATTGGAGTCCCCTTCTAATCAAATCCACTTTAGGTTCTTTTGTTTAGCTATACAGAGGCACTAGAGAGCTCCCATGGCTTCAACATAGTGGTTGGTCTGAATCCCCAAGGGGACTACCACAAAATCTATGAAAAAGACATATCCATTTATAATCACTCCCCCACACCTAGTTGAGTCAAGATTACCTTTGTTCACCCCATCAAAATTAATTTTTACCCAGACAATAGGAGGAAAAATTTAGGTGACACCCTTAGGGTTAGAATTTTTAGGGTTAAACTTAGTATTTCTTGCATTTTAGCCAAGTTTTCCAGTCCAGTGTTTGTGACTGTCCTTTGGTGTATGCACAGATCAGTGTCTCTGATTTTTGATTGGTATCTCCACCTCTCAAGATTGAGACTTTTTGTCTCAAAGAGCCTTTATTTTTAGATCGACTCCTGCATGGATTTTCATCCTCATAGACCAACATCTTTTCCTATAGATCGACATCTGCACCCTCATGGTCTGAAACTTTTTCCTTTCAAAATATCACCAGTTGGAGATCGACGTCTCCTTTGATCAACATCTCTGCTTCCCGAATCAACCCCTTTTCCTGTCTCTAGTGTCTACACCCATTTAAGTTTTGTATATAATTCTTTGAGCTGGGTATTGGATTTATGCTTCCATTTTGGATTCTTGAGGGTCCTTGGATGCCTTCTAGACCTTGTTAATGGCCTTTGGTAGATGATTAGTTATTTATTTCTCATAACCATGTTTAGAAAGGAAATGTACTTGTATGGTTAATCCCTATAGGGATTTTATTTTGGTCTTAAAATGAAAATAAGTGTTATGGGATTGGTTTCTTTTTTTCTCCCTTTGTTATCCATGAATGCATGTTGGATTAGCCTCTCATAATCTGTGGATGAATGCCTAGATCCTTATAGGGAAATTTGGGTAATGTGTTTTCTCCATTTCGAGTGTATTTTGGATTGTCTAGGAACCTTTGGAAGAGTTGTTAAGTCTTCCTCTTGAGTGCAAACATGTGGATGTTCATTATGATATCTTGCATTGGCTTATTGCCTATGTTACTGTTGTGAGTTGCACACTCTACATGTTGATTGTTCTATGTTAAAAAAAATTAAGTGCACATTTAAACCTTTGTTCCAAGGGATCCTTAATGGGCCATTACATCTGATATCAGAGCCCATGTTCATACATTGGGATATCTATGTATATGTTGACCGCATAGTTGATGTTGTTGACACATGAGCGCGTGTGTGGTGTTGTGAGATAGTGGCAACTCGTTGCTTGGGCTCCTAGGTGTGGCATATTTGAGTGTTTTGGAAGAACCAACCCAAGTAACATGTGGTGAAGGAGGAGTATCTCCTTGATCTTTGCACTTTACAGGGATGGATGATACCCCTATGTGAGCACCTCCTCAGATCATTTTAGATCACAAGGTTGGTGTATTGCTCTTGAGTTTTGAGCATTTTGTGACCCTTGTGTGGTCTGAGTGTGTGGAATCCTTGGAAATCATGGTTGTGATGCCATTTACTATATCATGATATTTTTTATGCATGTGCTTATACTTGATTGTTTCAAGTGTTGATTAGCCCTTGAGTGGCTCATTGCTCGTTTGGTCCTCCTTGGGTAGTGTTATTGATTAGTGTCCATGCTCGGCCTTGGATGCTTATTGTTTGTCTCCTTGTGGAGTGTGATGCACTATATTTTTGTGATTATTGCATTACTGGTGAAGTAAATGAAATGTTTCATGTATTTTATATGTGGCATCTTAATTCTTTCATCGCTATGCATTCTTCTTGTAGAGCGATGGTTTTGAACCATAGTAATTATGAAAAGATACATTCATTTGTAATGGGTAGTGTGATTAATAATTATGATAGACCACTTGATTTAATAATTGTGTTGTGAGACAAAGGCATCTATTTGATTGTCCCTTCAATGGAAGCATATGAATGTAGCATCTTGTCCTTGTGACCTTGCATCTACCTCGCTTGACTGCACTGATGCCATAGTGTCAGTAGAGTTTATTCGTCACTTGTGTGATGTTGAGATTGCTATCATACCTGTGTGAGTTGGGTGGTTTCATATTATTATATCTATTTTGATGACTTGTGATGCAAGTTGTGCATACCCCAATTGTGGGAAGAACCTTTTTGGTTGATGACCAATCATTCCTTAATCTATTTTTGTGTAAACCTTATTGTATGAGCATGCTTAGCACCCCCTCTGAGATATTGAGTCTCATGCTCCAACCCCATCTATGTTTTACCTTGTTTTTATACTACCCTCTTTGTGTTGTATTCTTTGTGAACTTTTGTTGTGAATACACTTTTGTTTTGAGGTTATTTTGAAACCCTACATAATGAAATTACTGCATTGCATGGAAAGGAATAAGGATATTGGAATTGCAAAGAATATTGGTGCTTTTTTTAGAAGTATAGTGATTTCATATGATTGAGATCCTTTATGGATCAGTGTTGATGTGTGTGGGTATGTTCTCTAATGTTGTTGATATGTTGTGCTCCTCATTACCATGTAGTGGTTACTTCTTCTTATGCGACTGATTTCAGTCACAATGTTTCGTGAATATTTTTCATGATTGATTATTTATTTTATCTTTTGTTCGATCTTTCCACATGTTGTGTGGGCCAACAGTGAATTTTGGTATTTTTTATGGTTGGACTAGTCACCCAAACTCCTCTATCTATTTCTCTATGAAAATTGTCACGTTTGATTTATTTTTAAATTTCTAGCATTTTGGGGATTTACTGTTGGAATTTATGATTCCCCCATTTGAGTTTTTCCCTTTTGTTTCATGGTGACTATTTAGAATGTTTTCTATTGCTTCCCTATTTTTATTTTTTGACTTATCATGTTTGATGTGAACCTCTGGTAGTATGTGTAAGGGAGAACATCATAGAGAACCTACTATATTGTGCTTGTTGAGTAATTGTAGAGATGTTAATAAGAATGTCTTCATGTTCAAATTATGAGAAAATATTGTTTTGTGTATAAAAGAAGTGCAAGTTTATAATGACATATATGCATGTTAACATTAATTGATTTAAAGGATACATTCGATTATAAATCTCCTTAGTATGGATGTTCATAGCTAGCTTTTGAAATTGATGAGTAAATGTGTACCATGTTAGATAAGACTATAGATGCATACAATTTATGTAAATGGTTAAGAACGAATGGATGTATTCAGTAAACCTCATTATGAGCATTACTAAGAATCATGATATATATGTTATTTTCTATATATCAATTTTTTTTAATCTTGTATGGTGTTGGTTGAGCTTGATTTCTTGCATTGGTTTCTAGTGTGCACACTTAACCAGATTCTTGGTTGCTCCCATGATGTTAGCATTATTATTTTAGCGAATTGGGTGTGACATAGTCCACCTATGCATTTTGATCTATGTTGTGGGTCTTGATGACCATTTCTTTCTATTGTGCTTGCCTCTTTTAGAGTGATTGTGGAGGCTCTTGATACAACACTATTTAATTTTACTGTCGCTGAGGGTTTTTTGGGGCTTCTTCGATTGAATAATCCCCAACTTTTCTTAGAATGACATAGTGTGGAAACAAAAAGTGTCTTGTTTCCCAGTACGGGAACTCCCATATCTATATCTCTTTATAATTGTATATATATATATAATATTATATTAGTTAAGTTATCCCTTCTTGGCGAGACTCTATGTTGGAGATCATATTTCTAGAGGATTGCTAGTGGTGTGGTATTCCTAGCTTTAAGCTAGAAGGACACGATAATTATTGGCATATCTTAGCATCCTAAGATTTGGTATGGATTCAAGTGTAAGATGATGTTCATAATTTGGATTCATTACCACCTTTTTGTAGGTGAGATTGTGGTCTAGTTCAATTGTGAGACCCTAGTTTCAAACTTTATTTGAGCACTTGACATTGAATAAATCTTGTTGCTCCTATACTTTGTATTTAGTTGGGCTTCGAGTATCCCTTCAAGTGGAAGGAGTGCACTATTGAACCTTAGTTTTGAGAGTACTCTTGGTTGGGAGAGAAAACCTTGTACCTTGGTATCTCTTGGTACCCCTGAGGTGGATGTAGTATCCCTTAGAGAAGTAAAATTTTGGGTAGAGAATCCTTTCTTGTTCTGATTCTTGGATGAGTTGGTGATAATGTGCTTGGTTTGAGTATGCTCCAAAAGGATTAAGTAATATTGAGAGGGGGGGGGGGTGAATCATTATTTAACCCTTTAAACTTAAACTTATCAAACTCCAACTTAACTAGATAATTGTTGAAATGAAAAGAACATAAACACAAAACACACAACTCATAATACCATGAATTTGTTCTCGAGGAAACCCTGGCCAAGGGAAAACCCCAGTGGGGGTGGTACCTAAAAAAATGCACTAAAAGTATAGTTTCCCTATTAGGAGACCTAGCTCTGTTAGGCTATGAATATTACATTAGTACATTTCCTTTTAAAAGGAATACAAAACCCTGTTAAAGGTATACACTAAGACCATTGCTCATACAATCAGAAATATGTCTCTATTACAATGCTTTATCGAAATGAACATAAAAAAGAATATTTTATGCTTAGGTAGTTCCAATTGTATCTCAAATCACTATCTATCTAATTCTAACATCATAATTCATTCATTCATCTATTCGCATACATACCATACTTCGCTTCTCAAAATCTCTTCATATATATATATACATTATTACATACCCAGTCGGCTCCTAAATACTTCACAAAATGGAACCAACACTTATACAAAAAATAAATACAAATTTTATGATCATATACTACCAAAAAATAGTTAATACACAATCCAAATCCAACATAGCACATTTGGATTCCACGTTACACTCCCTCTATCATCGCGACCATTTAACTGCTCTGTCTTGTTGTATTAGTGTCTTCTCATTTCTTCAAACATATGTATCTTTCATCTCCGAACTCAAAAACTCAAGAGACCTTAATTAAAGGTCTATCATACCCCAAAATATCTTCCTCTAAGCTCTCATATCTTTAGTCATCACATACAATGTTCTCTACCCAAAACTCTACTCATGTACCCTATAAATTACTTTCTAGACTTAGTCATTTTTGCAAGCCTTAACTCCAAAGCCGTCTTCCACTCCAAGAGATCATTCATAACTATTTACATAAATGAAAACCCTAATGTTTCCTGAACACTCCTAAATGAGTCACTTGCCAACAATCTCTCACTTTGGAATTGATGGAAACACTTAGTGAAAAATGACTAAGTGTCAATACCAAAAAAGAATACATTATACTTCTTTATCTCCTTTACATATTTAATATTAAAAATTATCTTATATATCTTTCCTCTGTACATTTTTCATATCTTCTCTTCTACCCCTTTGACATCATTGGAAAAGGTATACAAAAATGTAGAATACATAACAAAATTGATACAACTGCTTACCAAAAATTTAGACCATCTTAAGCACATCTTGGAAAGATGGAAAGAGCTTTCCAAGATATTTACTTGTTTTTTCCAAGTCTTTACCAATATATTACTCACATGAATAAGGCCATTCCATGAAAAAGAAGATGTCTCTGCTTCCTTTAACTCAGTAGGCATGTTCCTAGTGAGAGCTTGCATTGTTTTCTCCATGTTCGAAAGGTGTATCTCAAAAATTGATAACTTAGGAGTAATCAAACTCTTCAACATACCAAATATTACCATAACTATCCATTTCTCTATCTCCAACTCACTCAATTTTTCCAATAGTTTAGAAACTTCTTTGTCTAACTCCAATACAATGTATGAGGAGGTCTCACAACTATGCATCAAATTATCTAGAGTCTATCTATCCTTTTCTATAATGTATTCAATGTTATGAAGATGTTTGATAGGGTTTACACAATAGCTACATAAGTTCCTTCCATGTGTTACACAACTCTCTTATTTAGTCATTGATTTTCCTAGTATGCCCAAGTCCCATGCAATATACTTGTATACTTTCTATAACTTATTTACTAAGTATTTATGTTTTTATTTTTCTTTTGTGGTCTTCTCTAATGACTCATAGTGACTATCAAATTCATCCAATGCCTTGTTCAAATTCTCTGCAGTGTCCTTTCCTTGGAAAGTAAGAGGTATATGTAGGATTGTGTTGATGGTATCAACTGCTCTTTCCATTACCCTTGACTTTTTCTCAACTTTATGCTCATATCTCTCTTTCACTTTGGAAAAGGATTTATAAGATAGCTTCATCAACTCATCCTAATCCATGCTCTCAATGTTAGTGCTCAAATTTATATCTCCACTTTTTAACGATAAATATGAAGAAGCAAATGCATGAGTTTCTTGTTTTACTTCAAATTTATTTATTTTTTCCTCACCTACCTCAACTTCACTCTCTTTCTGTTCTTTCTTCTCTTCCACTTTTAGCTCAAAGCTTCCTCCAATATCTATGACATTTTTAGTATCCCTTTCAAAAGGGTCACTAGCATCCTACAAAGTGTCCAAAGACATAGACACACTAGTAACAAATAAATCTAGCTGCTTTATCGTACTAACAAATTGACTATTATCCTCAACTTATGATGTATCAAGTTTTACTTCAGATACTTTTGATGAATCACCTCTTAGAATTTTTTTAGGCTTATTATCCTTGAGAGGTGAAGACTTTTTAGGCCCAATCCCCATCAGAACCTTGTCTACAACCTTATGTGTTTCATCAATCACTTCATCATATTTTATCCCCATTATTTTTACCAATCTTGATTTAGTTCTTAATAGAGGTTTTATATCATTCAATATCCTTTCCATCTCTTTAACATAAACAATGGGTAACATATCTTCAATGGCTTGTGTTCTGATTGTTTCATCTTCAATTTGTGCTAACTATTTTCTTATCTCTAATTTCTCATATAGATCCTCAGGTATACTTTCTTCAACTTCTAATAAGTTCTTAAAAACAAGTAAATGATTGATGAAAATTTTCTCAACCAAGATTTTATCAGATGAATCACACCTCTCATAGTATCCAATCAATGAAATAATCTTTCCCTTCTCAATAATCCTCTTCTCTAGTATCTTCATATCAAGTTTCCAGATTTGTTTCACCTTGTAAAGGATAAAATATGGATAGGGTTTAGAACAATGGATATTTGCTCATAAAAGTGACCCTATGCACATATTATCTAGATTACATTTAATTATTATGATAAGGGGTGTAAAATATGGAAATGAAAGGAAATAATAATGGAATAAAATACATACCTCTGAAAAAGAACCTGTTGAAAAACCTGTCAGACGGTCTCAAAAACTGTTGATTTCTGGGATTCTGAACTGAAACTACGAGATCTAAAAAATCTAGAAATCATTTTCCATTCTGACATAGTTCTAATTTGTACCCTCAAGTCAATGTCACCATTGACCCAAAATTTTTGATTCCGACCTAGGGCAGAATTGACCTAAAAAGTCTCTGACAAGAAATATGTTTTCAGATCCTGAAAGTTTTCTGAAAACGGTATCCGAATGTACACTCCTATCTGTTGTTCCAAACCTATAGCTGTAATAAAAATGGATTTTTTGTTGGGGGGGGGGGATTTTCCTTGGTCAAACCTTGGTTTTGGAATTAACCTTAAAATGTAATTGAAATTGCATAAGTAACAAAGTAAATAAATGAATTTACCTTGCTTGTATGAAACCCTTGTGGAAGATTTGAATCCATGGATCCACAAGTATGTATGCACAAAATGGATGTAGAATGTAGAATGTAGGATGTCTCAAATCAATTTCTTGTAGATCTTCAACACCAATCTTGAATAGATCTTGGAAGAAGAAAAGGCTTGCATGGGTGTAGATGGAGAAATCTTCAACAAGAGAGCTCCATAGAGCTTTGAATCCTTCAATGGATACCAATGGATCTCCTTAATGAATTGGATGCTTTAATGCTTGAATGCTTTTATGATTGATAGCAGATGATTGCTTCAATAGATTCTTTTTTCAAATCTTGCTTCTTAACTTGCACTTAGATTTCACCTCTTGAGACTTAGAGAAAATGAGAGGAGAAGGCTTCCTTATATACCAATCTAGGGCACAATCTCCTAGAGAGGCCTACATAGGATAATTAAATTCCCATTATATCTATACCACTAGAAGTGGACATATATTAAATATAATTTAAGATTCATCATTTCGGAACCCAAAACAACCGACCTAGAAGCGAGAATTAAATCTTTCCAAAGCTCGACATCCAGAAACCCTGGAAAATTGAAATCTGGACCTTGGGCTAGAAAAAGGTTGATTCTAACCTAGGTCAAGGTTAACTTTGACCTTGACCTAGGTCAGGGTAAAGGTCAACCTTGACCCTCAAGTCAAGAACTTCAAATCTGCAGATCAGGATGCCAGAAATAGGCCGGAGAGAAGTGGAAAAGGAGCAAAATAGAGGGAAAATCTAGATCCAAGTTAGAGACCCATTCAAGGTGCTTGACATAATCCAAAACCACTTACTAAGAGGGCTAAACTAGTCTATAATGGAAGTGCTTCCATTTTATGACTCTACATTTAGCCCCCACTTTAGCAAGAGTATGGACTCGATGCAAACTCTTGGTAAAGGAGATCATGGAGAAAATACAATCTTATTGAAATCAAAAGGGAAAAAGGAATCCTCAAGCCCCCAGGAGCTTAAGTCTTTATCAACCCAAAGATCATGATAAGAGAGACATCACCAGTCAAAGAGAAAAAGAGAGAGGGTGTGATTAGCTCGCCTAGTAAGATGTTTGTATCTCACTATGAACAACAAAAAGGATAGGATGGCCCACAAAGAAAGCACTTGATAGTCACCCCATAAAGTTGTGTGCCTTCTTGTAGCTTTTATGAAGTACCCATGGATCCATATCCTTATATCACCATGGAATACATTTGTAAAATGCATATCTCTTCAGGATTTAGCAACTTATGTGCATTACCTTCCAAGGATTTAACATATTGAATTGCAATTGAATGCGTATCTCTTCAGGATTTAGAAACTTATGTGCATTACCTTCAGAGGATTTAGCTTGCTGCGAAACAAAAGGTTAGAAAAAATGCATAATATAGAACGAGGGATGCCATATATTTAGCCCCCACTTTTGAAAGAGTATGGACTCGATGCAAACTCTTGGTAAAGGAGATCATGAAGAAAATAAAATCTTATTGAAATCAAAAGGGACAAAGGAATCCTCAAGCCCCTAGGAACTTAAGTCTTTATCAACCCTAAGATCATGATAAGAGAGACATCACCAGTCAAAGAGAGAAAGAGAGAGGGTGTGATTATCTTTCCCAGTAAGATGTGTGTATCTTATTGTGAACCACAAAAAAGATAGGATGGACCACCAAGAAAGCACTTGATAGTTTCCCCATAAAGTTGTGCACCTTCTGGCAGCTTTTATGAAGTACCCATGGAGCCATATCCTCATATCACCATGGAATACATTTGTAAAATGCATATATCTTCAAGATTTAACAACTTATGTGCATTACCTTATGAGGATTTAGCATATTTAATTGTAATTGAATGCATATCTCTTCAGGATTTAGCAACTTATGTGTGTTACCTTTAGAGGATTTAGCATGCTACAAAATAAAAGGTTAGAAAAATGCATAATATAGAACAAGGGATGTCGTATATTTAGCCCCCACTTTAGCAAGAGTATGGAATCGATGCAAACTCTTGGTAAAGGAGATCATGGAGAAAAGACAATCTTATTAAAAAAAAAGGGAGAAAGGAATCCTCAAGCCCCCAGGAACTTAAGTCTTTATCAACCCTAAGATCACGATAAGAGAGACATCGCCGGTCAAAGAGAAAAAGAGAGAGGGTGTGATTAACTCACCTAGTAAGGTGTGTATCTCACTATGAACCAAAAAAAGGATAGGATGTCCCACCAAGAAAGCACTTGATAGTCACCCCATAAAGTTGTGTGCCTTCTGGTACATTTTATGAAGTGCCCATGGATCCATATCCTCATATCACCATGGAATATATTTGTAAAATACGTATCTCTTCAAGATTTAGAAACTTATGTGTGTTACCTTATGAGGATTTAGCATATTTAATTGTAATTGAATGTGTATCTCTTTAGGATTTAGCAACTTATGTGCATTACCTTCAGAGGATTTAGCATGCTACAAAACAAAAGGTTAGAAAGAATGCATAATATAGATCGAGGGATGCCGTATATATGCCCCCTCCTTAAGATGGAAAAATACATACTATTTTGTCATGTTAAGGAAAGAAAAGAACAAGGATAAAGCCTTCTTCAACATCAAGAGAATATCCATAGACAACACCCAGTCCAAGCCAAGAAGGTCACAACTCCTATGAGGCCATAGAAGGGATGAATGCAATGAGATATCATGCAAGAAGTGAAAAAAATAACCCTTGTGAGGGATAGCACATTGTTCAGTTTCCAAGGTGAGAGATTTATCAACCATGGAAACCCAATGTCAAACAAAAAAATAGGTTATAATCAAGGACATAGATCCTCAATGCAAACCAAAATTTTCATGCATGATTGGATATCACATAATAGACAGGTACTGCTTAACCAAGGAAAAAGTGGATCCCAGAAAGACAAAAAAGAAGGAGATGGCATCCTTTCCCCCGAAGCATAGGAACCAGGATGAAAGGGGACCTATTATATCGCTCACAACACCATGCAAGAGAATAATCACCCAAAGATTAGGCTAACATTGTTTACATAATGTAGAGTTCCATAATAGGAACATAAATGTTATTTAGAGAAAATAGGATTGATATACAACTCATTGCCACATGATATATAAATAACTTTACTATCAATGAGTTGCCTAATATTATAATGTAAAGCATGCCATTAATTAGTAGAGTGATCATGAAATATATGATACAAACAAAAAGGAAGAGTCTTCAAGTGTGGACTACGTTTCTTTTTGTGTTTAGGTCTAGTAATCGTCTTAGGACGAAGGAGTTTAGGCAAAAGAACTTCTTGGTCAAATTCCTTCATAGGTTCATCATGTTTTGAAGAGTTATTTGAAATGTTGTTATTGATGTGTTATTGAGGATTAAATCTCAATCCATAAGAATGCTCATGCCCCCATTCTGTAAGGGTATTTGAATTCTCTATTTATGCTTACCACATCCTTGACCATGGAATCCTTGTTTAACTAGTAAATGATAACCAGGACCATAACAAGAAGCCATATTAGAAGGAGTCAATGGAAATTTAGTAGTCACTATGTTATTACTAGTAGGTTTGATAGATTCATAGTGGATAGAAGTAGCGACAAAGTTATTACGAAGGGCATTAGAAGTAGAAGAAAAATCTCATTGTTCAAAATCTCTTTGTTGCTTCATAAAATCAAGATTAGAAACCTCATATTCTCCAATAAAGGTAGGATTAAAATTGAAGGTTCCCTAATCATCTCTAGGAAGAGAATTAGAGGAAGAAGGATTACTATTAGGAATAGGAGTATTGTTGGTTTGAATATTCAAACAAGGATTTGGCACATCATTCGCATGAAGTGTATACACCATGTTGTTGTGAATAAACTTGAATTTACAGTGAAGGGTGGAAGGAACAACATGCATCTCATGCAACCAGGGTCTACCCAAAAGGAGGTTATAATTAAGAGGTCTAGGAATAATATGAAAAGGAGTATTTAGGATGACTAGACCTACTTTTATAGGTAAGGTAATGATGCCCAAATTTTTCTTATCAATGTTATCAAAGCCACGTGTAGGAGCATTGTCAGGTTGAATATTTGAAAGATCGGCTTTAATCGATTTGAGCATGTCCATGATACAATTATTAAGACCAAATCCATTATCAATCAAGGTCCTATGAATGGTACTCTTATTGATAGTAACAACAACCATAAGAGCATCATATTGCTTCTGTATTTCTTTAGAAGGTAAATCATTTTGAGTAAATACAATGTCAAGAGGACCTGAGGTAGGAAGCATGGATTGTAAGAAGGCATTGATGTTCTCTTGATTAGGAGGTGGAGTGGGAAGAGTTTCTATAGCTTTTTACAAGGCTTCATGGTAGGTAGGTGAAGTTTAAAGAAGCTCCCATAAAGAAATCTTGGCAGATGTACTGCGCAATTGGTTTGTCATATCATACTCCATGCTACGAAGATGGGGTGGAGGAGGAAGAATGGGTTGAGAAGGTGGTAAAGAAGTAGGAACCACCAGATTAGGTTGAGGGTTATTCCTTGTATGATAGGCATGTGAAAAAGAATCCATGTTATCAAATAAATCCAAAGGATCTCTAGGTTTACCCTTGATAGTAATGCAAGGACAACCTTTGATAGTCAACAAGGGTTTTGGATAAACCATGTTAGTTGTCTCAACACTACAAACAGGTTCACAAGAAGGATGCAAAGAAGACATCCTAGGAGGAGATGAGTTAGGATCTTGATTCTTCATAAGATCATCACTAAGAGGGAGAGTATGAAGTGAATTGATATCATTCTCTGCTAATGCCTCATCACTAGAAGGAATACCAAATGGAGGTAAAGCATCTATAATGTCATCTTCTTTCTCTAAAATGTCTGCATAAGGGGAGTGTGTTTTAGAAAAAGAGTCACCATCATGTATGAATATGTCATCCATTAATAAATCACCCTCTTGTATCAAAGAATCTTCACGAGGAGGGGATAAATCAATGTCTTTATCCAAGGGTTCATCCCAAATAGGAGAATCATCCACAATGGCTTCATGAGGAAGAGAATAATCAATATTCAAATCCAAAGGTTCATCCCAAATAGGAGGATTATCATCCCTATCAATAAAACACATTGTAGGAGTGCCTAAAGCTTGATCCCTAAAGGGGAAAGAAGGTAAATTATATTCTAAAGTAGGCTCATAGCAAAGACATATATTAGGAGAATAATTAACATCAATCCTCAACTCAGCTCCATAAAGAAAAAGATTAGAGTCATTTTCTTTCTCTAATATATCCTTAGAAGGTAATACAAAAGAGGAAAAAGCAACATCACACGTACTAAATGAAGTCTTTATAGGTGTATCAATGTTGTAAATAGTGGAACATCAAGGCAACCATGCACACACCCTATGATAAAGGTAAATTGGAGGGGTTGTGGAGGAGGATGAAATAGGAATAGGATCAATAGAGATCTCATTCAAACAATTTTCATCCTCACTTCCATGTACCTCATTAGGGGATCTATCCTCTTTCGAAACAAAAGTCTCATAAAAGTATTCAAAACAAAAATCATACATGTTGAACACAAAGTAACATTATAAGCATGAAAAATGTAAATGTTTTTGTATTTTTAAAGAAATGTTGTAATTTTTTTGAAATTTTGAAATATAAATGCAAGAGCATAAAAAGAAATGCATGTAAGATCTAATCATAAAATGTAAATCTAACACCAAAAAGAAAGAGTTGTCTATCGTGGGTTCACCAAAATGTAATATGGAAAATATGGATAGGGTTTAGAACAATGGGGATTTTCTCATAAAAGTGACCCTATGCACATATTATCCACCTTACATTTAATTGTTATGATAAGGGGTGTAAATATGGAAATGAAAGTAAATAATAGTGGAATAAAATACATACCTCTAAAAAAGAACCTGCTGAAAACCCCGTTAGACAGTCTTAGAAACTATTGATTTATGGGATTCTAAACAAAAACTGCAAGATCTACAAAACCCAAAAATTGTTTTCCATTCTGACATAGTTCTGATTTGTACCCTCAAGTTAATGTCACCATTGAACTAGAATTTCCAATTTTGACCTAGGGCAGAATCGACCTAAAAAGTCTCCGACATGAAATCTATTTTTGGATCCTGAAAGTTTTCCAAAAAGGGTATCTGAATCTGCACTCTGATATTCTATTCCAATCCTATACTTGCAAGAAAAATGGATTTTTTTTTGGGGGGAGGGGTTTGCCTTGGTCAAACCTTGGTTTTGGAATTAACCTTAAAATGTAATTTAAATTGCATAAGTAACAAAGTAAATAAACAAATTCACCTTGCTTGTATGAAACCCTTGTGGTGGATTTGAATCCATGGATCCACATGTATGTATGCACCAAATGGATGTAGAATGTAGAATGCAGAATGTAGGATGTCTCAAATCAATTTCTTGTGGATCTTCAACACCAATCTTGAATGGATCTTGGAAGAAGAAAAGGCTTGCATGGATGTAGATGGAGAAATATTCAACAAGAGAGCTCCATAGAGATTTGAATCCTTCAATGGCTACCAATGGATCTCCTTGATGAATTGGATTCTTGAATGTTTTAATGCTTCGATGCTTGATAGTAGATGATTGATTCAATAGATTCTTTCTTCAAATCTTGCTTCTTAACTTGCACTTAGATTTCACCTCTTGAGACTTAGAGAAAATAAGACAAGAAGGCTTCCTTATATACCAATCTAGGGCACAATCTCCTAAATAGGCCTACATAGGATAATTAAATTCCCATTAGACCTATACCCCTAGAAGTGGACCTATATTAAATATAATTTAAGAGTCATCATTTTGGAACCCAAAACAGCTGACCCAGAAGCGGGAATTAAATCTTTCCTAAGCCCGACATCCAAAAACCCCAGAAACTTGAAATCTAGACCTTGGGCTAGAAAATAGGTCAATTCTGACCTAGTTCAAGGTCAAGGTTGACCTTGACCCAGAAGGTTGACCTTGACCCTGAAGTCAAGAACTTCAAATATGCAGATCAAGATGCCAAAAATAGGCTAGAGAGAAGTGGAAAAGGGGCAAAATGAGGGGAAAATCCAGATCCAAGATAGAGACCCATTCAAGGTTCTTTAAATGACCCCAAACCACTTACTCAGAGGGATAAACCAATCTATAATGGAAGTGCTTCCATTTTTTGACTATACACACCTCTGTTCTCTTCTCTTCCACTTTCTTCTCCTCTGCTTTCTACTTTACAAATGTTGTCCTTTGTTTCTTAGGTGGAGAGTCATTTTTAGTGGATCTAGTGTTTCTCTTAGGTAATTCCTTGGATTTCTCTTCTTGCGATGTCCTCTTTGGTGGTGTAGGTATGTTTTTAGGTACATCAACTATAGTAGGAGGTGGACTGATAAGCTTCTCTATTTCTAGAGGTGGAATGGTTGCAGGAGCAGTGCTTGCCAACCCAAAAACACCTTTTTTCATCTTCTTCCTTACCTCTTTCATCTCCTCCTTTGTAATACCAGCCTTGGCTACTATATTTTCTACCACATTATCTACTTTCCTCTTCCTTTCTGCACAAGTTTGTTCTTCCCTTATCTTCACAAACTTCTCTTCATAAGTTCCCCATCTTTCTTCGAGATGGATCAATCTCTAAGGATAATACATGTTCAACTTGCATATTAAAAACCTTAGGAATGACTTCGTATCCTTGAGGATAATACCATTTCATTCTAGGTTCTACTCCCTCTAAGAAAAAAAAATCAGTTTCAACCATGAAATAGATTGTATCTCTATACTTCTCTACCAAAGCCTCAGGTATCCTTATTCTTTCTCTCATCTATTGCTGCAAAATTTTGATCATCGCAAATAGTTCTGCATAAACCCATGTACTATAATGTCTTCTATAACTTTGTGTAATCTGAATTCCAGTGGGTTCACTATCCTTCCAAGCTCTAGGGTGCATACCAGGGAATTTGTGTACAATGCGGATGAACATATGTATCAATAATGATCCAAACCTGAATGCCTTCGACTTATCCTTCTTTATCTTCTTCAAATTATACAAAAATTGTTGTGCATGTATTTCACAAAGATTATATTTGATGTTTTCCTTTATCATTCTATATGCCATCGTGATTACTCCCACGGATACCGAGTTAGGTCAACTATTATAGTGTAATTTATATCAGAGAATCATGGAAAATAATCTAACATCTTGTTGAAATATGTTGGCTATGGTCATCGCCCTCTTGTCCCATCTCAAATGTGTTAGGGTTTCCACCTATTCCTTTGTATTCTTCTCCATGATACGGATAACACCAAAGTTATCCAAACCTGTTATACCATGAATCAAATCACTGCATATCTTCACTGGAAGATATCCAATCCAAATGAATTGTTCATGTACTCTACTCTGAATGATTTTTATCCATTAACATTCATAAAATTCATAGAGTTTAGTCATTCACATGATACTGAGATTCTCAAGATGCAAAAACTCATATTTCCATTTTCCATCTTCTCTAATCATGTCCTTCATCTCCTTATATCCTAAAGTTTCACAGAGACTCATAATTACAGTGATTGTAATCCCTACTGTGTTCAACATGTAGAATATCATAGGGTTTTGGTGAAAATGCACCTTCGGGATCATCTTTGCTAGATTTGAATGGATGTTGATTAAATTTGTATCTAAGCCTTTTGACGACATCAAAAATCAAAGGAGTATCCATAACCAAAAATTGCAAATAATAAAAAATACCTCTTCTTTGATGAATATGTGAATTTCTTCTCCGTCCAATCACACAATACATTTGCTTCTTTGTTCTTCTTACTCAAATATTTGTTCTTCTTTGGATTTTCTTCTTTTAATGATGATTAGATAACTTCTTTCAATTGTCCTTATACTTCATTGTGTAAGGAATTGACACATCTCCCCATAAAACCATCTCTGCACATGATCTAGTCAACTAAGAATCTAGAGATCATAGGATATATACTGTAAAGGTATACGATCATAGATATATGTTCCATAATATTTACACATACTCTGCCTAAGCTCACAAGAACTTAATCTCCATAATAAGGGGCTAGATAGATTTATGATTTTTCTTTCCAATGCTGCTCCTAAGGCCATGCTTGGCCATCTAGGTTGATGTAGCAATGTTAGCATCAAGCAAAGCCTCAGTAGCATCTACTCACTCTCCCTAAACCTTTTCCTCACTTGGTTCCTTTATCTTCCATACCTTATCACTATTCATATCTCCTTCTTTCCTCAAATGGCTATTAAATTCCTTTGTAATACTCTTAGTATCACCAATATTCTTCTTTACATCAATAGGTGGAGGTCCATTTCTATTCTTAGTTCTATTGTATCTGCGAAACTTCGCTATGTGTCTTAGATTATGACATTTGTAGCATGTAGGAGGTGGTATGTTCAAATTAATCTGCAAATTACAATACTTTGCAATGTGCCCAAAGTTATTGAATTCGTAACATGTGATCTTAGCTGATGTTCCTTCTATAGTGTAATCTTTCTTGGTTCTTGATTGATTAGGCTACCTACATTCTACCTTATTATGTCCATATGCATGACAATTGAAACAATAACCAGAAAAGGATTTGTAAATAATTTTACCTCTGTAATCTCTCTTCATGTGTCCAATCTTGTTGCATCCAAAGTATCTACCTATGAAAGGTCTAAACTATTCTTTAGGTTCTTGAACAGTCCTTCTTCATTAGTCTTCACTTTCAATTTTTGTTCCCGAGTCTTTGAACATTCAACTTCATTGAATCCAACTCCATTCATGTCTCCTTTAGGTTTATGTCTATCTCCCTGCTCAACAATCTTATCACTGCTCATATGAAGTTTTTCAATATGTTTCTTAGCCTCAACAAGTTCTCCCTTTATGATTGATTGTATTTCTCTAATTCCATATATTTGTTCTTATAGTCATCCAGTTCAATATGCATTTTTCTCATCTGAATATTAGTACCTTTTAAGGTTTCTTCAATTTTTTTCTATCATTATTTACTTTTTGAATCTCTTTAGCCATTTGAAAAGAATTAGTTTCATGGTCAAGCTTCAAAGTATCTTTCTCTTGTTCATGTTGTTTTATCTGATCTGAAGTATCACTATATGAATCCTCTTTTATCTTATCCATAAGATCTTGTCTTTAACTCCTAGATAGTTCAAGTTGTTCCTTCAGTTTCTTGATGAAACCTTCCACTCTTCTCAATTTTAATTTCAAGTCACCATTTTCTTCTTTAGCCTTATCAAGGTCTTCAAGTGCTACTTCAAAGTTTTCTTCCAAAGTTTTAGAATCCATATTGATCTCCCTTAAGCTGTTAGACTTTCTCTCCAAGGACCAATAGCTCTGATACCAATTGTTAGGATTAAGTAATATTGAGAGGGAGGGTGAATCAATATAAATACACTTCATACTTAATCTTATCAAATTCCAACTTAACCAGATAATTGCTAAAATGAAGAAAACATAAACAAAAAACACAACTCAAAACACCGTGAATTTGTTCTTGAGGAAACCCTAGCCAAGGGAAAAACCTGATGGGGATGGTACACACAAATATTCACTAAAAGTATAGTCTCCATGTTAGGAGACCTAGCCATGTTAGGAGCTTAATCTTACACTAGTATATTTCCCTATTAAAGTAATACAAAACCCTATTAAAGGTATACGATGAGCTCACTACTCATATAATCAAAAATATGTCTTTGTTACAATACTTTATAAAAATGAACATAAAAGGGAATCTTCTATACTTAGGTAGTTCTAGTTTTAGCTTGCATCACCATCTATCTAATTTTGACATCATAATGCATCCATTCATCTGTTTGTATACATACCACACTTCACTTCTCAAAATCTCTTCATACATATATATATATATATATATATATATATATATATATATATATATACACATTATTACATACCCAGTTGACTCCTAAATACTTCACAAAATGGAACCAACACTTATACAAAAAGTAAATACAAATTCAATGATCATACACTACCAAAATATAGGTAATAAACAATCCAAATCCAACATAGCATGTATGGATTCCACGCTACACTCCTTCAATCATTGAGACTATTCAACTACTATGTCTCAAAGTATCACTGTCTTCACATGTCTTCAAACATCTGTATCTTTCATATGTGAACTCCAAATCTCAAGAAGCCTTAACTGAAGGTCAATCATACCCCAAAATATCTTCCTCTAAGCTTGCATGTCTTCATTCATCATATACAGTGTTCTCTGCCCAAAATTGTACTCCTGTACCCTGTAAACTGCTTTCTGGACTTAGTCATTTTTGCAAGCCTTAACTCCAAAACTATGCTCCACTCCAAGCGATCATTCATAACTGATGTGTTGACATTAATGACAACCATAGTGTTTTCCTAAACACTCCTAAATGAGTTAATTGTCAATAGGAGTGTACTATTGAACCTCAGTTTTGAGATTTCTCCTGGTTGGGAGGGACAACCTTGTACCATGGTATCTCTTGGTACCCCTCAAGTAGATGTAGTATCCCTTAGAGAAGTAAAATTTTGGGTAGAGAATCCTTTCTTGTTATGATTCTTGGTTGATTTAGTGACACTATGGTTGACTTGAGTATGCTCCAAATGATGATGGTAGCATTTTTCAGCATTTTGGATTGATCTTTCTCGAGTTGGTGGCTTGAGAGTTTTTGTGCCTTGGTTGTAGAGGAGACTTTGATGGATTTGTTTTACAGTTAGATGCCTCATGATGAGGTAGAGTGTCTTGTGTTATGAATCTTTTAAAAATTATCATGACTAGATGTGTCTTTCCTAGTACATATTATGTTTCTTGTTGAAGGACTTTGAGAGAATTGATGATGCTCTTTGGGATGTGTTAATCCTTTCACCAGTTGTAAGGTTGGCTGATAAGCAACTGGTTTGATTTGGACAGACTTGTGGAGAAGTGGTATGGCTATTCTTGTACTTGGATTGGTTTCCAATCTCAAACTTAATGTGCTTGTGTGGTTGAAATTGCAGGCTTCTTGGCGTAAGCCTAGTCTTTGGTGGGGATGATGTAGTATCTCTCTTATTTTCTTTATGCATGACATCCTAATAGATGTGAATTCTACCTTTCATGCTTGTATTGTGTGATCATGTTAGACCCATATGAGGCTTGTATCTTTAGGGTGATCTAGTTTATGTCATTGCATCAGAAAGTTGTTTATGCTTTGTACCTTGTTGTCAGAACCATTGTGATGTGAATAGTTGTATTCTTGATTTGTGATGCCTTTTTTGGATTTGAGATGTTTATTGTTTCTCCTATGTGATTTTTAGAGCTTATCTTGTGATGCGGTGACTATTCCCATGTTATGGTTTTATATTGGTATTGTGACATACACCCAGTATAGTTGATTCTTGTATCTATTCATTGATTGCTACTGTGGTTATGATTGATATTTGCGTTGTTTGACTTTTGATGTGATTTATTGATGTCACTGAGGTTTGCACTAGTGACAAATAGATTTTGATTGTACCATGGAATGATTTTGATTGTACCATGATGATATTCCATGAGTACCCATGTGATGTGATCAATGGTTGTACCGTGTGATGCATTTGATTGTTGCATCTTATTTCAATTACTGCAACATTGTTGATTTGTATGATTAGATTGTTTTCTTATTAGTATTTTGATCATATTTGTACGATGATACGTTGAGATATTATGTTATGATGATTGTCATGGATATCTATATATTGTGCCTTTATGCAGTTGGATATTTTAGCTATTTACTTTCACTGAATATGCTCATAAGTTATAAATGATTATTTAAATACTTTAAATTTAAATGCAAATTTAATTTAATGATATGATTCTTACTTTTTTACCGGACAATTATTATGTTTTTTTCCCTTTGTGCTAGTACAAATTGAGATGAAGTCGTAGTTACCCCCTTGTGAATTCCACACGATGGTGTCTTTATGCTTTGTTGTTTGATTGTTTTATTCTTGTGCTTCAGCTATTTATATTGTGAGAAGCTACACTTGATGTTTTGTGTGTTTCAGTGAACATGTACCAAGCACATTCATCCTGAGCTAGAAGATTTGAGTGTGTGCAAATATCCCCGGCAGTGACAAAAAAGATCGTAACTTTTCCCCTTGCATACTAAGCCAATGTCATCCCTGTATGAATGACCTACCTGATATTATTATGTTATCCTTCTAGTATGTGATTTCTAGATCCGAATTCATTATGCATTTTTTGTAAGACCCATGGGCGTGTCTGCGTATTTAGATGTTTTCACAATTATTATGGATGATTTAATTTAGATGCCAATTTTAATATATTTTGGGGATTTTTAATATATTTTTAATTACCAGCTGATTTGTCATAGTTGGATTCCAGCTAATTGGAATTGATTTATTTTATTTTGGGAAAAGGGTAAAATATTTTATTTAATTATTTAAATAATCTATTTGAAAGTCATTTTGAAAAAAGTGACTTTATATGGTTGGAAAAAGTTCATTTCCACACTTCATGTCATGAGAAATGAGGAAATTTCTCCAAAAACCTCTTATGGAGAAATTCAATGTTTATTTTTTGGGAGTGATTGGGTCCTCTGATTTTTGTGGGTAACTACTCATTGGATTCATGTCACGAATCTCCATCGTCTTGAGGATTCATTTGTGCTTTCGTGGAGTCTCCATTATTTTCTTCATTTTCTTGTTTTTTACCATTCGTGCGAGGTAGGACATCTCATTGTTTCTTTTATACTCTATTATTTTGAATAAAATTTCTTGCAATAGGACCGTGGGCTAAGAATTAGCATTCCCCCATATTTGTGTTTGATTCCTCCACCCGGTTGGGTGATTGAACATTTCAATACTTTCCATGTGGTTTTTGGGATTTATGCAATGTTATGCTGTCATATTTCTCTAAATTTCCTAGATTTGCAATTTTATTTGATAAATTTGTTTTTGGGTGGATTTAGACCAATGGGTTTTAATATCGTAGCTTTATTTGAAGTTTGAATTTTGGGTGATTTCGTAGGCACACCATTTTATGTCACCTAGAACTTTTTTTCTGCCTTGTTTGGCATGATTGACCTATTGAAGGTTGTAGTACTCCAACATTTTAATGAGATTGTGGATTTGGAATGCATAGGGAGTTTTGAATAATTGATATCATAATCCAAACTTACCCATTTGATGTTTAAAATGTTGATTTGTACTTTGCCAAATTTTGCCAAAACCAAATTATTTTAGTGTATTTGGGCCTTTTGATCTTTCCTTGTGTCCTAAAAAGATGATATAAGGGTCTCATGGGGATTTGTGTTCTATGAAAAATGGCCAATCAAGCAACTTGATATTTGACTTGGTCTTGCATTTACTCAATTTCTTAACTTGAGCATTTTGGGAGTTGAGATTTCCTCATGTTCCATGCTGGGGTTGAGCTCACATGTAATTTGTGGATTTAGGGTGTTTGAGACCACATACAACCATGTATTTTATCTATTCTCCTATGCTAAGGTCTGAGTGACCCGTACTCTTGGCTTGAGACCAATAGAGATTACCCTGTTTCTCATGGATTTTTGACCTTGAGAGTCTTTCCTTGCATTGGTCTTGTTTTTCTTTGTACCTCATTGTAGAATGAGATGAACCTAGTGTTTGGGTAGTGGGATGGAGTGGATCTCCAAGTTGGGCTAGGACACAAAGTGGTCCCAGGGTAACTCTTGGTAGAGTTCTTAATAAACGTGATAACCTTAAAAATAAATGGGAAATAAATATAATAATAAGATAAGTGATTTTGTTCAGTGGCTTCCTATTTAAGAGACATGAGATGGGACAACCATGAACCATTCACAAATGTTCATCCAACATTTCCATGGCCATCTATAGACATTGAGATGGCATAGAAATGACCATCTATTTGAGAGACGTGTGCCGACACTTTAGAGATTCCTTGATGAGAGAAGGATTTCTTGAAGCCGCACAGGCCTTTATGAGTCGTGTGATGACACTCCATTCTTGAGTCCCTACATTGTAGCCTGATATCTCTAAGTAGTACCCTGAGTCTATTGTGATTTATGTGGGTTCTTGAGAGTATTTAGATATTGGATCACATGTTGAGTGTCTCCATGTATCATTGTATTCTGCATATGTTTATTGCATTGGAACATTGTTCCCTTTTGTGAGTTTATGCATTTTCTTTGTGTGTGTGTTAGAAAATCCTTTCTTGTGTCTATGCCTTGTGTTTGTGGTTGGGTTACTATCTCCATGAGCATAGTTAGGTGGGCCTAAGGGTTGTACATGGTAGGGTGGCATTGCGCTTTACCACTATTAGGGACCAGTGTATAAACGATGAGCTTCCTCTAGCTATAGGGATTGGGGCATTGAGTGCCCATTATACATTATTCATTCCAGTATAATTGATATATAGTTGTATTTATCTATTAATGTTCCATGTGTTATCAAAATTACATTATGCTTTATTGATTATAGTTTATTGATGCAATCAAGTGACTATGACCTTTATGTGCATGTATCTGGTACTCCCTAGTGTGGAGTTAAACATTTATCAATTGTATGTTGGTGTCATCTTAGGGTTAGACTTGTTATTTCTTTCATTTTAGCCAAGTTTTTTAGACTGGCATCTATGAATGTTCTTTGGCATATTCATAGATTAGTGTCTCTAACTATCGATTGACCCCTTCACCTCTCTGGACTTAGAATTTTTATCTAAGAGAACCTTTATTTGTAGATCAACCTCTACATAGATTTTCTGCTTTGCAGACAGACATCTCTGCCTATAGATCAACACCTCCGCTTCCCAAATTGGCATATCTGCCTACCTACAACATTTATGCCCAGTTTTGATTTGTATGTAAATTCATGAGCTGGGCATTAGATTTATGCTTTGGAGTTGGATTCCTGAGGGTCCTAGGATGCCTTGTTGACCTTTTTAATGACCTTTGGTAGATAATTAGTTATTTAGTTCTCATATCCATGTTTAAAAAGAAAATGTAGTTGTATGGATAATCATAGTAGGAATTTTAATTTGGGCTTAAAATGAGCATCTGTGTTATGGGATTGGTTGGTTTTGTTCTCCCTTTGTTAGCTATGAATGCTTGTTGACTTAGCCTCTCGTGATCCATGGATGAATGCCTAGATCATTACAAGACAATGTTGGGAACATGTGTTCTCTGTTTTGAGTGTATGTTTGATTGTCTAGGAACCTTTGGAAGATTTTTTAAGTCTTCCGGTTGTGTATGAACACGTGGATGTTCATTATGCTATCTTGCATTGGTTTATTTCCTATGTTACTTTTGTGAGTTGCATAGTATACATGTTGATTGTTCCATGTTAAAAAAAAAAGTGTATATTTAACCCTATGTTCCAAGGGTTCCTTGGTGGGGTGTTACAATACTCCATGTGTCATTGATTATCAGCATTTGATTACATTGATTGGCATGAGTGTATGTTTTCATTCCTTGGTATGCTTAATTTCATGCTTGGGTCATGTGACTATCACCATGAGCATGGTAGGCTGGGCCTGAGGGTTCTACATGGTTAGGAGGTGTGACTAGCCATTGTTGGGGATTGGTGTATAGTTGATGGACTTGATCAAGAGACTTAATGTGACATGGACCACACCTTCTTCCCTTATTCTCTCTTATAATACTTTATATTCTCATGTTGTATTTTCAGTTATTGCATTTCATTTATATGATGCATATAGATGCAATAAATTTTAATTGACCTTGATTTAGTGTATCCAACACTCCTTGATGTGGAGATAGCATTCATTATACTATACATTAGAGTCAGTACTTGTAATTTTGCATTTATCATAAATCTTGGAAAAATTGTGCATATGTTTTCTTCCTCTGTGCATACATCTATTTCTCACTAGTACAAAAACAACAATATGTGACTAAAAAAACTACTTAAAATTGTATATAAATGACTAAACTTAGTCACGTGACTATTAGTAGTTAATTTGAAGTCATTTATAAAATGATTAAATTTACTACTAAATTATTTAGTCACAAATTTACTCGTGGATTTAGTCACAGATTTAGTCGTGGATTTAGTTGCTGATTTAATCGTTGGTTTAGTTGCAGATTTAGTCATGGATTTATTCACTGTCACGGTTTTATTCGCTGATTTAGTCATTGATTTAGTCATATATAGTTGTCATAAATTTAGTCTTATATTCAGTCATTAATTTATTCATATATTTATTCCTTAATTTAATCATTATATTTAGCCCTTAATTTAGTCATGTTAGGGCATGATGGAATCAAACCACCACCCTCCTTCTTGTAAAGTAGGTTCTCTTCATTGAGCTAGTACCCTTTGTATGTTGCAAACTACTATATGCTACAAACCATATTCAAATCATTCTCAAAATTAGAGTTTGACAAGTTAAGATATCATCCATATAGAAACACCAGGCCATGGAAGTCCTATTACTGATATTTAAATAGATAAGAATGACAATGGTCATGAAAGTTATAAAGAAAACAATAACTAGGATCTTTATTTCATAGGCATGGAAATGGTATGGAAGTGATATATAATAATAGGATGATAAAGGGGTGGAGTAAAAAAATTTGAAAGATAATCATATTCACTGTTAGAACAATGATATTAGAGGAGGTTAAAGAAACGTTATACCATGCAAAGAGACAAGGATATGATCAAATAAAGAGATAGACAATGAAATGCACAATTAGGATAGTGAACACAATGCTATTACACTAACCAATGTAATGAAAAAGATAGTTAAAAAAAAATTTCTATTTAAGATTGATCAAGAAGAATGAAAGACAAAGAACTAATGTAAGGACAATAATAATGGAAAATAAAGTAGAGAAGTAAAACAACATATGTGAGTAATGATTTAGAGAACAAAAATGACAAAATAATGACATTCAATATGATAAAAATTAGTGATACAATTCATAGTAACAACAATGTAAGCAATGCATTAAGAACACAACATGATTGCATGTTTATAAGTAGAGGTAAGCACTAACTATAGAAGAGGAACACACATTGTTATAAATCCATATTTGAACTTTGAGAAGCCATAAGAGTGTTTACAAGTAGAGGTAAGCACTAAATGTAGTAGAGGAACAGACATTGTTATGAAGCCATATTTTAACTTTTAGAAGCCATAAGAGTGAGGCACAATATGATAATGGATTAGAGATATGAATTGAAATAGTAGTTTCTAAAAATATGTATATGTATGAGGGAAAAGGAAATGAAGATCCCAATGCACTGATATAAATGTAGGGAAAGTACTGTTACAATGATAAACATAACTCTAAGAAATGTATTATGACAACGGTTGAAGCAAATTCCATGTATGTCATCAAGGACATAGATGATCTTTTCATGAATAGAGATGGTAATCTTAAAAAAATCAAGATGATAGACACTTAAACACACTCATGACCATTCACTAACACCAAAACTAAATAGATGACATGAATATCATGAGTAGGTGGATGTCAACAAGGAAAACAAAAGTCATTGTTCATCAAAGAAATGACACTCAAAGGCACGACTTCTATGAGTTCATGAACAACAATGGAAGTCAAAATGAAAAGGATTTGAATGATGACATATTTTTCCATTAGTATGCAAAGGAAAATATTTTTGAACTGTCGATAAAACCAACACCGAAAGATAGGTTTAGTGCAACCTGAAAGGCAACTTCACAAGGGAACCCGACAACAAAGTTTATCGTGTAACCCGATAGTGTAGATTACAATGTAAACCATTGAAACAGTTTACAAGTGCAACCTAAAAATATTGAAGTGTAACCTGACAGAGGAACCTGACAAAGAAGACGGTAGAGGAACCCAATAGAGAAGACAACAAAGGAACTTGACAGGTAGACTATAGAGAAACCTGAGCACAAGTCTACTAAGAGACAATTGTAATCCTGAGAAATGTGGATTTGACTTACACGTCAGATAAAACACTTGTGTTTTATATTTAGCTTTTTTATTTTCTTTAAATCCATTTCTTTAGGGACAAGTAAAGTAATTGTAATTTTTTTAATCAGTCTAACTGATTAGAAACATGCAAACTACGAGATCAAGGTCAAGTTGTAAACCTTTGACCATAGAGTTATCATTATTATGCATGAAACTCATTTAGGTAAAACTCATTGTATAAATAGATGTGTATTCAATCAGAACAAAATGACGTGATGAAGATTGTAGCCTGATGCAGGAGCATCCTGGGTGTAAGGGCAATCTTGCATCACCCAAAAATATTTCTGTTTTCTTTTCAATAAGGGCTACCTTGTGCAGAGCTTCTATTTATGGAAACTTGCTATTTTTAGTAAGTT
>MU225256.1:10857137-10878220 GCA_018584345.1 Thuja plicata | reverse complement strand
AATAGCAGAAAATAATTTTCCTTCAAAATTTTCGGGTTTCAAAAGTTATTTTGAGCCGACTTTGATGTACTAAATTGAAAAATAAAATAATTCTAAGTTTGGTCGGCCCTAAGGGCTAAATTTCTGGGACCTTCTCGGGTGGTGGAAATTGCCTATATAAAGAAGGCCCGTAGTGTTGTTTTAAGCAGTTCAGGTAGTTCTGGGTGGATCGGAGTAATAATTCGAGGCTTTGTCCTACAGAATATTGTAAGTGAAATGCCCATGTGGCTTTGCATATTGTAATTCTGAAAGTTTGTAATTCCACATTTGTGGAGATAATAAGAAGCCCATTTTCTGTTCTTGCAAATTGTTGTTGTTTCTCTGTTTCTGTTATGTGTTTGTGGCTTTAAGAGGAGCACCCTTCATCATAGCCGAAGAGAATATCTAAGGATCAGAGACAAAGTTTTATGCAGAAGAACAACAAAAGATGGTATAAGTTACCAAGAACAAGATTCAAGGCTATCGAGCAGAACAAAGGTATTAGTCAATTACTATAGGTGACACATCATATTGTAAACTTTATTGGATTTGTAATCATAAATTCTAGATTGCATATACTCAAGTTAATAAGTATTTTTGACTACATTCTAACAAGTGTAGCAATTAGAAGAAATCCTTTGAGAAGGTGGATTTAACAATCCTTTTGTAAACCTCTTAACCAAGTGCACACTAAATAGTCTTGCTAAAGCTCTTAACAGAGTAGACCTTTTCCATTCTAAATATGTTACTCCTAACAGGGTAAGATCATCAGAAGTGATCAAACTTGTAAGCCTTAACTGACCCCTTCCATTTTGCAGATAGTGAAGTTTTGTGGGTTTCATCCCCACCATAGTTTTTACCTTCTAACAGGGGTTTTCTGTGTTACTAAATCTTGTGTCATGTGTCATTACATTTCATGAATGTTTACATGCAAATTAAGTTTATGAATTGATATAACATGCATAAGATAAGAATAGTACATATGGTCACTAATGCAAGGAATTGATTACTAAAGGATTAAGGTTAATTGACTAAAAGTTTTAAAGGGTACTGATTCACCCCTCCCCTCTTAGTACACACCATTCAATTATTCAAAAAATTGGTATTAGGGCTAGATCTCTTATTTGGAAAAGTTTAAAGGACTTGAGAGAAAAGATCATACAATGGAAAGGTATAAGCTAGACAAGAGTATTGAGAATCATAAGTTAGAGATACATATCTTCTATGAGAAATACAAAGAAGCTAGAATCAAGATGAGACAATTACTAGATGAAAGAAAGGTTATGTCATCTTTCTGTAATGAAATAGACTATAATGAAGAAGAGATACCTGATTTATTTGAGTCTTCAGGATCTACATCTTGTAATACATCAGACACATCTGAAGGAAGCATTACAAGTCTAAATGAAATCAATCAATATTTGGATGGATAAGTGAAAACACTGCAATTTGGTCAAGAGACACAGATGGTAAGAATGATTGAGGTTATGAATAATTCTAGACAAGATAAACAAGAAAGAACACTAGCAATTGATGACAGGAGGAAGATCACTGAAAAGCTACAAGAGAAAGAGTCAGAAATACAAAGACTTATTGAACCTCATCATGAGATAACCAATCAAATTATTCGTATGAGTCAGGAGGCAAACCGAATGACCATAGAACTCAATGGAAAATTAGAATCTATTGGTGAGCTAAGAGAAGAAAATGAAAGACTGAAGCATGAAGTTAGAATTCAAAAACAACACAATGATATGATCAAAAGAGCTAAAGAAAGTACAAAAATAATGGATGATTTTATGGATGGACAAAGAAGAGTCAACAAAAATACCAGATTAGGGTATACCAAGAATGGAGAATCACCATACAAAGCTGATCCAAAAGATGTCTACACAAATCCAAGACCAAGAAGGCAGTCATGCAATCACTGTGGAAAAATAGGCCACACATCAAATGTTTGCAGGAGCAAAATAAAAGGTATTCCTTAGTCTACATCTTTATTCATGTGAAATTTCTATAAATTTAACAAGAAAGGACATAAATCATATGAATGTAAATCTATGGTGAAACAACCAAAGAAAGAAACCTACATGGAAAAATATTGTCCTACTTGAAAAATGCATGGGCACACATCTCTTGAATGTAGGAAGAATAAAAAGAAAGCATGGAAGCCTAAAGAACAAGAAAATGCTTATCAAATGAAAAGAATCGGTAACTCATATGTTTGGGATTACAATACATGGACAAATTGCACAGTATGTGGTAGATATGGACACATAGCAGCAAATTGCAAGAGAAAATGGATGAGAAAGTCTAGCAGCTGAACTAACCCTAGAATGACATGCTTACACTATCATAAATTTGGTCATCTAAGCAAGGAATGATGAGACCAAGTGATAGATACAATCACCTTTACCAATGGAAATACCATTTAAGACATCATGAATATGAGAAACAAAATGTGGAGGAAAGCTACAAACACTAATGATGCTGGACCAAGCAATACAATTGGTGACACCTTATCCAATGGATCTAGTGACATCACCACCCCCACCTAAGATGAACAAGTAAGTATGGAACTACACTATACTAAGTTATACTTTCCATCAGTTCCATTATATATAGTTAAAATGCCAAACTAGCATGATTAAAGATGAACTATGGTACTATTTGTTCTGAAATTTTCAATCCAATTTCGTCGGTCAATACATACCGATAATCATTGGTGTACATATGAAATCTAAGTTAACAATGTAACTCGAGACTCATCGGTAATCATGTAAAAGGCATTGAAGTCTTTTCCACTTACTGAGCACCGTCGGTAAACATGTGAAAGATTAAGTGAGTTGTTACTTATCCTGAGCTGAAAGTTTGTGTGATACCTGAGTGACTCCATCTTCGACACCCAACAAGTGGATAGAGAATTAATTGTGCCACTTAGGGCATCGTCTCTAAAAAGGTGAAAAAATAGCTCATTTTCTCACAAAGTGATTAAGAGTGAAACAGAGCAGAGAAAAAAAGAGTGACCAGATTGCAGAGCATTCCAAGTAGATTCATGATATTCAGATTCTAATCCTCACCAGCTACAACAGGTTAGAGTAAGTAACTAAGGACTTAGTGCACTTACTATTATTTAAGGGAAAAGCCCTAATTTTTTAGAAATGATGGCAACCACTTCACGAGTTTCCAAGATCAAGAACGCCAAAGAGAAAAAGGTGAACTTAGTCAAGAACACATGTGAGGAACCAAAATACAAAATCTATCCAGAGGTTGGTTCACAACCTAATGATGCTGGAGCATTTTTAGGAATACCACCTAGGGTTTTACTGATTGAGGATGTCTGATCATACATACATTGCAAGATTGCCGAGATAGGAGATCTTGAGGTTGAGGAAGCTTACAAGAATCTTTGCATAGATGGAACCATCAAGGATAAGCATAAAAACATCAAGGTGAAAGGGCTCACAAATGCCCTAATGTTCCCAAAGGAGTTTAAAACTGAGTGGATTCAGATAGTGCTAAGCAGAGTGCATGACCAAAAGATGTGGCTCGACGAACCAAAACTGATCACCAGGGATGTCATACATGCAGTGACCAGTTATCTTATAACTGACAAGGCAAAACCACTCAAACATCCTCCTCGCCCCAAAATAGAAAAGAATAAAAGTGCAGGATGGGATGGTAGAGGATTGAAGGTAAATTCCATCAAAGATACCAAAATGAAGTTTGGTGCATGTGTGTTGGGATAGAAGATATTCCAAGCCAGTAGGATGAACAACATTGCATGTGTAGTAGTTGACACTGCCCACAAGATTTTAAAGAAGGGATTACAATTAGATCTATTCGAGCTTCTACTGAAGCAGTTAGATGAGAACTTGAGTATAATTAGGTCTGAAAATTCCAATTCATGTAAGTTTAGATCACTTCTAATGTGTATGTTTATCTACTTTTAAGACTTCTTCCATCTAGCGGTAATGTCAACTAGGATACTACCCGACCAGTGAAAATTCAAATCAGTGAATTCATCATGTCACTAGGTGACAAATTTACATAAGTCATGCATGAATATTTCACTGGATTTAAGGATAGAATGCAAAAAAGGATGAAGATACCAGAACAACTGGTAGAAAAATATAAGACTGATATTTGTTTTATGGTGGACACTGATAACACCTTCATCAAACTAGTTGTACCAAGGACAACATGGTAAGCACCACTTGACTATGAGATCAACATATATCAAGCCACTAATGCTATTGAAGCATTGTTAAATGAACCATTGGACAAATCAAAACCAAGGTTTGGAACCTATGAGAAATCCAAGGAAAGAATAAAAATTGGCTTAGTTGTGAAGAAAATTGACAGAAAGAAAGACAAAATGGTAAAGACACTCAAGAGGAAGTTGTCAGAAGATGATGAAGAGTCAGAACAAATGGATGACACCGAGGGAAAGTCACCCATTGGTGAAGATGAAAATTTGAGTGACTCCGAATCTACAGATTCCAATGCACCACCACCACATGCAAAGAAACCAAGGACTACTGCTTCATCAAGGAATAGAAGTCAGACAACTAAAGTTGCAAGTTCATCACTGGTCAAGAAAGGACAAGTGAGGACTTACAAGAGAAAGCCTCAAACTGGGAAACAAGCACCAAAAAAAAGAAGAAAATTCAATAGAAGTAATGAAGATATAGAAGACACCAAACAAGAGGAACAACCTGTTAAGAACAAATTTCCTACTACAATTGATGAGGTATGTGCATCAATCATCAAGGCAGGTTCAATAACTGAGCCTAAGATTGGAAAATGGCTAACTCTGAATCCTGAGGATCAGAATAAGATAGAGGAAGAAATTATCACAATAATGTGTATATTCAAATATATACCAATACAGTTTGAAGGTAAAATGCAACAAGAACTTCTAGATAGATTATCGGCAAGGTGGACATTCACATTGAATTTTGAAAAAATATATAAGGGAAAGTACCCTAGTTTCTATTATGCCACCTGAGTCCAAAATAGAAGAAATTGGAGAAATGACGAACTAACATTCATAAAGGTTCTCAGAAAAATTGAGAGCTTATAAATTCCAACAGGGAAACTTAATTGAACTTGACAAAGAAAGTGAGGATACTTGGAGAAAAGTACTTGATGTACTTGAAAAGGACACAATCCCTAAGAGAGCATTAGAACTCACTGAAAAGCCTCACAATGAAGAAAATAAGGCTACACTGAGCCCATAGCACATTCTTATAAATGACAACGAGGGTGTTAATCAAACTGAATTAAATATAGAAGCAAGCAAGGCAATGGATGACATTCCTCATATTATAAAATCATTAGGGGATACTGCAGATGATACAATAATAGATACCAATATCTTAGATATCATTGGAGATGATCCTACATATGAGGTTAAGGTAGATGAAGATGTTACTGTTACCTTTGAGAAGCCCAAAGTACAAGACACAACTACGGATGTTGTACAGGTGAATATACCAGGCCAAATGCCATTATTGATACAGGATATCAATATCATATCACAAAATGAGAAGTCACCTGAGCAGGATGCAGGCATACCTGAGGATAAGGGTGAAGAGGAACAACAAAACATAATTTCTGAACAGAATAAAGGTAGAGAGAAGAATGTAACAAATGAAGAACATAAATAAATAGATGGAGAAAAAAAAGATAAAGGTGAAGAAGAGAAGGAAGGTGATGCTACTCCTAAGGATACCAAAGGAGAAGTTGGAGATAAAGCAAATATTGATGTGGAGATGTCCACACCAAATCGACAAGTAGACACCAAGCATTAGAAAAAAGGAACAACACCTCCAAATCCTTCATCAAGAACATCAGACCAAGCGAAGGAACTTGCTATGGTACTACATACAGGGGGCCTCCACTAAACTTTCAAAGAAGAAGAAGAAGAAGAATAAGAATCCAGTCACCCCGGAGGAGATAATTGAAATACCAGATTGTGATCTAAGGACATTGGATCCTGAGTCACTTATAAAGTATGCAAAACTTTGTAAAAGGAAATCTATCCAAGATAAGCTTAAGAAAGAGACCAAAGACTCACAGGTACTAGAGACAACCAAGGATATACTTTAGCAGATTGTACCTGATACAGACATTGATCAAAATTCTTCTATCATTGATCAATTAGTCCTTCTTATCGAAGCCATTACATCAAAAAATGTGGATGCAGAGAAGGCCATAGAATAATGTGCAGGACAAAAGTACCAATACAAATTGATAGAGAAAATCAGCCAAGAAGTGGCTGAGAACAAGGTAAAGCTATCGGAACTAGTATATGAATTGGAACCAATCATTTCAAAAGATATAACCTTAATTCAGAAGTTAAGCACATTAGAGAACTTCACTAAGGAAAATAGTGAAAATATTGCAAAGATAGATCCAGATCTTACTGCTAGTGCACAAGGTCTCTCAACCACTGACAATGCAATCAAGTTACATTATGAAAATTTAATAGAAGCAAAGAAGTTGAGAATTAAGATTCAAGAGGCAGAATCAAAGTTTAGAGATGAGGAAACCGAGCTACAAGCTCTACTCCTACCCAATCTCACATTACAAAAACAACATATGACTTTGGCCAGACAATTAATTGCCACCCTGGAGATGTCTGTCACCGACAACATCTATGACATGCACGCAAGAATTTCATTGGAGCACATGGCCTTGGAACACCTTCAAGAAAAATGGCAGAAAATAATGGAAGACATGAACAACTCCCATTCCCACATTTTTTACAAGTTGTAAGTAATTACACCTTTTCCCTTATTATCGAAAAAGGGGGAAAATGATATGATAAAGGGGGAAGTAATATGTTTCAAAGAGGGAATTGATAAGGTGAAAAGCGGAAATAGTAAAAAGTCAAAGTGTATATACATATACTATACCAAAACATACACATAGGGGGAACCATAATGACAAGGTGAACACATGGTGTACATACTAAATATTTTAGTTTTTTCACATATCAATTTTTGATACTAATGTTAAAGGAGGAGATTGATGACATATTTTTCCATTAGTATGCAAAGGAAAAAAAAATTGAACTGTCCGTCAAACCAACACCGAAAGAAAAGTTTAGTGCAACCTGATAGACAAATTCACAAGGGAACCTAACAACAAAGTTTATAGTGTAACCTAATTGTGCATATTACAATGTAAATCGATGACACAGTTTACAAGTGCAACCCAAAAATATTGAAGTGTAACTTGATAGAGGAACCCAACAAAGTAGACGATAGAGGAACCCAACAAAGTAGACGATAGAGGAACCTAACAGATAAGACAAAAGAGGAGCCCAACAGGCAGACTATAGAGCAACCCAAACATGAGTCTACCGAGAGAGAGATCCCAAGAAATGTGGATCTGACTTACACGTCAGATAAAACACTTGTGTTTTATATTTAGCTTTTTGATTTTCTTTAAATCTATTTCTTGAGGGACAAGTAAAGTAATTTTAATTGTTTTAATCAGTCTAACTGATTAGAAACATGCAAACTAGGAGATCAGGTCAAGTTGTAAAATTTGATCTTAGAGTTATCATTTTTAGGAGTGAAACTCATTTAGGTAAAAATCATTGTATAAATAGATGTGTAATCAATCAGAACAAAATGATGTGATGATGATTGTAGCCAAAGAGCATATTTAAGCATCAGAGACAAAGTTTTATGTAGAAGAACAACAAAATATGTAATCAGTTACCAAGAACAAGATTCAAGGCTACTGAGCAGAACAAAGGTATTAATCAATCACTATAGGTGACACATCATATTGTAAACTTTAATGGATATATAATCAGCAATTCTAGATTGAATATACTCATGTCAATAAGTATTTTTGACTACATTCTAACAAGTGTAGAAAATAGAAGAAATCCTTTGAGAAGGTGGATTTAACATTCCTTTTGTAAATATCTTAACTAAGTGCACACTAAACAGTGCTGCTAAAGCTCTTAACAGAGTAGAACTTAACCAGTCTAAAGGTGTTACTCCTAAGAGGGTAAGATCATTAGAAGTGATCAAACTTGTAATCCTTAACCAACCCCTTCCATTCTACAGATAGTGAAGTTTTGTGGGTTTCATCCCCACCACATTTTTTACCTTCTAACAAGGGTTTTATACGTTATCAAATCTTGTGTCATGTGTCATTACATTTCATGAATGTTTACATGCAAATTAAGTTTATGAATTGATATAACATGCATAAGATAAGAATAACACATATGGTCGGTAATGTTAGGAATTGATTACTAAAGGATTAAGGTTAATTGACTAAATTTTTTTAAAGGGTATTGATTCACCCCTCCCCTCTCATTACACACCATTCCATTATTCCAACATTGAAGTGTTAAAATAGTGATTAAGTCTCTATTAAAAGAAAAGATAATTTGAATTTTCTAAAACAATGGTGAACACAGTGCTATGAGAAGAAAACACAATGAATGCTTATAAAATTAATGATGCATAGTGATATGCACTATTAGAGGGTAGATCATAAAATTAAGACAGTGATATACACTATTAGAGGAAAGATCATAAAATTAAGACAATGATATACATTATTAGAGGGCAGTGACCTTTTTTAGTCTCTGTGACAGACACATAAAAACATATAATGAAAACAATAAGAAAAATTGAGTTGAAACCTAGTTAACTTAACATCAAATGAAAGCTCCTGAATCACTCATTGTATCAAGCAGAAAGGAAATTATGGAAATAAGATCCTAGATCAGTTGGATGATCAAAAAGATGAATTTTGAGGCAAGTACATATGTTAGTCTTCAATTAAAGATAAAAATAAAATTTCCATAGGTTGTAGTCACAAATGCCCTAGTTGACATGTATGCACAATGTAGAAACATAGACAAATCACCTGAATTGTTTGAAAGAATGTATCGAAGAGATGTGGATCTATGGACTATAATGATTGTATCATATCCACAAAATGAATTTATTTAAAATGCCTTATAAACTTACAAGTGAATTCTATTTGCAGGTGTAAAGACAAATTCCACAACTTTTTCTACTATCCTCTCTGCATGTGCCTAAAAGAGAGTACAAGAAAATGAAGGCAAGAGAAGTTACAAAGAAAAGAGCAGTCACTTGAGGTTGTAAAGAATTCATAATAGAAAGGCATAATAGTAGAGTATGATAGCGAGCTTACAAAATATCTCTATTTTGAAGTGCAAGGGTACATGGCTATCATAACACAGTGGCAAGAACATTTTATTAAAATAGTGATATACATTGTTAGAGGGTAGTGATATTTTTTTGTCTCTATGAAAGACATATACATCAAAATAGATACTAAAAATAATAAGCAAGAATGAGTTAAAACTTAGTTAACTTAAACATCAAATGCAAGTTTCTGACTCACTCATCATATCAATCGAAAAGGAAAATTATGCAAATCAGTTCCAAGATTAGTTGGAGGCTCAAAAAGAGGAATTTTGAGGCAAGTACACCTATTAGTCTTCATAAGATAAATTTTTGGGGGTTGTAGTCACAAATGCCCTAGTCTACATGTAAGAAAAATGTGGAAACATAAACAAAGTACCTGAATTGTTTGACAAAATGCCTCAAAGAGATGTGGATTTGTGGACTGCAATGATTGTAAGATATGCAAAAAAAGGATTTGTTGAAAATGCCTTAGAAAATTACAAGTAAATGCAATTTGCAGGTGTAAAGAAAAATTCCACAACTTTTTCCACTTTCCTCTCTGTTTTTCTGAAAATGGGAGCTTTGGAATAGGGTATGGAAATCCATCAAAGAATAATGGAAGGGGTATTTTTGCTAGATATTTTAGTTGGAGATGATTTAGTAGACATGTATGCAAAGTGTGGAAGCATAAACAAATAACTTAAAACTATTTTACAGAATGCCTAAATGAGATGTCATCTCATGAAATGTAATGATTGTAGATATGCACAACATAGATTTGTAGAAAGGTCTCTAAAATTTTTCAATCAAATGCAATTGGCAGGAATAAAGCCAAATTCCACAACATTTTCTAGCATTCTCTCTTCCTATGTCAAAATGGGAGCTTTGGAACAAGGTATGGAGATCCACCAAAGAATAAAGGAAGGAGGATTTTTGTCAGATGTTATCATTGTAACTTCCCTAGTAGACATATCACCCATACTATAGGTTCATGGGGGCATTCATAAAGATTTTGTATCCAAATTAAATAGATCTTCATGAAAAAATGAAAGATGGTTGATAAGGACCTGATGAAGGAGAATCTTGGGTTCTTGGAAATCCTGTATAAACCAAAAATATGTTTGTTTGTGAGCTTGGTAGATTTTTGGAGACTTTTGCTAGACTTCTTAGTAACTACTCTGGAGTTTTCAGTTGAAGGTTCTATTTATTTTTCAATGACCAAAATTTTTTATTGTTCTTGGCTTGGTTTCACCGATAATTCTTGGTGGCTCAGTGGTTTGTTGTTTCCTTTCTCACCAAGTTTGGTTCATTTTGTTGGATCTTTGGGCCGACATCTGCATTTAATTTTGGTCGCATAATTACTGTTTGGATCTCTCATTGGGGAACATATGGACCTAAATCTGGGTCATTTCTCTCTCTTATGTAGGATCTTCATGATCTTTTTGGATGACCTTTTTGGTAGCCTCTTGTATAAATATAGTGTTTTTTTCATAGGTTTGGGAGTGGTAGTTGGTAGTGAATTTCAGTAGAAGATTAGGAGTAGAATATGGAAGGACTGTATCTGTAATAGATTCTGAATGTATTTGATCATAAATGGGAAGGCCTTACAACCTAACATGTATGAAATTTAATGAAATAATATAATGTTCTATATTCCTTATCTCCTTCTCTGTGTTTGAGCTTTCAAGTTGTGTATTTTCAAGCTAGTTTGGTGCTTGGGAGTGCCTTTGGCCCTAAGTGCTAATCTCCTTGTGTCAGGTGGTATTAGAGAGAAGGTTAGATCTAAGGTTCCTTTTTGTAAATCCTAGTTGGTTATTTGTTGTGGGGTAGCAGATTGTGATCTGAATTGCAATTGCACAGGGTTTCAAGATGGTTTGAGGGAAGAGAAATGCATATCCAGGCTTAGCTGATATGCTGAGACAAATTTATGCTAGATTAGAAGTCGTTGAGACACCCCATCTCCGAGGAACGCATCTTGAGGATTTTAGTGATGATGAAGTCAAGGAAGTGCAGGAAGAGGCCACACATGAACCTACAATGGATCAAGGGGAAGAAATATTCCTAAAGGTATTGACAAGTTTGAATTCGACACCTCAATTTAATCCTCCAAAGTATAGTGGAAAGCTGGAGTCAGATGAATTGATAGACTGGATAACTAAGATGGAGAAGTACTTTGAGTATGAGAACATATCAGAGGAGAAAAAGGTGAATATTTCAAGGACAAAATTGAAAGGTTGTGCATCCTTATGGTGGGAACATCTGAAAATGAACTGAAAGAAGAAACGTAAAGATAAAATCAAGGTATGAGATAAGATGATAAACATTTTGAAGGGAAAATTTATACCTTGTGATAATCAAATTAACCTAGTTAGAAGAATGCAAAGTTTGAAGTAGAAGGATAGCTCTATGAAGGATAACACTGAGGAATTTTATAGGTTAGATATCAGATATGGACATACTGAAGAGGAGGTGGAAAGAATTGCAAGATTCCTGAATAGCTTAAGGATTTCTATTCAAGAAGAGATAAGTTTGGTAAAGATGCAGAGTATTGAGGAGGCTTATCAGTTTTCCCTAAAAGATGAGGAGAAATTGAATAAAAGGAATGAGAAAAGACAAAGAGTAAGAGGTGATAGATTCCCAAGGGGAAGAGGTATACCTTATGGTGAGAATAGTAGATATGATTAGGACAAGACAAATCAAGACAAAGGAAAGATTGAGTGGAAAGGTGGAAGTTCATTTAGAGGAAGAGGTAATTACTCTCGAGGTGGATATGGAAGAAGAGGATTCCAAGAAACTTGTCACAATTATGGAGAACAGGTACATAGATCAATTTGAGTGCACACATGCAAGAAAGAAGGTCGGTAGTAGCAAAAATGCTCTAGTGCAAGAAGATTCACTAAATGAACCTAAGAAGGAAGGAAATATGATGGTCAGAAGAATATTATGGAGTGAAAATAATAAGAAAGATCTTGTAAGAAAGAGTTTGTTCAAGACCAGATGCAAAGTTGCAAAAAAAATTGGAAAGTGATTATTGATAGTGTGAGCTTAGAGAATCTAGCATCCAAGGAAATGGTTACAAAGTTGCAGTTGGAAAGATTGAAGCACCCAAAGCCCTATCAAATTTCACGGATCAAGGATGAGCATACACTTATGGTGAGTGAACAATGTTTTGTGAATCTAAAAATTGGAAAGTATTATTATAAGGTATTGTGTGATATTTTTCTATGGATTGTTTTCTTATTTTGTTGGGTAGATCTTGTCAATATGATAGAGATGTTATACATGATGGAAGATTGAAAAAATATACTTTTTTGGTTGATGGCAAGAAACAAATATTGTTACCTTTGGTTGAAGAATCTGTTGGTGAGGTATGCACATTTGTGAAATTTTGTTTGATGGAAGGTAGATAGTTTGTTAAGGATCTGAAGAGAGATGATGTTTTTTATTCTTTGATATCTAACAAACTAAGTGATAAAACAAACGATAAATTTCTTGAAGAGGTTGATAATTTTCTCACTGAGTACAAGGAGATCATTTTAGATAATCTACCCAATGGTTTACGATCAATGAGAGATATTATTCATTGTATGGATATGATTCCTGGAGCTATTTTTACAAACAAGGCACCACACCGATTGACACCGACCAAGAATAAGGAATTCAACCGACAATTTCATGAGTTGTTGCAGAAGGGTTTGATCAGAGAAAGTTTGACAACATGTGCAGTACCAGCTATGTTGGCACCCAAGAAGAATGGAGAATGGTGAATGTGTACTAATTCAAGAGCTATAAACAAGATAATAATTAAGTATTGATTACCTATACCGAGAATGGATTATATAATGAATTGTTTGAGTGGAGAAAAATATTTTACCAAGATTGATCTGAAGAGTGGATATCATCAAACTAGAGTCAGAGAAGGTGATGAATGGAAGACTTATTTCAAGAGAAAAGAAGGTTTGTATGAATGGTTAGTTATGCCTTTTGGCTTAACTAATGCACCAAGTACTTTTATGAGGTTAATGAATGAGGTTTTGAAGAAATTATTTAATAAATATGTGATTGTGTACTTGGATGACATTGTGATATTCAGTAAGACTGGAGAAGATCATTTTTTCAACATTAGATAGGTATTGCAAAGATTGAAACAGGAAAAGTTGTCGATTAATTTGAAAAGGTGTTCCTTTATAAAAGAAGAACTTGTGTATTTAGGATTTGTGATTTCAGCTGATGGTTTGAAAATGGATCCTGAGAAGGTTGAAAATATACTTGATTGGCCTACACATGAGAATGTCAGTTAGGTAAGATCATTTCATGGGTTAGAAAGTTTTTACCAAAACTTTATCAGAAATTCCAGTTCAATTTGCAATACTATGACTGAGACAAGGAGAGGAGATAAGAGAGAGTTCAAATGGACATATGGAGATGATACGAGTTTTGAGACTTTGAAATAGAAGTTTGTTGAATTTATTGTGTTAGCCTTACCTAATTTCAATAAGGTATTCCTACTTGAATGTGATGCAAGTGGTAGTACAATAGGAGTTGTTTTGAGTCAAGAAGGTAAACTTGTTGCTTTCTTTAGTGAGAAGTTGAATGGTGCTAAAAGGAAATATTTTTTGTATGATCAAGAATTCTATGCTATTTTTCAAGCTCTTCAGAAATGGAGATATTATTTGATGTCGAGTGAATTTGTGTTGTATATTGACCACAAGGCTTTACAATATTAGGGTAGTCAGAATAAATTGAATTAGATACATATGAAATGGGTAGAGTATTTGCATAATTTCACATTTGTGATTAAGCATAAGAGTGGATTATCCAACCAAGTTGTTGATGCATTGAGTAGAAAAAGATCTTTGCTGACTAAAATGAAATTGATGTTCTTGGTTTTGATGATATGAAGAATTCGTATGAAACTGACCCTAATTTTTCTGAGCCATGGAGAATGTATAGAACACCTATTCCAGATCAACCGAGTAGGTTTGAACATTATTTCATTCAAGAAGATGTGATGTTTAAAGGTATTTAGTTATGCATACCAATAGGATCATTGAGAATCAATTTGATAAAGGAGAAATGTAGTAGTGGTTTGGTTGGACATTTTGGAATTGATAAGACATTGAGTTTCCTTAAGGAAAGCTATTTTTGGCCTTATTTCTATAATTATGTTCATAAATTTGTGAAGAATTGTGGATTTTATCAAGTTACAAAAGGATTAAGTCAGAATACTAGATTGTATGCACCAATTTCTATTCCTAAGAAACCTTGGAGAGTTATCAGCATGGATTTTTTTCTTGTCTTACCGAGGACAACAAGAGGTAATGATTCCATTTTTTTTTTGGATAGATTTTCCAAGATGACACTTTTCACACCATGTAGAAAAACATCAAATGCAATGCATATAGCATATCTTTTCTTCAAGGAAATTGTAAGATTGCATGGATTACCGAGGAGCATCGTCTCTGACTGAGACAAGAGATTTGTTGGCTATTTTTGGAAAACTCTTTGGAAGAAGCTGGACACCGAGTTGAAGTATGGTTCTACATTACATCCACAGACTAGTGTACAAATAGAGGTTGTAAACCAAAGTTTGGGTAACTTTTTGAGATGCTTAGTTCGAGAAAAACTGAGTAATTGGGATTTGATGTTAGCACAAGAAAAGTTTGCATATAATAATTTAGTGAATAGGAGTACTGACAAGACACCTTTTTCATATTGCTATTGGCATACAACTGAGAGGTATATCATACTTGAAATATATTGTTGGAGAAGAGAAGAGGAGTAATAAAGGAGAAGAATTTGCTGAGTATATGAAGTCATTGAAATAGGAAGTGAAACATAAGTTGGAGCAAAGTAATCAGAAATAATAGGATAATGAAGATAGATCAAGAAGACATAAGATTTTTGAGGTTGGAAATGAAGTGATGGTTCATTTGAAGGAAGGTAGATTTCTTGTTGGAGCATATAATAAATTGAAGATGGAGAAATTTGGTCCTTGCAAGATATTGAGGAAGTTTGATAGTGGAAATGCTTATGAAGTAGAGTTACCTGATGACATGGATATATCACCTACATTCAATATTTCAGATTTGTATGAGTATCATGAACTCGATGAGGAAGTGGTAGTTCCAAGTGATTATCCTAAGAAACAAATAGAAGAAGTTGAACAAATTTTTGAGCAAAGAATTGGTAAAAGCACAAGAGGAAAGGATTACATGGAATACTTGGTAAAGTGGAAGAATGGACTGATTGAAGACTCTAAATGGATTTCTCAATCTAGGTTGCATTCAACTCAGGTCATACCTAAATCATGATTTGGGAATCATTTCTTTTAACCCTAGGTGCCTGGTGCAGGAGCATCTTGGGTTTTTGGAAATCCTGTATCAACAAAAAATATGTTTGTTTGTGAGATCAGTATCTTGTTGGAGACTTTCGGTAGAATGCTCAAAAACTACTTTGAAGTTCTTAGTTGAAGGTTTTGTTTTTGTTTCACTGATCGAACTCGGTTAATTTTCTTGGTATGGTTTCACCGACCGGTCTCGGTGGCTCAGTGGTTCAATTTTTCCTATCTCACTCAGTATGTTTTCTTTTGTAAGATCTTTGGGCTGACATCTGTATTTAATTTTGGTCACATAATTACTATTGGGATCTCTCATTGAGGAACATGTGGACCTAAATCTAGGTGATTTCTCTCTCCTACGCTAGATCTTTGGGATCTTTTAGGACCACCTTTTTAGTAGCCTCTTTTATAAATATAGTTTTTTTCATAGGTTTTGGAGTGGTAGTTGGTAGCTAATTTTAGTATAACATTAGCATTAGAATGTGGAAGGATTGTATCTGTAATAGATTATGAATGTATTTGGTCGTAACCAGAAAGGCCTTATAGTCTGACATGTATGAAGTTTGATTAAATAATATAAATGTATGTATTCCTTATCTCTTTCTCTATGTTTGAGATTTTGAGTTGTGTATCTACAAGATAATTTAGTGATTAGGAGTACCCTCTTCCCTAAGTGCTAATCTCCTTGTGTCATGACCCCATAAAAAGTGGGTCCTAAGGCTATCTTTACTATAGTCCCCCTAAAAATTTATTTAAAAAGCATAATGTTCAACAAATGATACAAAGAGCATGCAATAAATGTTAATCTCTAAGTTTTGTTGATGATTAGTGACCAACACTTAGTCATTCACTTAGGCAGTTTTAGTTGGCTATCACTGTGGCTGAGCTAAAACTATGCAAGGCCGAGCAACATTGCCGAGCAGTTTTTCAGTTTGCCTAGTTACATTGTTGAGCTGAGTAGGACACAGAGATGTTAAGTGCCGAGCGATAGAGAAGTCAAGTGCCGAGCAGAATAGCTTTTGTATACATGTCTGGAATGATTCAAACTTTGAGGATAAGTGATTTGGCCGACTTGTATAAGTTTTTTGGGCCAACTTATGTATGCATTTAATATTCTTCTACAGAGTTAGTTATGCATTTAATTGTTTTATCCTATGCATGATCTATTGTAAACATTAATTGTAATACCATCAAGGTATGGTTATCAGATCTTGATCTCGCTATCAGACTTGAACGGATATATTAGATTGCTTCTAAACCCTATTTTGAAAGTGTAAGGAGTGAGTAGACGAAGTGTGGTGACTACATGTTTTTTAAGTGAAATGCATAGAGGGTTATTATGTTAAGAAGAAGAGATCAAGAAGAGTGACAACACAGCGAACAACAGAGTAAAGTTATATCAGATTATGAGATCATAGAAGGTACTGGAACATTAGGTCACATTGACCTGATCTTTTGGATTAGGTCACATTGAACAACATACAACCATTGAAGAAGGAGAATCATCTAAGACACGTGAAAGAAGGCATGCAAAGCCAAGAAACAACAAACCTATTTGCCACCTCTATGGGAAATCAGGTCATACAACAAACATTTTCCAAAGCAAGAATGGTAAGTCCAATCCGAAAACTAACTTTAATGGTTACTGCTTTAACTGTAATAAGTTTGGACATCAAGCACATGAATGTAAGACAAAGGAAAGAAAAACACCTAGACTCAATGGTAATTGCTATAACTATCACAAATATGGTCATAGAGCATAAGATTGCAGATCTAAAGGTAAATAGTAGTGGACATCAAAGGTACAAGAGAAATCACCAAGAAAAGGCAATACTTACAAGTGGGATTACAATACATGGCATAGTTGTCACTACTATGGTGAGTATGGAAATGTTCCAGAAAACTGCATAAGGACACATTTCAGAGGAAATTCTAAAAGTTGGATGAATGGAAGCCTAGTTTTTCACAGTTGTCTGAAAATTGGTCATACAAGGAAAGATTGCAAGACTAGGGTACCTACTCCTACTGTTGACCAAATTAGAGCACAAATGAACAAGACATGGGTTAAGAAGTCTAAACCATGTAGCAGTGAAGCTAGTGAAGCCAAGGTCACCCAATCCAATGGATTAGGTGATCACATCATCTCCAACTGAGAAAAAGAGGTATGTAAGGAACTACATCTAAAACTCTTATCTTACATCAGTTCCTAACATGAAATGTACAAAAGTCCATATTTGCATATGTTAAGATGCACCAGGACATATTTTGAAGACAAATGCCAAACTGAGCCAATTGCACTATAGGTGCCAAGCACCAATCATGGACACTAAGGCTGAGTTCTTTAGTGAGTGCTGAGTTTTGTTGGCCGAGTAAGTTTTATGATGGCCGATTTTAGTAAGCTGAGTGGGATGAAAGTTGTGTTAAAGCCGAGGATAGATGGCTTGTACTAACTCAATAGGTAGAACATTCATTACTTACCTACCTTGACCTTTCAAAGTCTATAAAGGATGAACAATTGACACTTCATTTTTACCTTGCGATTTTTACTATTTATGGAGCGATTGAAGTAATTTGTAGAATTGATCTTAACAAAGTTAGCATCAAAGATTTCATCAGCTTGCCATTGACAATCCTAAGGTGAATAGTGTGAAGCGTTACTTATCGAGGTACTCTATTTTTCATCTTTCAAACCCTAATTTCAAGATTATGGCTGCAAGTTCTTCCACACCAGCTAAGAGTATGGAGGGAGAACAACAACAAATTTAGTTAGTATGGAGTGATGACTGTGAACCTCTCAACTTTCAAGCCATTCCTGTAAGTGCAATTCAGAGTGATTTAATAGGAGCCCTCTCATCCATTCCACCCAAGGTACTTATGATCCATGATGTTTGATCGTGTTATATGGTTAAGATTGGTGAAGTAGGTGATAGTGAATTAATGAAATCCTACAGAAAATTGTGTGTCAATGGAGTTCTGAAGGCAGAATTAAAACATCTAGCCGACAAAGGGTTGACTCATGCCCTAGATTTTCCACAAGGTTTCAAATATGAATGGATTAAGGTTATCCTTAGTCAAGTTCATGACATGTGTATGTGGTTGGATAATGGACCAGTCAAGATCACCAAAAGCATGATTCATCGTGTGACTGGATATCCTGTAGTGAACAGAAAATGAACAATGAGGGATAATAGCAAAGAAGAAATTACACTGAACACTGGAGCCATATGGAACAACAAAGGTATGACTATCTCTACAATTATAGACCTATAACTTGATTTTGGAGTAAGAGTAATAGAACATAAGTTCTATCAGTTGAGCAGATTAGATAGTGTTCCTTGTACAACCATTGATCAGGCATGGAAAATTGTTAAGAAGAATCATACATATGATCTTGCTGAGCTACAGCAGACATAATTAGCCAAGAACCTATCATCAATTAGAAAGGTTAAGAGCTCATCATGTAAGTTTGGTTCGTTACTAGTCTGTATATTTTTCTACATTTAGGATACATTTCCTACATTGGGAAATATTGTTTGGAAAAAGGATAGACCCATTACAGTTCAAATTAGTGAATGTATTGAGAAACTAGGAAGTAATTTCAATAGCATTATGGGGAGCTATTTTGTAGAATTCAAGAAGAGAATGAGATTAAGGACTAGGATTCCTAAATCACTAAGGGAGAAGCACTGTGAAGAAATCTATTTTCTAGTTGATATAGATAACACTTATATACAGGCAGTGACACCTAGGATAACATGCTTAGAACCATTTCCATATGAAATTAACGTTGATGAAGCATCAACTACCATCATTGCACTCCTAGTCGAGGCAATTGATACTATAGTAGAGAGATTTGGAAATTTTGATGAAGCTAAAGCTAAAACTTCTAGAGGCTTGAATGAGGGAACTATGGAGAGGAAAAGAAAGAAGATTGTGAAAAATCTGAAGAAAATGGTTGGTTTAGGTAGTGATGAAGAACCTGAGGATGCACCTTTAGGCCTAACCACTAGACAAGGTGAGGATATATCTATAGAAGAGGAAGTGAGTGCATCAGAAGAGGTCACTAACAAAGCTAAGGGTAAAAGACCATCAATTGTCATAGTAACCAAGCCGAGCAAAGCTAAGCCTAAGGTTACACCTCCTACAGCCAATCGTCTGAGGACCAGAGCATTTACTGGTACTTCTCCAGCAGAAGTACAAACAAAAGTATATGGTAAGAGGAAAGTTGTAGAAAGTAGTTCTGGAAAGGAAGCTAAGGTTTCTCCTAAGGCTGAGTCAAGTAAGCCAGCAAAGAGACCAAAAAGGAGACTAAATTTGGGGACAGATAGTGATGAGGAAAAGATAGAAATTGATGAACCTAACAATATACCTACAACACAATTTAAGAAACCAGCTAGTATTGATGAGGTATGTGACACTTTGAGGAATTCAGCAGGGTTAGCAACTTTTAAGTTCAATAATTATGAGAAATTGAATAATGTGGATAGGCACAAAGTTCAGGAAGCACTCTTGGATATGATGAGTACTTTCAAGTTAACTCCTACAGAGATAGGAAATCATGTATAAAATGAACTATATGATTTTCTGTCAAGCAAATGGGAATTTTCACTTACCACAGAGAGACAGATCAGGGAAGGAACTCTAGCCAAGGTAATACCTGAGTTAACCTCAAAAACAATAGCCAAATTCATTGAGGATTACAAGAATAGGTTTGTTCCTAAACTCAGAGGCTATGCTATTCTGAATATTGAAGGTGTAGTACAGTAGAGCACAAGGATCTGGAAGGAAATCTTTGGACTAATCATTCCAAAAGATAAGAAATCTGGTGAGGGGACATGTAAGAAGTATTAAAATAATGAAAACATAAACATGAAGTAATCCAAGAAAATGAAATGCAAGAAGATTTTACCATAAACCAAAAGTGAGAAATATTTCAAGATCAACCACCAAGCATATGAGAAACTCCAAGAATCCAACAAAGATCCAAGAGATTTTGGTAAGGGGAAAAGCAAAGAAAAACCCCTTTGTGAATAAGAATATGGCAAATAAGCTCAATACAATAATGAGAGCAATAAGAGATTGAGAGAGAGGAGAAGATTATTGAAGCAAGTGTGTGAGAGGCATCTCTTAAGTAGAGATGAGTGGAGGAATTTTCATGTAACTCCCTTCTCCTATGGATGCCACATTCATATTGTGTGTGTGACAAATGTGTGATTCCTCTTAAGGAAGAATATCTATTTTCCTTATTAAAGGAAATACAAAATAGTGACATGTCCTCCTACTTGGACTAGAGGACAAATACAAATAAGGATACCTTGGTTTATCCTTTTAATTACATATTTTCAACCAAGGAAAGATTAATTCTAACACCCCCCTTTAATCTTTACTTGGGGGATTTACATCAAGGGGTATTAAACCCAAATGTTTACAATGAAATTCAAATTTCTCTCTAGAAAGAGGCTTTGTCAAAATATCTGCAACTTGATCTTCACCCTTGCAATAGATGAGTGAAACTTTCTTTTCTTCAATTT